>OX104128.1:67306769-67906769 GCA_944470555.2 Heterobilharzia americana | reverse complement strand
TAAATAAACTAAGGTAGGAAAAGTATAAATTAAAAAAAAAAAATTTGGGGTATATATTTCCGCACATTTCCTTCTCACCGTCCCTAAAAGTAGAGATGTAGAATAAACTCACAATAAGGATCACAAACATAAGTTTTATTGTTCTTTGTGATTATTCTAAAGAACATTCAAAAATAGTGAGCAGAGAATACTATTAGGTTGAGAATATTTCGTTGATAATGAATGAGACTGAAATGATTACACAATTAAATATGTTCTACAGGCAGATATTTCGTGCATGGCATTCAAAACTATGAGAAAGACTAATCAAAAATATCGAAGTTACTGCACGAGTACTTTCCATTAACTATCTAACATAGAATTTGTACAACTTTTTTAGCATTCATTATATAAACTATCCACCACCACCACCATCAACAACAACAACAAACTCCAATCACCATCACCGTCAACGGGAGAAACTTAAAGGAAGTAACCTCCTTCACTTATCTAGGAAGCACCGTTTCAACTACAGGCAGGACGGACGAGGACGTCAAAGTCAGAATCGGAAAAGCAAGACAGGTGTTCATTAGCCTGAAACCAGTGTGGAGATCTTCTGCACTCAACATAAAGTGTGAACAAGATGCGGATTTTCAACACCAACCTAGTCAAGTCAGTGCTTCTGTGTGATGGTTGAGAGACTTGGTGCGTCACGAAAGGCATTTCCAATAAACTACAGACATTCATCAACAACTGCTTACGCTGGCTCGCTACTGAAGATCAGATGGATTGCCAGAAAGAATAAGCAACAAGGAACTCTAACTGGTGACGAACCAACCAAGAACCTATCACTCAACAAATATGCACTGGGAGGAAGTGGAGATGGATTGGGCATGCACTGAGAAGGCCGATTGAGGACATCACGCGTCAGGCTAGTGCCTCGAGTGGAACCCAGATGGGAAGCGACGAGTTGGACGTCGGTGTCGAGGGTGACATGGAGGAGGTGGTGCGAGGAGGAAATGAGAGGTTGTGGGCTGTCGTGGAACCAGGTTCAAAAGATCTCAGGGAAGAGAGGTCACTGGAGACGTGCTACTGAAGCCCTATGTTCCACTTGGAATCCAAGGGACTAATAATAATAATAATAATAATAATAGTAATAATATAAACTATCAGTAACCACCACAAGTTAACTACAAAATAGTCGTGAAACTTAAATTGTAAAAATTGTAAAACGTGGTCAGCTCTCAGAGTTAAACAACATGTAACTAGGTATCTTCCACTGACCAATCAATGTATAGGACAACACATCAATAAACCACGATAAACCACATCCACTAAAGACAACCTTTTGCAGAAAAATACTTGACAACTTAGCACTTTAGAAATTTGCTTCAGTTGAATAAGCCTAATATTTTTCTTCGTCATTGAATTCTTGGGAGTAGGGAAACATTTATTATTTGATTCATTGCTGTTGAAAATATAAGCAATAATGAAACGAAAGTGATTTGAAAAACACCTAGATTTCTAGAGGCTGTTAAAATTAGAAGTGTTCACAGAAAATGTCCTTAAAACTAGTTGTTCGATAACATATCTCTAGGTCAAGTGAACTCTTGAAAAATAATCATTAGGGAAGCAAAATACCATAAGTGATGCATTAGTTAACAAATTGTTCAAATATTATTTTAGCATACCTTTTATCGTCATTACAAAGGTAATCTCTTCTAGTGGTGGAGGCAACATTGTCTAAGACATTATTATTATTATTCTGATTCATAAATCTTATGCATTACCTCGATATATTTTGAATATGTGTGAATTAATTCATTGGCACGCCTACAAGTTATATTGTGTATTTCATGCAGACAATTTCAGAATGTACCGGCTGAGCATCAGTGGAATCTTATACTAAAATGCCGAAATATTCTACAATGTATAGCTGCAAGGAGAAATCCGACTGCAGTTTTCTACAAACTGGATGTATTTTCAATCTGTTATCAGACAGTTGACAGTCAAGATAAGACTGAGTAAAACAGTGAAATTTATTATTTCGACGGTCAAATTCGAACATTTGTTTCTCTGACACCTTCACTCATCAAATTTTATAGCACCTCAATCAAGTGCTGGTTGTCGAATTTTTTTAAGAAGTGAATTCCACCTTTTCAGCATTGTCTTCTTTAAACAATTGTGAGTGAATTACTTGAGTGCTTAATATTTCCAAATTGATAGACCCTTTCCGAAAAGTTAGAACAAGTTAACCATTGGCCACATTAAGCATCTAAGTATTTGATAAATCTAAGAAGGCCGATAATGACTCTTAAGCAGATATTACGTCCACAAAATGTTCCGTCATCTCCATGATATATCTGTACTTTTTGGGTATATATATATAGTAAGTAGTAATGAGAAGAAGACTTACGAAGATCGGACTAATATTTGGTTACTAAGTTAAGTGATGTAATATGGTGAATGCAAACAGAAGTCAGAATTATAAGAGTGGAGGAATGTAATGTGTGAGAGGATCTGAATGAAGAGGTTTTCGAAGGCAGAAATATTCCTATAGATTATGTCCATTGCAACTCGAGTGACTGGACAAATTTCTTTTGAACACAGAGTTCAGACTTTAAAAGATTGATTGCCATGGCTTCCGCAGTTTGAAGGAGTTTTCAGCGTGCACCTTTCGTGAGATTTATGCGAAATCTAAAGCTGTTTTCTGCACCTAGCAGGCGATCATAATTGGCCAGATGTTTTAGAATAGAGCTGTGAACTGTTCTCCTTTCCCCATCGTAGAACCAGGCTGTGATGTGTTGAAAAATGCATTTGGAAAGCGTACGCTGAGTACGGCCGATATACCTTACTCCACAGGAGCAGGAGAATTGATAAACACACATCGAGGTGGCCAAGGGAGCTAGCTTATCCTTTGCACATAATCGAAGCATTGGGTACGTGGAGAAAGTTAGCCTGAGTTTAGCAGCATAGAGCATCTTTCTCAATGAGCATGTCAGACGGTTTCTTAATATATCTGCTGATATGTCTCCGTTGAACCGTAAGCTCATGAAAAGAAGCTTCTTAGGAGCCATGCAGGAGGAATCGTTATTTGTATTCAATTTCGTCGCTAAAGCGATGAAACGTTAAGGACACCTATTTTCAATCAGAACATTTTTGAAAAAATTTAGTTCATCTTCCAAGGCATCCGGGCTGCAGATAGTGTGGATCCTATGGTATAAGGAGCAAATTAGATTCCTTTTGGTGCATAGAGGTACCCAACAATAAAAATTCGCGAGTTGTCCATTCCGTGAGAATTTTCTGTAGATAGACCTCTCGAGTAATCCATTGTCTCGTCTTTTTAACTGCACGTCTAAGGAGGATATCTTAGAATTAAGTTACTTCTCTAATATAAATCTGATTGAAGGGTGGCAGTTATTAAGTTGAGATAGGAAATCTTTTAAATTATCCATACTATTGGAGATGATGAAAGTATCATTTACGTATAGCTTATAAAAATCGAACTGGATGATTATTCCGCTTAGGTGTGTGTTCTCTAGCTCTGACATGAAGAAATCTGCAAGCAAGGGTCCCAATGGTGAACCCATAGATATGCCATCTTTTGTCTATATATTTAATTACTGAAGGAAAATTGAACGTTCAAGGTGCATCTCAACAGCAGCTCCTTCAGATAATGTTTGGGTATCTCAATATTCATTCCATCAGAATCAATATAGTCACATATGTAACATATTGTCTCAGTCAAAGGGACACTTGTAAATAATGAGACCACATCTAAAGAAGACATGATTTTGTCAGAGCAATTTATACTATCTACGAAATTGACAAACTGAAAGGAGTGACGAATTGTATGAAGTGAAACTCGCCTTCTTATAGGCTCCAGGATTGTGCACTACGATGGTACGGTGATCCTGTTATGTCGAGAACAGGTAGTAAAGGTGTGGCTTCTCTTTGCACTTTTGGCAGTCCGTCAGTCAGGGGATATTTGACCCAGATGGTAGTAGGTATTCAAATAATTTAGAATTTAATAAAGAACCGGTCATTAGTTTTCGGAGAATGTTGATTAGTTGTTTTTCAGTTTGTTCCGTCTTATTCTTCTCGCCGATGGGTTTGATAAACTTTGTTTCATCAGAGAGGATGGATAACATTTTGTCAGTGTATTCTTGGTGATTCATCAAGCCAACACCAGTTCGTTTAACAGAATGCAGCATTATTATCCCCTTGTTGTTCTTCACTTTTCCGACTTCCTCCCAGTGTTTCTGAGTTAATATAGATTGACTGTTTGGCTTTGTGCTGATAAACTTGTGACAACTGTCGAGGACTGTTGACTTGAAGTGTTGCTGTTGCTCATCGGATGTAGGTATCAAGCCATGAGTCTGATTCATGAAGTTTTCAAATTGCACTTGTATATGTAGTTTGCTAATACTTGGAAAATTAATACAAAATTTAGGACCGAGGGACAATGCTTCTAGTTGAATTGTGGACAATTTAATATCTTATAAATTGAGAATGATATCGCTGAAAAGAGTAATTCTTCGCTAGACATCTTTTGTTCTATGACTTGATGAGGATTTTTAATTTATATATTACAAGTTTATTGTTTCTAAACACTTACTAGTCACTGAAAGAGTAAAAATTTTAAAGACCATAGATTTCTTGAATAGCTTTGGTCCCTGTTTACACTGGGCGTTATTCAAATACGGTAAATTTTCAATCACTTTAGACTTTCAGAGATAAAATTGTTTTCTTTGTTACGGTACCTTGCAACTACGTAAGTAATTAAGCAGTGATTCTTGTTAACTATCTCTAAAAACCAAAATATTCAAACACGCTATTTCTTAAAGTATCATAAGCTGGCATTTTAAATGAACTCCTCGGAAATAATCATCCCTTTAACTACAATGCCAATTAGAACTTGAAATCACTTTTCAATCAAATCAAGCTAGATGAAGAGAAATCACCAGTTCCAAAATGATAGAATTCCTAAAAGGTATCTCATTAGGCTTCTACTTATTAAATTTTAATTGAATTTCATGGGATTTACATCAGTTTTGCAATAATTGACAATTTCTCTCTAATGTTCTAAGAAGTAGAATGATAGGAAACTTGATCAGTATTTTGTAATTTAAAGACACGCATACAGATTTTCATCTCCTATTCATTATTTGGTTATAAATGAAGGTTATTTAATGCGTTCAATTCATTGCATTCACTCACTTGCTGACTCACTTATTTATTTATTTATTCAATCATCTATTCGCATTCTTTCTTTCAGAATAACTTCTTTCGGAGGCTTTTCCATATTAAGTATACGTACGATTTCGTATTTAAAAAATAGGGACTAGAATTGGACATTATATAAAAATCAATGCAAAATGAAAAACCCAAAACATAATATATCAACGAAAAAGTCTAAATCCTTAAAATGTCATAACTAGTAACTAAATTCTGATAAAAGTGGCATTTCAATTACATCATATGCATATTTAAGATAACATTCCACCCATCAATAAGTCAAAAAGCAATCTAACTTCCTCACGAATACTTACATATTTGTGGATTTCAGTAGACAATGAAGAGAAACCTACATTATCCTAAATCTAACTACGTTTTTCAGCCCGAATGATTATTACTCTCAGTCTACGACTTTAAACGCGTGCATGTTCAAAATTCGACCAGGTTGAGAAGTTACTCACGCCTCAAGTTAATGACAAATCTTTAAATTTTTATAGGCAAAAGAATTATATGTAGATGTGAGTAGACAGCAGTTTCAGGTGAAATGAAGTGATAAAAATGAAACCAAACAGGTGGGAATACATATTTTAACAATAATTTTATTTTGAAGGCTGCATTCATCAGCACTGGACACCTATTGCATCCTAGTGTGAGAATCCTCAGCATTACGCATACACAATCCCACCAACTACCGGATTCAGCATCTTCAGGTTTCACGGCGAAAGCGTTGATCATCCAGTCACTCGATCGGAGTTCACTATTTCACAGTTTCTTACTTCTATCATTTCACAACATTGCATAACTATCATACAAGGTCTTCAGTTGGCATCTGTTTCACTTCCAGCCAGTTTACCTCAGAGGCTACGGTTTCTAGTTAGAATTTCTGGAATGTTTTCTTGAAGCAAGTCACTAATAAGTGCTGGACAGTAATGTAGTTTGGGATTTATGGGGATTCTATTTTTAAGATAGTTTTTATCATGGTCTGGCGGGATCTTGGATGTGTAGAGTCCAACACTAAGACGAAGCGACTGTCCAGTGCTTCCGGGTTTTCAATGGTTCTACAACTGATTTCGGCCCATAATGAATACAACCTTAAGACTGAAATCCTTATAAACCTTGAACTATAATAATTTTACTGTTTTATATTGACAATCTATTCAGTTGTTTTCCAAAGAATCGCCTTATCCTATGATATTAACAAATAAGTTGCAAGACGTTTTTTTCAACTATATAAAATTCACCGTTATCTGTTAACAAAATTCTGCATTCTTCCAAACATCTTGAAAAAATAAAACTTCTAGTAATCTCATCAACAGGTGATTGATAAATATTTTTCTTATTCTTATGGAAATATCATGTGCTAGTAATCTACATCCAAAAAAAACGACTTTTTTTACCCTGCAACTGATTTCCTCATTCGGCATTGGAACTTTCAATCGTTTCGACAGCACGCAGCAGTAATAAAACCCTAGTAAAAACATACGAATGAGAAACTGATCTTTCAACCATCATGGAAACAATGACTGAATTACACGTGTATAAATCATACAGTCATTGAGTTTAAAATTTAACCTGGTGATAAAAGCAGTTAATCATGTATCATATATTGAATGAAACGACAGTGATAGCTATTCCTGGCCACTTACATGTGAATAATGTTCCTTCTTCTGATTCAACTAAATGTCTGTTAGCACCAAGGCAAAGTGTAAAGCAAATAATCTTAGCTATACAACAAAACAATGAAGTCGTATAAGAATGAACTGTTATCATTGACGTCATGCTATAACTTCGCAATCTATCTAAAGCTAAATGAATCTGAAACACATGAACCAATGAATTCGAACTCTATACTCTGTAAGCTGTATGCCTATTTTATTGCTTAGACCTGAAATTTTACTTATAAAAGATGAATTAACTGATGATTGTGATGATATAAAACTTTGTGACCCATTTTACAGTGTAGTTTTTTTGCATGTAGACCTAATAATTCCCCTCAGTTCATTGTCTTCTTAGAATCAGGAGTAGGTCATATAGGGAAGGAAAGGAAAATTAAAACAGGCACCGGTCAACAGATTTGAGGCTGTCTTAAGGCATAACTTCCTTCTTTGGCAACCCAAATACATGTGCTATAAAACCAGTGTCATTCTACGTTTGAGCCCAAAGACATATTTTCATTCATTTAAAGTTCATCTATTGTTCCAGCTACTACGGAGTTAGTTAACTTGGACGCTTTATAAAAACTATCCTAGATAGAGATGAAAGGAAAAATACACGACTTCACAGTAAAGCATTCAATAGGTAAGTTTCCATGAGACTAAGTGAGGAATCAAAACAATCAACATCTCAATACATATTCCATCAGATCCCTAATCGAAAGCTTTATAACGTCCATTGTTAATTTCTGATGTTCAAGACTCATGCAAAAATAAATATCAGCACATAATAATACGGTCCACCAAGATTTACTCAAGCAATGATGATTCTTTCACCTTGAAACAGTTCTGTCATATACTTGTGGTATTCATTAGTGTTGGAGAAGTTGCCAAATTACTTCTCGGTTGGCGCTGTCGAAGTCCTCGTCAAAGTCAATGAAGTTGAAGTGTGAAGTTGACTGGCATTCTATGCTTTGTTCTATGATGATGCGAAGCGTGGCAATTTGATCGGCGCATGATCTGTTCCTCCTGAATCCAGCCTGTTCCGGTCGTAATTTTGAATCAGGCGCATCCTTTAGTCTCTCCAGGATGATACGGCTTAGTATCCTGCGTGCTCTGTGTGGACAGGAACAAGATTCCTCTCCAGTTCTTGCAAAGACTTATTTCACCGTTCTTCGGGAGTTTGAAAATGTAGCCCTTCTACCAATCTCCAGGTACCTTCCCTTCCTTCCACACCTTCTGCAATAGTGGTGCGAAAATGTTCGCTGTTGTCTCTGCATCTGTTCTCAGTGCTTCTGGTGGGATTCAGTCTGGTCCTGCTGCTTTCCCGAATTTCAGCAGCTTTATGGCGTTCACGACTTCCACTTTTGTTGGAGGATTTATGTTCACTTGTAGTTCTGTGGCTGGGCTGCAGGTGGTATTTCTGTAGGAAGTGCAGCTGGTGGTCGATTCAAGAGCTTCTTGAAGCGGTCAAGCGATCGTTTCCTTTGTTTCTCCTCTTTGGTAATTAGATTCCCTTCATCATCTTTTATTGGTTTCATCTGTGTTGATCACTTCCCTCCCAGATAGTAACCTGGTTATTTGATACAATGTTGTCACGTCTCTGTCTCTCCTACCAGCCTCCAGTCTGTTCTGCTTCACTTGCCAATGTGTCGTGGAAGTGTCTTCTGTCTTTCCGTGCACTCTTCTTCACTTCTTTGTCCAGTGTAGTGTTTTGTACGTTGTGTTCAGTTCCTCTTCTCGTTGTTCATCCTTCACTGCACTGCTTCATCGTCTGCTTCACCATCCTCCTCTCCCTGCTCTATCAGCTTCCATGTATCCATTGAGATCCATTCCTTATCCTCTTTCTTCTTCCTTCCTAATACGGTTGGTTATGCGGGTTTCCTTCCACATAGCTTTCAAACAGTTCCAGTGTTCATCCAAACAGCTTTCTTCAGCGATGTTGCTCAGTATCTCCCATTTTGTCTTCATTGCTGAAGTGAAGGTTTTCTGTGTAGATTCGTCTCTCAGTTTCCCAGTGTTGTACTTGAACTGTGGTCCATCACCAACTTCCTTGAAGGCTTTCAACTTGATTTCGAAGGTAGGTTGCTTGCACTAGATAGTGAGTGGTCTGAACCTACATCTACTCCCCTTCTCGATCTGATCTTGTGTCCAGTAGACTGCGTCTTCACTTTCTTCACATTGAGATGAAGTCGATCATGATTTTTATTGTGTCCTGGTGTCTGGTGAAATCCATGTGGCTTCGTGAATATCCTTGTGTTTGTACACACTGCATCCAATCACCAAATCGTTGAATGCGTAGAAATCTGCAAACAGTTCTCCATTCTCTTTTATCTCACCTAACGCTTCTCGACCCATAGTTAGTTCTCCTCCTGTGTTGTCCGCTCCTAGTTCCATATTCATGTCGCCCCACCATCAGAATTTCGATGTCGCCAACTGAGACGGGGTCTTGTCCAGTGTTGATTGCAGTTGTCTGTAACATTCCTCTTTCTTCTGTTCTCTTAATCTGCACTATTTGTAGGTGCATAGCGTGGCATTGAATGATTGTGACTTTCCTTCCTTTTGAGTTGAACCTTGCTGTCGTGATCCTGATCCTGCTGGAGGAGATTGGTTCCCACTGCATGACAGTGAGCCTTCGATGCTGTTGGGGACATCATGATAGCCACTCCATTATTGAGTGTGCTCGTGGTTGTCGTCTGGGTGACAATATCGGAGTAGATTATTGACTCTCCAGTTGACATTTTGGAGAGTCCACTCCCATCCCATTCCATCTGCTTTCACAGACTCTCAGCACTTCAATGCGATACCTTCTCATCTCCTCAACAATCTGTGTAGCCATGCTAGATTCATATATGGTGCGGATATTCCATGTCTTCATGTTCACTTTCGCTTTCCTCGAGAGAAGCGAAGATACATCGGCAAACTGGCTTCCCGAAGGCTTTCACCAACCGGCGTCATTTCGACTCTCCGATTCCAGCGAGGAATAATTTGGTTTTTATTTTTCATATCTTTTCTGTGCTTTGAAGTTTCTTTAGCGATGGATTGGTTTTCCGGGGCAGGGTTGGTAGCCGTATGCCCAACCTTCCCTGTTTACCCGTACTTAGGATTGGCTGGTAACTAGTGAACTGGTTAACCAGACGAGGTTCATTTTCTTTCTAATAAAGTGTAGTAATTTTATTTTCTATGTTTAACTACCATAACAATTATTCTGCAAATTTCACTAGTTTTATAACCACTTTTGTTTGTATCCACTTCACTCTATTTCCACATCTATGTTAAATTATCTAGTTATTTGTATATTGATTCTGACTCTACTCAATATCTAATTTAAGTGTACTGTTCTTTCTATGAAGTTATTATGTACGCATAAATTAATTATCAGTTAGACCTTCATATTATAAATTGTAATATATCTTATTTCCATAAATTTGGGATGAGTCTGGTAAAACGTTAGTAAAAGTAGGCACACATTCAAATCGACCGCCTCCCTAGTGCTATAATTATTGCATCCTAGGAATTTCAGAAGACAGCAAACTAACTATACGAAAGAAACTTATGATCAGTCGGTTTTTCAATTATAGGCTACTGTAAGTTTATATGAAATGGTGTATAGAGAGTATATAGCTCAGAAAGGGGTGAAAAAATTGTTGAAAATGGTAAATCAATTAAGTATCATGTAATGGCATTAGACAAATTGGACAAGATGAAGTCAATGTTTTCTAAAAGGATTAAGACAATTAAGTGAAACAACACCGGAAACTAGTTGAAGTGAAGGCGATTATAATAACAATAATAGTGATAAAGGAAGGATACAAAGGTTAAATTAACAGAGTGGGAGGGGGAGCTAATGGGGTGGGAAAATGTTATGGCCATGATAAAGACAGTGACTGCACATACTTCTTTGGTACACACAGATCAGGTCTTAGTTCAGGGACAGCTAAAGCCTCCGCTGTTTTAAGGAGTTGAAAACGAAGAGAACGTGGGAGGTTTGGGCGAATTTGATAAATAATTTCAAAGTCATCGTCTGGATTTGTTGTGTGATGGAAGTCAATCAAATGTTCTAGAATCGAACTTCTAACAGACTTTCTTTCACCTTTATAAAACCAAGCAGGAACATGTTCTCGTATACGTGTAGAAAGCATTCTCTGGCTACGGCCGATGTACCTTGCTCCACAAGAGCAGGTGGACTGGTAGATGCACATAGAGGCGGCCAACTCCTTAAAACAGCGGAGGCTTTAGCTGTCCCTGAACTAAGACCTGATCTGTGTGTACCAAAGAAGTATGTGCAGTCACTGTCTTTATCATGGCCATAACATTTTCCCACCCCATTAGCTCCCCCTCTCACTCTGTTAATTTAACCTTTGTATCCTTCCTTTATCACTATTATTGTTATTATAATCGCCTTCACTTCAACTAGTTTCCGGTGTTGTTTCACTTAATTGTCTTAATCCTTTTAGAAAACATTGACTTCATCTTGTCCAATTTGTCTAATGCCATTACATGATACTTAATTGATTTACCATTTTCAACAATTTTTTCACCCCCTTCTGAGTTATATACTCTCTATGTACCATTCCATATATTACATAATCTGTTTGTTATCATTCGCACTTCAATTGTTATTATAATCATAAATGCTTATGTCATCACCCGCTCTATTATTATTGTCATCACCATGTAGTGTTTAGTTTTCCTCACAGGATATAATTTTTTCCAAATACCATATATATACGATTGTACAGCTTGAAAATAAATTCGTTGAAAAGAGTCTCTTCGCTGAATATCTTGTTCTTGATGTTACAATGGGAATTATTAAATTACTGTAAGTTTCGCAGGTAATATTTGCAATATATGATCAAAATCGATGAATACCTTGATTCGTTTGATACCTTTGTGTCCTTTTAAGTTTTTCACTAAATTGCTGCTTCGACTTCCATGAAAGCGTTTTATTCCTGTTTTTATCCTGTTAATTTCGTCTGATTATATTGATTTTCAAGTATTGTGTAATAGGTTATCACAATATGGTATCCAGTCTTATGAAAATCATGCTTGACCAGTTTTCTGTGTTATCCACACTATCTGAATGTTGCACAGTTGTTTAAGCAATCATTCGGTATGTGTATAAACTAGGATTAACAGCACAGAATGAAACAGTTCTTTCTCAATTAACAATTTTGTTAGTTACCTGATCAATACCTTGCCCACTTGAAATAACTAAATGGTCTACGCAAGTGCCAATCAAACATTTTATATTTGATGCCAATAATAGATATATGTTTTGGATGGTGATGCAAAATTACATGAAAATTCGAGAGACTTTGGGACTTGAATCGTCAATGACCAAGTTTTTGACTTAGTGCTGTACTAACTGGTCTATAAAACTCAACTGTTGACCAAATTTTTATTTCACTCCAATCATCAAGGGGTTCGTTTGACAACCACATGAATTCGCAGCGCTTTGCTACCGCTTAGTTAGACTCATACTGCCCCCATAGTCAAGGCAGCTCACGTCAATCCAAATCTGACTGAATTAAAGAGAGGAAGGATCATACTGATTATCACTTTGACTATCTGAGATAGTCATGGTTTGGTAGACTTGTACACACACTTACCATTTTCTAGAAATATCTCAAGGATATCTAAATGTAATCCTAATGAACCATTATTAAATTCTTTTTAAGTGGTGAATGTTTTTAAAAAATTACAGGTTATGTGCTAAATTTAAACGGGTTGACGAAATATGTTTTACCATCATAATACATTTGGTTAACTTTATTCATCATTTCATTTAAAATATAAGAGTGGTACCACATGAGTAATTAGAAAGCTCTCACGCAAAACAATGTAATAGCAGTACTTAATCATCAAGTGAAAGACATATAGAAAAGGATGATCAGATAAGATGTATGATTATTATTATTTGTCCCTTGCGTTCCTAGTGGGACACAGGGCTTCACTAGCACGTCTCCATTCCACTCTCTTTTCTGAATTATTTTGAACCTACCTCCACCACTGTCCACAAGCTTTCATTTCTTTCTCACACCATCTCCTTCATGTAACCCTCAGCTGAGACGCCCAACTCATCGTTTCCTATAAGGGTTCCACTCGACGGTGTGACCTGGCGCGTGATGTCCCTGAATGGTCTTCTCAGTGTGTGCCCAATTCATTTCCACTCTCTTATTTTCATATTTGTTGAGCGATAGGTTCTCGCTTCGTTGGTTCATTGTCCGACTAGAGTTCCTCGTTGCTTATTCTCTCTGGCCATTTGATCTTCAGTAGCGAGCGTAGGCAGCTGTTGATGAATGTCTGCAGTTTGTTGGAAATACTTTTCAAACCATATAGAAGCACTGAGTTGACGTTGGTGTTGAAAATCCGGATCTTGTTCACGCTTTATGCTGAGTGCAGTGCAGTAGATCTCCACACTGGTTTCAGGTTAATGAAGCTGTATGATAATAAACATTAATAGAAGCCTTCGGTACTTTCATATTACTTTATGATTACTTAAGAATAAGAAGATGAGCAGCACATTACATCTGGTTTAAATTCTATGTCTAACTGAGTGAAGTCTCCAACCACCGAGTCAAATGATCGCTTAGACACTAAGTGATGCTAACTCAATGTTAACATCTTACAGCCCACTATGTCACATCAAACAGTGACCACCTATCCATTTCTCCTGACCAATCTTGAGGTTGGCAAACAGTCAGCGGTATAGAAACTAAGCGGAAGAAATGCATAGAAGGTGACTGACATGTTTAAACAAGTATGTAAAGATAACTCAGCCCACTTGATGGGGTCATACACCACACCCGAACATGCAGTGCCACAACTAGGAATTCTTCACATGGTGATTGCATCGGTCTCAAGAAACCCTTCAAAGAAACTGTCAGCGTGCACACAGTCATTGGTCATCCTCAGATTGGAAAAGTCTAATTCCATAGTCTTTTATAAGAACTGCTTACAATGAGGCACTGTACACCCGATCCTCTGCAGCAAGACAAACACCGAGAAAGCCTTAAGGGTAACTCAGACTGGTGCATACTTCTTGCATGTATCACAGCCTCAACAGAACTGTTGCAGCTACCCAGATAGGTAAACTCTTCCACCACCCCCAACGTCTCACTAACAGCATTGAGTACGGTAATAAACTGTTGCTTACCTTGTACAACCAACTGACACCTCAGCCATCCAGAGTATGGACTGTAATTATGGATACTGTTCACCAACTTGTTTGGGTGTTATTCGAGTAGCCTGTATATTGTCACACAGTAACGTGATACTTTGCGTAAACTCAAGTGTCAGTGGTTTTTGTCTTGACAGGAGATAAGCAGTGCCACCAAATTTACTTAACTGACAGTTGTCCAAGGAAAGTACTGGCCTGTATGCCAGTTCCAGTTACTCAATTACCTTGTTAGCACAAAGAGACACAACAACAGCAGACATTGAAGTAAGCTGCCTAGCTAACAGTGCAGCCTATTCTTAATTGCATTCAGTCTGTGCTCAGTCGGGAAAAACAGAGAATTCTGTCTGGAAGTTTGTGGAGGTTCATTAATTGATTTTAGGTTGGAATTTATCAGCTGTCAACAGCCGTCCAGTGCTCTCAGGTATCCATGTTCCTCCAAGTAGTGACAGTCCATAATGAATTCAAACCTAAGAAGAGAGAATTGACAAAATATTTGATATCTTTTGTCACCTACATCTGACTACAACCTAACCTTCCAGCCTAACAGCGCTCACACGATTGGTAATAGGTATCCGGCCGACTAACATGGCTCTGATTTTGGAACCCATTTGGAGATTTACCCCCATAAGGCTGGACGCTGGTGTTATAGAATCGTCGAATAAATACACCAGAAACACTCTTCAAACTAACAGACGCAGAACTCATTCAAAGATGTTCATGTCAACTTTATGTGTCCGATTGAGTTGTACGAAACGTAAGTAATAAGGATTTCTGTTACCTTAAATCTACATAAAAGTCCAAATGTTGAAGATGACTGACTAAGACGACCATTATCATTTCAGAATAGCTACTCCACTTCACACTGGAGGATAGCTTTGCAAAAGCGACAGTTAAGCGGTTGAAAATGGGACGGAAAGACTGAACTTTCTAATAATATAAGGCAGGTAGTTGAAATGACAATATATCCAAAAGCAAATCAGATTATTATTATTATTATTATTATTATTATTAGTCCCTTGGATTCCAAGTGGAACATAGGGCTTCAGTAGCACGTCTCCAGTGACCTCTCTTCCCTGAGATCTTTTGAACCTGGTTCCACGACAGCCCACAACCTCTCATTTCCTCCTCGCACCACCTCCTCCATGTCACCCTCGACACCGACGTCCAACTCGTCGCTTCCCATCTGGGTTCCACTCGAGGCACTAGCCTGACGCGTGATGTCCTCAATCGGCCTTCTCAGTGCATGCCCAATCCATCTCCACTTCCTCCCAGTGCATATTTGTTGAGTGATAGGTTCTTGGTTGGTTCGTCACCAGTTAGAGTTCCTTGTTGCTTATTCTTTCTGGCATCCATCTGATCTTCAGTAGCGAGCCAGCGTAAGCAGTTGTTGATGAATGTCTGTAGTTTATTGGAAATGCCTTTCGTGACGCGCCAAGTCTCTCAACCATCACACAGAAGCACTGACTTGACTAGGTTGGTGTTGAAAATCCGCATCTTGTTCCGCATGCTGAGTGCAGAAGATCTCCACACTGGTTTCAGGCTAATGAACACCTGTCTTGCTTTTCCGATTCTGACTTTGACGTCCTCGTCCGTCCTGCCTGTAGTTGAGACAGTGCTTCCTAGATAAGTGAAGGAGGTTACTTCCTTCAAGTTTCTCCCGTTGATGGTGATGGTGATTGGAGTTTGTTGTTGTTGTTGATGGTGGTGGTGGTGGTGCGGTATCTTCATCACTTCTGTCTTCTCTATATTCACCTGAAGTCCCGTCTTCGCTGCCCTACCTCTTCTATCAACTTGTTAGTTTTTGCCTGCAGATCTTCAAGTTTGTGTGACATCAGGCCTAAGTCATCACTGGCGAAATCCAAGTCTTCTAGGTTCTTTTCCGCAGTCCAGCCAGCGTATCCCCCTCTTCTCGCAGCTCCCCACTGTTTGCTGCATGATCCAGTCCAGTCCAGTGCAACACAATCAGGAATATCATGGAACATAGTAGGCAACCTTGTTTCACTCCCTCCTGTCTTCACTCTACTCCAAAGGCATCACTGAGCTTCCCATTGTGAATTATTTGGCTGGCATGTGGCATCTTCATATAGTTGTTGAATGAGGCGGAGAAGGGTTGGCGGTACTCCGTAGTAATGAAGCAGTTTCCAAATTACTTCTCGGTCGACGCTGTCAAAGGCCTTCTCAAAGTCGATAAAGTTGAGGTAGAGTTGAGTTGTCTTCCATTCTATGCTCTGTTCTATGATGATGCATAGTGTAGCGTTGCAATTTGGTCCGCACATGATTTGTACTTCCTGTGTAAGTTTGTTACATTATGTATACAAAATACATTAACACAAATTGTCATTTCAGGCTATCTGTGGGCAATCGAAATAAATGGAATTCATTAGATTCTGAAAATTTTATTTCTTTTGCCTTATTCCAACTACCTGACTATAGAAGTGTAAGGCCTTAATAACCACTTAGCACATGTCTTTCTGTAAAGAAGATTTTCCGGAGTCATCAACTAATTTTCACGCAGAAAATGTGCTGGTCACTAAATCTTAGAAGTAATATGACTTATAGTCTGTGTATCTGCGATCATATTTTACTTACTTGCTTACTGCTTTCTTAAACCTTGGGGTACCAGATTTATCCATCGGACATTTTTCATCAAATTCTTTCATTTCAGTTTGCTTTAATCATTTAAATATGTCCTTTAAATGCATCACTTACTCCTGTACATTTTCAAACTGTTTCCAACTTTTCGTTTTATCGAATCAGTAACAAAGCAGAGAAAAATAGTACGTTATATGGAAATGAACTTTTCGATGCAAAAAATACATCGCATTTCTATCCTCAGACGCTTAGCTTGAGTGACAGATGTGTGTACCGTCTAAATGAACCGCCACCATCAAAATTATGCTTGCATTTTTTGTTGATTCTTCATTATAGACTAGACGCCCATCCAAAACCATCTGGCTACTTCACATTATTACCTTGAATACTGTTATTAATAACGTCATTCCGATGAAATAACCGTTTTTTCTAAAAGTTGTTCTGGGAGTGAATTTGTTGAAAAATTAAATGCTGAGAATTCCATACTGCCACACATATTGTTTGGAATAAAGTGATTATTATTACTATTAGTTCCTATTTCAGCCGTATAGCAGTCATACAGCAGACTCAGTAACTCCGCTTTCTAAATTTTATTGTACTGTTTTGCTAACAAAATGTTTGTTTCTTTCTGATGTCATTTACTTTATAATAGTTGGCAATTGGATCCAGAACATGCACTTAGTCCTATTTGAGACTGATCATTCGAATGTGCCTGCATCCCAGTTAACGATAGCGTTCTTAGTACCCTTTACCTCAAACGACACAGAGTTATCCACTAGGCCACTCAGTCATGAAAAGCACCTCTTTTGAAGTGTATATCAACTCTCGTTTATTGATGTTTGTAATTTCCTACTGATTATCACACTAAATCGAATCGTTCTGTGTCATGGTAAATAAGCTCCTAGAATAGATGCTCCAAAACTGCCTAGTTTCATTTCAAGGTTATTCACTTGTGATGGATTTTATTTTATACCTTACCAGTCATTTCGACCGAGTTCCATTTCAGCAATTCAACAACAACGAAAAGAATGAAAAGCATTAAACAAAAAATCTACTCAAATAGAAAACAAATTTTCAATGTTTATATTTCAAAAACCTCAAAGGATAGAAAAGACGATAATTTGGGTGTAAAAGTAACCAAAAATTTGAATGGGTGGGTAACCAACTGAATAGTCAAACGTTAGTACCACAGAATAAGAAGCCACTTTACTTGTTGAGTGATAGTAACTCTTAATTCGTATAATGTTCATTGAAAAAATGACACATATGTTATTATAAACTTGTCACTGAAAGTATTCTATACATGTAGTACTTTTCTAACAACATTTACGCACCAGTCAGTCAGTATATAGTCATTCCAAAAGATAGATGCGGATTTGTACCACAGTTCTAAGGAGTTTTCTCCACAGTATGACAATATATCAAAGGTAGTACAGCTTGTTCTTATCCACAAAATCTTATAGGAGTTGGTTTTACCATAAAAAATACTTTTTCCTGTAAAACCTTTTGATTTATGAAAGTAACTAAGGTTTTGAGGTTTTTGAGGGATTGATTGGTTTCAAGTTGGTATGCCTCGCGGAGTGATATCAGTCAGAGAACCACTGAAAACCTTGAAGCACTAGATAGCTGTTTTATCCTAGTGTGAGACTCCTCAGCAGTGCTCACTCACTACTTGATAGGGGGTTGAATCTAGGACCTTTAGATCTCTCGGAGACAACATTATCATTCAGTCACTGGGTTGGAATCCGATGGTTTACTATTAGCTTAAGAAAACAAACAAAGCTCCTTAACATTTAAAGATAGTTTGGTTTCAATAACTCAGTGTTTGAGAGCATGTACCTGCACATATTTATGATAGATATTTTGACCACCAATAAGAATGGAGAGTTTTATTGTCTCTGTATATTTCTCTTTACCAGTTTATGAGCCAGATCTCTTAGAGATAAACTTTAGCCTGACAAAAGGAGATGAAACTCTTAATTTAAAAAAAATTTTATGCATTTTGATTACTAAGAGATTTTCAGACTCTTTTACGCTTACATATTTAAATTGTAAGCCTGAAGTAATAGAGTGGTGTTTACAAGAAAATTGAAAGAAGTATTTACATTAGTGCAGAATTTTATTATAAACAGGACTTAACAGGTAACAATCTGCACTATGATGTTACTATTGGGAGGCTGAAAGAAGGAATTAATAAAATATAAGTACCAGTTGATTCTAACCCCTAAGGGTGTACTGACCGATATCTAATGGTAAAAGAGTCCTACAGGTGTTATAGACAAAAATAATAGACAGAGTAAAGGAACGTTTTAACCAAGTGTTACTCCCAAAATAATCCACTTTATAAGTAATAGAAGTAGAGATCAGTGCTATCTACAGTGCACCAGTTTGATACATACAGAGAGGGAGAAAGAATGTTTGCAATGAAACACAATTTTGTAGTTCCAGTACTCATAAGTCATTAATATCATAAATTAAAACTCTTTTAGGAGGAAAAGGTGTTATTTCTAGTTAACTGAGATTTCAATATCAGTGCTAACAACATGAGTGGTAATTTACCATGGTAAACCTTCTGAAGACTGATTTTATGTATTTTCAAACTAAATTCTTTTGACAACAGGTCTTTATCTAAACTAAATTTATTACAGACTTAACACTGTTTTAACCATACAATTTCCGGTTTTCTTTGAACTGTAACCACCAATCTCCTTATCATTTTCCCACAGTTATTTTGCGTCATCTCCATCGTCTATTCAAGTGCCGAATGAACGCCTGTTGCTCTTAGATATCCTCTACTGTTGTAACGAAGTAAATTGATTTCAAAGAACTTTAACGCAGGCGAATAACTGTTCATCACTTAGGGATTAGGGTCGTAACCCTATGCCGACTTTGTTAATCAGTGTTGGAAATTCTTTAAGTTCTGATGACATGAATTTTGAAGCGAACTAGAACAATGATTAAAGCAGAATAGCAACGTATCATTTTATTTCACCATTCCCTCATTTGTTGCCTATAATCCAAAACATTTAAACATCAAATCACATAAGAATCTGAACATAATTTTGCACTCAGGTGAAGTCAGTTTAACAGGAAACGATGTGATTAAATAAAGAACTCAAACATATGGATGAAGTTAACAAGGCTTGTCAACTAATTTCAGTTATATATGTGACTGAACATAGCATTTGAGAAAGTAATTTGACTGATAAAAAATTACTTAGGAAGATTAACTTGTCTGCTAGTTGATGATAAATAACAAACAAGTCATGTAACGATATGATTAGAAGAACACTCATTTAGTATGATGAACATCAAAATTTTGCACAAACAATAAAGGGTTCAGTTCCAAGACGATGACATGGCACCTAATATAATTCAGCATATATGAGAGAATGAATATCCTCTGTGAAAACACTGGATGACTGCAACAATATTGTAAATGATCCACTAGTGAAATCATTCATAGTAAATCCTGTTTCAAAAACAAAACAATAAAATTGTATCGTTAGATATTCTCCAGTCTTTGATTAAATATTTCTAATTTGTGAAGGTCTCTGGAAATCACTCCATGAAAAAATGAATTGTTTTTGTAGTGCAAAAATTAAAACACTGAAAAGTGATACATTTTAAAGAATGAAGCTTAATGAACAAGGTTAAAAATAATTTTCAAACATGGAAATACACTTTAATCGAAGCTTTTAGGTCAAATAATGCTTAATGTACCGAAAAAGCGGTAGGTATTAAAAGTATATCCGTATTCTATTCACCTACTTTCTACCTAAAACAACAACAGCATCGATGGTATTTGTTTCTATCTTTATCTATCTGAAATCAGACTCCAGTGATGTATTATTAGACGTTTCTCGTACATAATGAAGTTCATTGTTTCTACATTTTTTGAAAATTACTTCAAAGCCTTATAAAATGGATGATATCAAGAATTTTAGATGTAAAAATGGAGGACGAATCTTCGATTACTTGTAAAAGATCTAGAATTACAATCTTAATAATAATCATAATAATTCACTTTTTCGGTATGTTAGTGCTCAACAAATCCATCATACCAATAATATTATTTTTCCCTTGGGTTCCTAGTGGGACACAGGGCTTCACTAGCACGTCTCCATTCCACTCTCTTTTCTGAATTATTTTGAACCTACCTCCACCACTGTCCACAAGCTTTCATTTCTTTCTCACACCATCTCCTTCATGTAACCCTCAGCTGAGACGCCCAACTCATCGTTTCCTATAAGGGTTCCACTCGACGGTGTGACCTGGCGCGTGATGTCCCTGAATGGTCTTCTCAGTGTGTGCCCAATTCATTTCCACTCTCTTATTTTCATATTTGTTGAGCGATAGGTTCTCGCTTCGTTGGTTCATTGTCCGACTAGAGTTCCTCGTTGCTTATTCTTACTATTGTGGTCACCTGATCTTCAGTACCATCACACTATAACTGTTGCGAAGTGGCTTGATTCTAAACCCATTAACTAATCGGAAGAATAAATTAACTGTTGTCCAATTCTCAGTTGTAATAGGTGAAAATGACTTTCACTCAATTGAAAATCACCACTTAAATATGCAATGCAAGAGACGAAAATAAGATATTTATTCTCATTTATATTCTCCTTGTAAGGAAGTACAGTGACATCGGTTATTAGTAAGTGTGGCTGTCTGCTCCCATGTGCTCATCATAGACTGAAGTCTGTTATTCACGTTTTTGCGATATACTTCCTCAGCCAAGTGATGCAACACAGCAGATCATTGCAGTTTTGTACAAAATGTTCTAGGTCAGTCAACAGGACCCAGAAATCCTTGATCTCTTCAACACTTATGTCAAAATATCAGTATAATGCTTTCAATTAGCAAGTAATGATTACAACTCTTAAGTCAGTGATATCAGTTTTAATAGTTTATCTAAGATACAAAATACGGTGAATCTATCCTGTTGTATAAAGTCAGTTTTTCTTGCTCTTTTTAATTCTTTTAAGAAATAAAATGCATAAAAATTCCAAGGTACCTACGCAGTCTACAATCAAGTAAATGAAGATTTAGATCAGTAAATATAGTAAATACAAAAGGTAGAAAACCTAAAAATCGAGCGAAATCTCTTCTCATATGACAAACTGTACATTACTGGGAACGATAAGTGAATAATTTTGTCAGGTAGTCAGTTTTTGGTAATAATTGTACAAGAATAAAAAGACGGGACCACAGGTTCAATAGTAGGAATGGTTACTTGACAGCAATCCCAGTTTACGGTGCCAAAGATAATAAGATGAGTACTACAAATATTTGCTTTGTTGATGTCTACTTAGTGTCTAAGCTGGCGCTTAGTGCCAAAAACTTTATATTGGTTACTAATTTTTCAAATATGTACCTTAGGCTAGTGCTGCTTACATACAATCAATGGAAATAAATGTTATCCAATCTATTATTGCAAACTGGAAGGAATTTTATCAGATTTCTTTAGATGATAACGAACATGAGGAATCTAGTAGAAGAACATCCTGTGAATTCTGAATAAATGTGATAAATCATCAAAAAAACAGCATTTCTTCTGGCTAATTATTCATGAAACATTTTGTATACAAATTTTTCGGGTGACATTTCAATGTAAGTTCATAGGTTTCGTTGCGAAAACACGTAATAGCTACATGAATTGGAAATAAAATACCTTATCCCAAAGGTGGAAGGTAGAACCTTCCTAAAAATGTTTCATCTTTACATGAAACGCCTGAAAATTTGGTCGAAAAGACAATGTCAATTTATACGTGTCGTTTTACTGGGATTATTCGGTGAATTATTTATTGATGTTGTAACCTTGACCCACTTTAAGACAAAAGTGAGTTTGTAAGTTAAAAGTTCCTTTACTGTCCTCTGTCCTGACAATTCTCTATAAATATGACTAGTATTATATGCAGTTAATTAGGTCTTTGCATATAACTATTGATTGACCTGATATTATCTGAGAAAATTGAAGTTATGCGTGAATGTTTGCTTCCATCGCTGAACTATTATCATAGGTAATTGCATATATATATATATATATATATATATATATATATATATATATATATATATATATATATAGTATGACTTAAGTAATCAGCAAAAAGCATTCATATAAATTTATTCAGTTCATTACTGACACTTACCTGCATCTCTGAAGATATATGTATATCACCTAAGATCTCACTTAGCTCTATTCATTTTTACTCCGTATGTCCAAGGTATCAAGATCTAATCGTATAGATGGTCTTTGTTTTTAAATCAGTCACCTACTATTCAGCACTAATGTCCTTTATAGTTCTAGATAATAAATAAAATAGGTGAATAAAGGAGTACTGTATGTGAATACTAGATCCTGACAGTCATCTTTGTTGGGAAAATGTATAAAATCAACTGTGTGTAATGAATGCAACAAACAGTAATTCACAGTTTACAAAAATTTTCGATATGATACTGCTTCCCTAAATGCAGGGAATTCTTTTACAAAATCCCAGACATTACCCTATAATGAACCTAGTGTAAAAAGAAAAGGGTAAATTAAGCTTGAGAAATATGTGGAATGTACTTACAGATTAGTGGCTTGTCTGGTATAAAACTCCTTTGAGTACTTGGTTGCAAACTCTATCTCTTTTTAACATACGTTTTATTGAAACGAACCGATTAACAAAATATATGATAAGTTACAAACAAAAATCTTGTATAAAGTTTTTTTAAAATGAGACTTATTACTACTTCAGATGTTTGATATCGTGACAAGAAGGACCAACAGTCATAACTTTAGAGTAAGTTATGAGTTCAACTCAGCCATCTGAAAGATAAGCGCAACTTTACACTGAATCTCGATCGAGTTCAACTTAGTGAAAGACATGCAGATGAATGAAGACATTTTATCAGCTGAACTTCAAGTGCGAACAGGTGACACTACTTTTCTCTACACAACGTATTACTGTTTCTACTAAAAAACTGTTTTTGAACTGCTGCAATACATACAGTAATTTAGCACACTGGCTAGTAGTCTATATCATCTGGGAAAGCATAAGTAAGTGTCCATTTTATTATAAATAACTTGCACTACTGTTTGTAATTTTTCCTATCTGTAAGATTCGTCTTTTCAAATCATGGTATGACATTATATTCATATTCACTAACAATAAGACTGAATAAAATACATTAGAATTAGATTTAATTGGATTTTTATTGGAATTGAAGGTCACAGAAGACTGAAAACGTCCGGAAGAAATGCAATAAGAAGTGTATGGGAATTTCTCAATATCTTGTTCGTCACCACTTGTACACAAAAGGTTATTCACATTGTCAAAATTTGAAGAATAGTTATGTTAGATATTGGTTTGTTTTGGATGTCCAGCAGTATGACTTCTACATAAATTTATGAAATCTATTGAGTAAATATCTGCTATTGCTATAGCTCGTGAATCAACAGAGACATCATTTTGATTTCAATGGAAATCTGACGGTTTCAAACTTAGGAAGACGCCAATTTACGTTATCTACTGTCAGTCATTAACATTACACTCGAACACATCAGTCCAATCGAAATTCATTGCAAAAACAAGCAAATGTAATTAGCCTTTCAGTTAGAATAGCTTAATAGTGTATTTTATTTCATTCAGGTACTCCGATAACATGCGGATAAAACAGTATTGTTCAGTATTGTTCATGAAACTTGAATAACTCTGATGATTGTTTCCTTAGTTTAGTGATTACATTTTATTAATTGGGATCAATATTTACAGGACCTATGCTGTGAGGGTTCTTCTGATCTCCTTTATGAAAATTCCGATATAAAACTAACAAAGAATAGATAAGTCTGTGGTTTTTAGGGATTTTATTTCTGTTTCAAGTCAGTATTCACCTCGTTTTAATGTAGAACTCTTCAGCAGTATACACAGACGACCCCACCAGGGATCAAACTAAGGACCTTCAGGATTCACACTGAATGCGTTAGCACTTCAGCCACGGGGTTGGAGTTCTATGGTCCATAGTTTTCATGATGAATACTATTTTGAAAAAATAAATGACTCTGTTTTAAAGACTCCTTTCAGTTTAGTTCATTTTAATCCTTTATGTAAATGAACAACAGCAGGAAATAGCAATGTTGGATAGTGCCTAGCAGTGGAATCCAGGATGGGCATTTTGTTCTATTTGGGACTCATCAGCTGCATATACTTGCTTTCCGGTAAGTAATGCTGTCCCCACCTGGATTCAGACTCGGGAGTGATTGCTTCAAATGCCACAGCGTTATCCACTACAACACCAAGCCAACGTTCTGGCGTTTGAAGCAATCACTCCAGAGTCTGAATCCCGGTGGGAACAACATCATTCACAGAGGGGCAGGAATATCCAACTGACTAGCCTCAAATATGACCGAATGCGCATCCTCAATCAATTAACAGTTCAATTCTTGAACATTTGGTCAACTCTGGACATAAAGCTAGACCAGAATCTTCCTTCAATGTCATTTATCGTGTCAGATGGAATAGTTTGAAAGGAGTACGCCTTCGACAGTTGTGCACAGCGGAGATACTGACAATTCATCAATTCAAGCCTGATCTCTGCGTGCAAAACAAGTATGTTCAATCTCTCATCTTACCATGGCCTTAACACTTTCATTTTTTTCGATTTCATTATAATTATTAGTTTGTTATTATCACCTTCATTATGACCCTTGTCTCATTCTTCACCTTCTTTACACCTATCTATCAAGTGGACAGTCAATATTTGCGTTTCTTACCCACCAACAATTTTCACCTTGTCAAACTCCTTGTCTTCCTCGGTATTTCTACTGTCTTAGTTTATTGCGCAACTACTTTGCATTCTTGATTCCGGCTTTTTAGCACTAGGTTAATGATGTAATTATACCCTATTGTTTTATAATAGACTGTTATATGTTTATGATATATATATAAATACTATTGTACAGCTTTAGAAAATGATATCGTCGAAAAGAAAATCTTCTTCGCTGAATTATCTCTTCTCTATAAAAGAAATTTAAAAATGCTCATTATCACCTTCATTAATGCTTGAATAGATTTACAGTCACAGGTCAAGTGTTAACAGCTTCTAAATCAATTATTGTTCATAAAGAAGTAAAGCTGATATGAACATTAATTAGTAGGATTTAAAATAAATGTTAACATCATTTAGAAGTCGAAATAAGAATAGAATATTCCAAGTTGTTATTCATCGAAGACTGACATCAGTTGGAGGAACAAAGGACTGGACAGCTGATTCGTCCTAGAATGGGACTCCTCAGCCGTGCGCACCCACGACCCCACCAGCAGGGATCGAACCCACGACCTTCAGGTCCCGCGACCAGCCCGTTACCATTGACCTAGCCACTGGGTCAGAATCCAATGCTCCATATTTCCAACTTCTGTTAGCTCACGATATAGCGCAAACCGCCACCCACCACTGCTGAGGAGTCCCATTCTAGGACGAAACAGCTGTCCAGTCCTCCCAGGTTTCCTTTGTTCCTCCAACTGATGTCAGTCTTCGATGAATAATAACTTGAAATATTTCCAAATCTCCACAACCCCCTCAAAATTTAAGAATAGAATAATTTATATTTCCAAATCAAGTATTTTTCGTTCATGGTAGTTATAACTGGAGATAAGATTTTAACAGTACCTAATCTATAATGAATGAGACTTATCTATGGATGTCTCAGTGATAAAATTCTTTTGAAACAGTTAGTCCCTTTTATGAATTTCGATAGAACGATTAGAAGACAAAGTTTATCTGAGCAATGTGATGTATTTGCTCAATGCATTTCGAAGAATCTGATCACTCACTTACTTGTCAAGTCAATATATATTAAACCGAGGACTGGGAGGGGGGATAAATACAACAATTAACACAATAATAGGGGATTAAAATTAAAAAAGATGAGGACAAACAGGAAGTGACATAGTTGGTCCTAATCTTGACAAGAAAAACCTTTATCAGCCTCATTCAACAGCAGCTATATGCTATGTGATACACTACATGGCATGTGATTCACAATGGAAAGCTCGGTGACGCCTTTAAGTGAAGAATGAAGTAAGACAAGGTTCCCACTTACTATTGCCGTTGATCTTCATTATAGTGGTCGACTGTACTGTACTGGACCGGACCATGTAAGAAAGTGTGAGAAGCTGTGTGAAGATAGGCCTATGCTGTTAGACTGATGAAAACAGCCTAGAAGATGTGCATTTCGCCAACGGTGATGATTTATGTCTAAAGCCTTGTCGCACAAACTCGAAAATCTATCGACAAAAACCAACAAGCTGACAGAAGAGGCAAGGCAGAGAAGACGGGACTTCAGGTGAACTTAGAGAAGACAGAGTAGATGAAGATACCCAAACAACAACAACTAGAAGAATCACCAATCACCATCAATGGGAGAAACTTAAAGGAAGTTGACCTTTATCACCTAACTAGGAAGGTAGCATGGTTTCAAATACAGGTGGCACAGACGAGGACGTCATAACCAGACAGGATCGGAAAGACAGCAAGACAAGCCTTCATTAACCTAAAATCAGTGTGGAGATCTACTGCACTCAGCATAAAGCATGGAAAACATCCGGATTCGCAACACTAATTCAGTGAAAACAGCGCTTTTATGTGATGGTTGAGAGATTTGACAAGTCACGAAAATCATTTCCAACAAAATAGACATTCATCAACAACTGCCACCTACGCTCATTACTGAAGGCCAGATGGCCAGAAAGCACAAGCAACAAGGATCTCTGGCCTGGCGACGAACCAACCAAGAACCTATCGCTGAACAAATATGCACTGGAATGAAATGGAGATGGATTGGGCATACACTGAGAAGGCCGATTGGTGACATCACGCACCGTGCCATCGAGTGGAATCCACATGGGAAACGACGAGTTTGACGTCGCAGCTGAGGATGACATGGAGAAGATAGTGTGAGGAAGAAATGAGAGCTTGTGGGCAGTTGTGGTGCCAGGTTCGAAAGACTTCAGAGAACAGAGTGCAATGGAGACGTGCTACTGACGCCTTATATCTTCCAATAGGAACTCAAGGGACAAGCAATAATATAATTATACACCAACAAATACAAATTTGAACGTAATTTTGTGCAGCAAAATGTGGGGAAATTGTTCGATAATCTCTAAACAACCCGAGGTACTTTGAAAATGCATCTATCTAAAAATGTGACTAACTCTAAAGGCCACCCATGCAACTACTGAAATAACCAACCAGGATTGTTAACTTCGCTTTGAAAGTTACTCTTTTTCTTAAACTAATACATCTCATTGATTATTTCAATCGATGCTATGGTAGCCTCTAATGCTACTGTTTCCTGTAACTCAAACAATCGTGCTCTTCGCGCTTTTTATCCCACCATTTCGTTTTT
Organism: Heterobilharzia americana; assembly: GCA_944470555.2. NCBI lineage: Eukaryota > Metazoa > Platyhelminthes > Trematoda > Strigeidida > Schistosomatidae > Heterobilharzia > Heterobilharzia americana. Next base: position 67,878,730 of record OX104128.1, on the reverse strand, counting down.
TTCGGTGTATTCAACTGAGACCAGAGTGAATTCTATTTGGTTTTAGTTTAATGGTAATCAGAAAAAAAAATTTCGAAGAATATATTTGTTATCAGCTAATTTTCTTGTTCATGATTTGAGTTTTGTAATTTTTGATGAATATATGAGTGCATAGATCATAAAGTCGGCATATTTAAAAAGCTAAGCGAATGAGCCATTTTATTATCTAGAATGAAATCGGTTGTATAACTCCAGCTTGAAAAAGGTGGCTAACAATTAGAAGTTTATGTCGAAGTCTGTTGTACGTCATAGATAGTTATTTACAGAGTAATGGTGGAACGAAAATTTGTAGCTCAGGTGGATGAACTTGGTTGTGCTGTGTTCTCTGAGCTAGGTGGGTTAATCCTAATGCTTTCATTGTTTTTCTCAACAACACTATCAGCAATGAATTCATACTGAAATGAAGTGAATTTTAAAGACAATGATCCCCTTTAGCAGTGTAATAAAGTTGTTGCATAGACGCATACTACAACTACCTAAGTTGCATACTTTCCCGTTAGATCATAATTTTTCACAATTCCACCGAAATCAATAGTGTGGGGAAATCAGTCGACATTATTTTCATGGAGAAGTTTCACTTGTCAGTTACCAACTGAAGATTCTTCACTAATGGATGTGAAAGGAATAAATATTGATATCTGCAGGTTATTTGCCTCCATCACATATTGGGATGAATAACTCGAGCAGAGTAAAGTTGAACAAGACTCTTGTACCTTTTACAATCGAAATGAGATATTCTGTCACTTCTTTGTTCCTAACCATTTGACACCATAGATGTCACCAAAGTTTAGAGCTTAATATCGGACAACATGTATAGTACTAACTGTAGGATACTGAAACCAATTTTCAGATCCACTAGCTAGATCGAGGAGGCTTAAAATGTGAAGCCCTTCCCATTTACTCTGTTGAGTTCACCAATGATTCATCTATACTTGTTCGATTGGAAGACCTATCACTTCAAACTGTTGCAACTCTAACTATATTCTTCCTTCGAGGATCTTTAAGACACAATAGTTATTGTCAACTCATTGCATGTGTCTGCTTTCCAAATTTTAATGACTCAACAGTATAAAACTGTTCATAGTAACTCTAGTCCGTGAATTATGCAATCTAGGTGGTGCTGTTCATTCCCATAATAAATTGAATGCAGTGAGTTCTTTCGTCGGTTCAGATTCAAACTGATTCACACAAAGCTGTATAAACAAATGTTTGGATCGTGAAATAATAGTCGTTTCATTCAATTGCAATGGAGAAAATAGCAAGTTCTTTTTACCTATAATACCTAATGGAAGCAGTCACATATGAGCATAAAATTAATGCGAAAGTGTTTTATCATAGAAGCGACTGAATTAAATGTATCGAACACTGGTAGGAAATCGCTAATACCGTCAAGATATCCAGGGTTCTTACAATGGTTTCGGAGTTTTCTTCCATTAAATTGGTATCCTCTGAGATGTTTCTCTAAAAGCTAATTTAGAAGATATTTCGGCAAATACCTTGGTCAGAATTCGCAACTTTTTAATCAGTAACAATTAGCTGAAATAAGGCCGTTCATAAAAAAACCAGGTTCAGTTTTTATTAAAACGATGGACAACAGTGGCTTTTATCGTCGAATTACCGCTTCCGCACCTGGCTTTCATTTCATACTATGGAATTTATCTCGTCATCTGTTAACAGAAGGTCACCAAAATATTTTTTCAGCAAGATTTTGTTCCTTTGTTAGATGACATTTCCAAAATACTCTTCTCTATTGATGTTAACTAACAAAACATTTGTCACCGAGTTTGTAAGAAAAATTATCTTCACTCACAAATTCTTGATTTTCATGCACTTCTGTCGAGGTACAAAAAGAAACTTCAAAGTAACTGGTGCCGTCGGTAAATTGACGTAGCATAAAGAAAAGTTATGATTATCTCAGACCAAATGTATTACTTGTATAGGAAATGCTTGGATCGTAACTACACGAATTTGAGAAAAAGTCGTGTACAATTTATGTAGTTTTTTTTTGCCTACTAAAACCTGATAACAGTAGTTGCTTCAGTTCTGAAAATAAATTTCACGCTTGTCAAAGTTTGTCGGCAATGTCATCGGTTTCAGTAACCAGAAATATTTTACCAGTGAAAAGTAGGTTCCTTTACGAAAGTAACTTATTCGGTGATGGAATCTTAAATGCTTATCTTTATCCACTGTACAAATAATGATGATTATCCATCTTTACTATAACTAGTACACAGGTATATCGAGGTGTCTGCACAGGATCCCATATGCCAATAGAGACCTATATGTTCGGTCCAATCAACGACGGGCTAATACAAGCAATAATACTAGAACTATAGCCGTCGCACAAGAAGTGGCTATCGTGGCTCGGTGGTGTGGTGGATAACACTCTCATGTTTGAAACGATCGCTCCCGACTCCCAGTCCCAGTGGGAACAACATCACTCACAGGGAGGCAGGTACATCTAGCTGGTGAATCCCAAATAGGACGAAATGAACATCTTAGATTCCACTGCTAGCCAATATCCATCTTAACTATAATCATAATTATCATTGCGTTAAGTCAAATTTCAAAAATTGCTGCCCTATAGACTTCGTAAGATATAATCATCATCATTTTGTTCCAAACAATTTTCGCAACAGCTCGCAATTCTCAGCGTTCAGTACTGAGAAAAAATTTACCTCTTTGCAAAATATCCAGTAATGTTAGTTATAAAAATTAAGTTTTGAAAATAATATTAGTAACGATGGCAACAAATGACTGGCTAATTATTGAAAAGACTGATGATTTAGTGGCACAAAGTTGACTAGTTAGTTCTGATGTAACATATTTTTCTTTACACAAGAACGGTAATAGATAAAGTACATCTGAATTCTTGAGGATACGTGGAGAGAGAGGGTTGTGAACGAAGAGGATGCCATTATAAGTAAATGCCTAATGAAGCATCTGCACACAGCGATGCTAATTATCTGATAAAATGACCTTAGCTAGTTGCCTGTATGAATCCAAATATCTGTCAGTCATGAAGTAAATCAGCTGGACCAAACGTACACCACTAGATCCACTGTCAGATTTTAAATTCCTACTTGGTATAAAATAGCGCATTTTAAGTAGGCCATGTAAGACTTTCGGGAAAAAAATGAAGAGGAACAAGTAAAGTGAAGGAACTATCAAATCTCAAATCTATACACTGAGTTACACCAGAGAGTCTCAGGTTCCTTATGTATTAAGTTAAAAGAAGAATTATTCTAAAGTAGACAAGATGTGAAATAAGCAAAAACAATGGAAAGAAAAACTCATGCTAAAACTGGGAAACATTTAATTTGCTTTCTACAACAGTACTTACAAGAGTTATGGAACCAGGGTAACTCATACAAGTCTTGCTCACACCTGACAATAAAATTAGTAGTCTGACATTCAGAAGGAATCAGCCTAAAACTATTTCAGAAAGACCAATTGCCAGTTCCAGATAAGACAACATTCCTTTGAAATCAAGTTAGATGAAAAGTAACTGGCATCGAGAATATCAGGACATTAGCACAACTTATGAAATAGTTTTAGCATACAGAAAGAAAGTATTTCACGTTGAGAAACTTAAGCTCCGGTAAATACTGAAGTCAGGCGCTTCCTTTTATAAACAGCACACTCTTTCCTCTCAGCAAAATAAGAATACTATCAGCTTGTGACCCACGGCTCAGAATGAATATTGTTAAGCTTACTTACCAGGAGTGATCTAGGAACTGAGTCAAAGGTAGACGTGTTAACTGAGAGGGTAAAATGAACATACCCGGTAACTTTTCTCAAAGTGATTACAATATTGTAATGCATTCAAAGTACTTCTGCTTTGTTTATAAGCAAGCTGTTTCGGATCCCTGCAGGATCTAAATGAATGTTCAAGAATAAGTAGAAATAATTTTCCCATTGTTTTCAGAAAAGAAGAGGTAGCAGTAAGCATCCAATGGAGATGAATTAAATGTATGGAAATTTCGATCTCCATCTAAATGATAGGTATTGTATTTTTTGAAAATAATGCTCGAAACTCTTGATGATTTAACTAGTATATACACCGGAATAAAGAATCACAGTAAATCCTCAAATATATGATAATGTTATACATTTAAAAACTTCTTTCCATTGTGTATAGTAGTGATGGGTAGTGGCTAGCAGTGGAATCCAAGATGGGCATTTCGGTCTACTCGAGACTCATCAACTGGATGTACCTGCCTCCCTGTGAGTGATGTTGTTCCCACCAGGAGTAGGACCGAAGAGCGATCGCTTCAAATGTGAGAGCGTTAGTCACTACACCACCGAGCCACGATAGCCACTTCTTGTGCGACGGCTATAGTTTTAGTGTTATTATTTACTAATATTACTGAAGATGACAGGTTTAATCAAGTCCCACAGTATAAACTTATTTCTTGATATTCTCTTTGCAACAAATGGTAACTTCACATTTACAGGAGATTAGAAACTGCCGTTTTTACACCGAAATAAAGTGTACTATTAATTCACAACATCTGAACTCCATTTATATTTTTGCAATTTAATTTCTCTTTGACCTATTTAAAGTATATGAAAATTAACAATGTCCAGCTGAGAAATTTGATGAAACAATCTGAATCAAAACAGAATCTAATAGATGGTTGATTCTGCTGTACAACACTGAATCCATTCTCATTTCTATACGACATTCAGAAGACAAAAACAATCTTTATGTCAAAAATATCTCAAGTATCAAAACGGAGAAGAGAATAAAAGTTGTAAGTTTATATGAAAAACTATACCCAGTATCCTGTGTTTCCACTCATCCATTTAAAGAGTTCACTTACATCCACTGAAAACTTCTGTTCTGTACGATAATAAAATATAATAAACACAATGATACACTAGAGTGATCGTAACCTTAAAAATAAAAATAGAAAAGAATAAGCAGTAAGTGTTATTTTCGGTGTATAAGTAATGCCTATTATTTTCGGATCATCACCTCAAATGTGTTTCTTAAGTTTTGATTTCCATAGCTCAAAACGAAATACACAAAATAGAGAATGGGCTGTGAATAAAAGGTTTTACAAACTCTACTGAAATCTTACTTTATGGAATATTCATAACATTCTACGTTTTAAACGATATCAGATTCCTAAATGTTACTTATCATCAATATATACACTTCTTTAAAAGAAGTTTTTTTTTCCTGCTTTTATTAAGTTTTGTGTGTTATATCTCAATTTCATAATGTACCTAACCATTTTTTTCTGGTTGTTTGCGGCTGAAGAAGAACTGTGCGATAAGATGATTCTATTTTCTCTCGACTTTAATAAAAATATTAAGAGGGAACTGATTGTACAAGTAAACCTTAAGCAAGGAACCGTATCAGTAGGTAGTTATTGACTTATGAAGTAGTCAAGAGCAGACAGAGAACAAAAGGATAAATTAACTTGGAAAGATTATGAAAACATTTTAGAGCAGAACATTAAAAATTACAGGCGAACTTGGTTAAGTGATAAGAATACATTTTCTGTGAAAATAAAAGAACAGAAAACCTAATTAATGACCGGTTTCAACTTGGTTGTACCCATTAGATCAATATTTTGTTTCTCAATATATAAAATGGAGAAGGCCACAATATATTAGCTGGTTAAACGAGAATTATTATTGTTATTTGTCCCTTGGGTTCCTACTGGAACATACGGCTTCACTTGCACGTTTCCATTTCAGTCCGTAACCTGCAATCTTTTAAACCTAGCTACACGACTGCCAAAAAGCTCTCATTTCTTCCTCACACCATCTCCTCCATGTCACTCTCAGCCACGATGCCCAACTCGTCATTTCCAATGCCGGTTCCACTCGAGCAACTGGCCTGACGCGTGATGTCCCCAGTCGGCCTTCTCAGTGTATGCCCAATCCATCTCCACTTCCTCCCAGTGCATATTTGTTCAGCGATAGGTTCTTGCTTCGTTGGTTGGTTGACAGCCACAGTGAATTCCTTGTTGCTTATTCTTAATAATCTGGCCATCTGGACTTCAGTAAGGAGCCAGCGTATGCAGTTGTTGATGAATATCTGTAGTTTATTGGAAATCCCTTTCGTAACGCGCCAAATCTCTGAACCATTGCATAGAAGCACTGACTTGACGTTGGTGTTGAAAATCCGGATCTTGTTCACACTTTATGTTGAGTGCAGAAGATCTCCACACTGGTTTCAGGCTAGTGAACGCCTGTCTTGCTTTTCCGATTCTGACTTTGACATCCTCGTCTGTGCTGCCTGTAGTTGAAACCATGCTACCTTCCTAGTTAGGTGATAAAGGTCAACTTCCTTTAAGTTTCTCCCGTTGATGGTGATTCGAGCTTGTTGTTGTTGGTGGTGGTGTTGTTTGGGTATCATTATCACCTCTATCTTCTCTATGTTCACTTGAATTGCCGTCTCCGCTGCCCTGTCTCTTCTGCCTACTTGTTAGTTTTTGCTTGCAGATCTTCGAGTTTGCGCTACAAGACATTAGACACAAGTCATCGGCGAAGTTCAAATCTTCTGGGCTCTTTTCATCGGCCAAACAGCATATGCCCCTCTTCTCACTCCTCACGGTTTGTTGCATGATCCAGTCCACCACAGTCAGGAATATCATGGGTGATAGTACACAACCTCATCTTACTCCCATCTTCCCCACAAAGGCATCACTGTGAATTACTTGGTATGTGTCGTCTTCATATAGCTGCTGTTGAATGAGATTGATAAAGGTTTGTGGTACTCCGTAATATTCAAGCAACTGCCAAATTACCTCTCGGTAGACGTTGTCGAAGTCCTTTCCAAAGTCGATAAAGTTGAGGTAGAGTTGAGTTGACTGCCGTTCTATGTTCTGTTCTATGATGATTCTAAGCGTTGCAATTCGGCCCGCGTATGATTTGTACTTCCTGAATTCAGCCTATTCCCGTCGTAGTTTTGAATCCAGCGCATCCTTTAGTCTCTCCAAGATGAGAATAAATAAACCGCAAAAAAAATAAAACTAATGGGTTTCAGATGTTAAAAGTTAACACCAGGAAACTCTGAAGCTAACTTTAAGCTTGTTGTCACTTATCATTAAGATTTATCTGCAACCATTGGAATTCTCATTTTCCATCCGTTTCTCGAACCTGCACCATTCACAGCTGACTATGTATAACGCTGCATGTTAAAACGTCTACATTAAGGCTCAAAAAAGTTTACTTCTATTGACAACCCCCTCTTGAGATACACATCTTTCCAGTCACCGCAGAATCTGTCAAAATACCTAAACAGTGCGGAGACTTAAGAGCAGAACAACTGAATTTTCTGTTTACAACGATAATTTGCTAAAATCCCCAGTAGACATAACTTTTCTATGCATAGATTGGATTGATCACGAAAATGAAATTCGCTTTATTTGGAGCCTTTGTGATCATATTTTCACTTTAAGTACGCAGAATAAGTATTACAAGCAATTTTTACTCAAAAGCACATTTCTTCAAATAGCCTGTTACCTGTCTTTGAAAGTTTAAATCATTTTTATCTGAAAACTGTTGAACACAAGTATGTCTGGAAAAAAATATTTGGGATTTGACATCTTCAATAAACCATTATACATTGTGCATCGGACAGGCCAAAAACATTATTTTCTGTAGGAAATAATTCTTGATTCAAATGTACTTAAAGTGAGTTTCTAAGAATAAAATTGCCATTTTATTATATGAAACCATAACTTAATCATAAATTCATGTTCAATAAGTGACATTACTCAAATAATACAAGTAGTCTAGATTTCCGTGCTAATAAAAACTGAAAAGGAAAATATCTAGTAACGATGTGATTTATGTAATGTCTTTAACGAAATCAACACTGTTATATTAAACAGTAAGTTACATGTCAAGATTTTGTGGTTATCCATACCTATCTTTATTGTTTGTGTGAAAATGGGTTTAATGTTATTTGCCATCAGACGCGTTAGGTGAAAATATTGCTAGTATAATGTATTGACTCAAAGTTTCATTAGGAACCTACTAAATTAACGTACTGAATAAAATACACTCTAATGAAGTCATTAAATTTACGGTGATATTATAACTTTTTTTGAGATAAAGGCAGTGCAACCAATTTAGTGGGGTTCCAACATTGTTCGATATTCAGTTCTAAAATCATTGCATCTATAACCGTGATTCTGAGGTTTGTAAAATTTTAATTAGGACAAGTTACACCTAAAATAAGGACTATGAATTGCAGTGATTTAGAAGCTGTGGCAAACTGTTTTTCAAAGAGTATTTTTATGACTAATATAAACAATTTTACTATAGTAGCAGAGATAAGTTGTAGCTGGGTCCTTGAAAATTATCGATTCCTAAACTTTGAAGCTGTAATGTAGACATTCAAGCAGCAGTCTAGTTAAATTCAAAAGCATTTCAAAGCCACCAGTAAGAATCATTCACAAAATTCCACATGTTCTCGTACTACAGAAATAAGTGATTGCTAGCAGATGATTTCTACCCTTTGTTCAATAGTTTCTCCCAGGTTTGCCTTTTTATCTCAGCAACCGAAAATCCGCAAAGTCTGTGAGAAGACTGAATAATTGACGCTAAGAATATGGATGAACATTCGGTCTGCAGAGTAACACTACTGATTTTGGCAGGAAACGAATGGATATTATCATTTACGCTTAAATATCACTACTAATCTTTGTAGCGGTGGTGAATACAACTTGACCCTTTTAGTTTGACATAACTTACAATAACAGTGTATAAACTATGAGATCAAGCAATTCTGCTGACTAATTTACAATGGATAAACCCCACTAACAGCCTAAATGACTTTCATCTCGAAACTAGGTTGAATGCGACATTTTTGGTCGAATTTAACATCTCCTTGAACAATTTGAAATTGCCCCAAAAAAATATTACGATGAATACCGAACATATAGGAATGCATTATTCAAAAAAATGGAACTTTTGTCAAATAGAAAGCAACATGAAATCTAAAGGTTTAAATGCAAGTTCTTTCTCTATCACAAATCTCATACAGATGTTGACTATTTCTCAGTTCTCAGTTCTCACAGTCAATCATAACTAGGTTGATGGAAGTTTCTCTCCTTACAACAAGTGAATGTCTCTGGCATCAGTTAACCGAAATTACGTCAAAATAAATAATATAGTGAACCCTATTCGATCTAGTGGATAATAAGTTTACTTTAAGAGCTTTTTGAAGTGGTAAAGCGATCGTTTCCATTGTTTCTCCTCTTTGGTAATTAGATTCCCTTCATCATCTTTTATTGGTTTCATCTGTGTTGATCACTTCCCTCCCAGATAGTAACCTGGTTATTTGATACAATGTTGTCACGTCTCTGTCTCTCCTACCAGCCTCCAGTCTGTTCTGCTTCACTTGCCAATGTGTCGTGGAAGTGTCTTCTGTCTTTCCGTGCACTCTTCTTCACTTCTTTGTCCAGTGTAGTGTTTTGTACGTTGTGTTCAGTTCCTCTTCTCGTTGTTCATCCTTCACTGCACTGCTTCATCGTCTGCTTCACCATCCTCCTCTCCCTGCTCTATCAGCTTCCATGTATCCATTGAGATCCATTCCTTATCCTCTTTCTTCTTCCTTCCTAATACGGTTGGTTATGCGGGTTTCCTTCCACATAGCTTTCAAACAGTTCCAGTGTTCATCCAAACAGCTTTCTTCAGCGATGTTGCTCAGTATCTCCCATTTTGTCTTCATTGCTGAAGTGAAGGTTTTCTGTGTAGATTCGTCTCTCAGTTTCCCAGTGTTGTACTTGAACTGTGGTCCATCACCAACTTCCTTGAAGGCTTTCAACTTGATTTCGAAGGTAGGTTGCTTGCACTAGATAGTGAGTGGTCTGAACCTACATCTACTCCCCTTCTCGATCTGATCTTGTGTCCAGTAGACTGCGTCTTCACTTTCTTCACATTGAGATGAAGTCGATCATGATTTTTATTGTGTCCTGGTGTCTGGTGAAATCCATGTGGCTTCGTGAATATCCTTGTGTTTGTACACACTGCATCCAATCACCAAATCGTTGAATGCGTAGAAATCTGCAAACAGTTCTCCATTCTCTTTTATCTCACCTAACGCTTCTCGACCCATAGTTAGTTCTCCTCCTGTGTTGTCCGCTCCTAGTTCCATATTCATGTCGCCCCACCATCAGAATTTCGATGTCGCCAACTGAGACGGGGTCTTGTCCAGTGTTGATTGCAGTTGTCTGTAACATTCCTCTTTCTTCTGTTCTCTTAATCTGCACTATTTGTAGGTGCATAGCGTGGCATTGAATGATTGTGACTTTCCTTCCTTTTGAGTTGAACCTTGCTGTCATGATCCTGATCCTGCTGGAGGAGATTGGTTCCCACTAGTATCGACTCTTTATTGTTCTAATCTGTGATTTTGTCAGATATTGTACTTGCTGCTTAGAAATTCAAAGATGAGCTTGTATCGTCTTACGCATAAGTAGCTTGACTAGAACAGTTGAACTGATAAGTGCACATAAAAGCAGTAGAATCAGACAATATATCTTTCCTTCTTTCATATGAAATAGGATACTTGTAGAAGATGGGGCATCAGTTAGCGTATGGAAATATTTTTGTAAGACTCTCCTGATGTGTTACATAACAACACCTAAGCTGGATAGCGGTTTGGAGAAAATGAATGATTTCGAAAGTATGCTGACCAATAAGAGACTGGATGATTTGAAAGAACTGGGGCACCGAGTTAGCATTATTCATCGTATAAGGTATATTTTAACTTGAGAAATCCTGACGTAGTATATCAGATGAATAGATACCTGTATACTACTATTTGTCTTACTTTTACAGCATACTGATTTCGAACAGCTGGTAAATCCAAGATGTTTTGTTCGTTCTGTCTAGACACTATTCGACCAGTGATGTTGTTCCTACCAGGATTCCAACTTGGGACCGACCACTTCAGATGCTAGAGTCTTATCCACTAGACCACCGAGCTACGATAGCCACTTCCTTTGAGACGGGCATAGTTTTAACTTTGTTGCTTGTATTAGCCCGTCGCTGATTGGACTGAATTGTTCGGTTTCTATTGGCATATGGGCTCCCGCACAAATGGTTCGATATTGCCTGTGTCTTAATTATGTATCATTAAGAGCAGCAACATTAAAACTATACCCATCTCACAGGACATGACCGTCGTAGCTCGATGGTATATTGCACAACACTGGTGTTTGAAGTGGTCGGTCCCGGGTTCGAGTCCCAGCGGGGACAAAGTCGCTGGCAGAAAGATACATCCCGCTGATAAGTCCCAAATAGGACGAAATGCGCATCCTGGATTCACTGCTAGCCATTACCCATCATCACTATACATAATTGAAAGACAGGTAATATCGAGGCATCCTCACAGGAGCCCATATGTCAACAGAAGGCTCAATTCGGTACAATCAATGACAGGATAACACAAGCAACAAAACTGTATGTTTATTCATTTTTATTGCTCTGCTAGCCCCAACGAAATTTAATTTTTGGCCGTTTACAACTTTCACTAATACAGTTGGCCTTGTAATTAGCATATTTTATCTTATAAATGCAGTCGTTTAGCATCGTTTGTGGATTACATCTTTCTAAAGAGTCTGAACATCAACAATGATAATTCCATATAGAATGGGTACGTCAGAACAAATGCGAAGAGTTTTTGTTAAAAATAATATTGAAGTCTTTTTCTAACCTTCAAACTTTCAATATAATAAAGAACGAATGAAACAAGCATTTTCCGTAATATATACACGTATACATATAGACGCTTTGATTATTGACTTACTTCTAATGACAAATGACGAGGATCGCATGAGTTTACGATGACCAGTAAGATATGACTAGTCTGAACAGCTAGTCAGCTAACTAATGGCGTAAATACAGAAACTGCCACATGTATATTTGGTTTTGTATGTTTTGATATTAGATAAAAATCTGAATATTCTGTTGAAGAAACTGTGATATACACAGCAAAACTTCTAGAAAAGTCTTTTTTTGATTTTCTAGACACTGGGATTATATTAAAACCTATACAAAGTGAATTTAAATTGCAGAAACAGTAACAATCTATCAGCTGAAATTACACTACTGTGCACTAGACGAGTTTATATTTGACCTTACATTACCTTTATAAAATATCATTTTCTTGCAGCTTGAATTAAGAATTTATTCTTCCATTTTGGTCTTTCGCATCTCATTTCTTGAAGGTATTCACATTCCGATAATTTTTAATTTACTTTAACCAATTTTATTTCAGGTAGTTATTCATCGTAAACTAACATCAGTTGAAGGAACAAAGGAAATATGGGAGTACTGGACAGGTGTTACGTCCTAATATGGGACTCCTCAGCAATGAGTACACACGACCCCGCACCACAAGGGATCGAACCCGTGACCTTCAGGTCCCATGGCCAGCACGTCACCACTGAGCTAGCCACTAGGTTAGAATCCAGTCGTACATTTTTCAATTTCTGTTAGCTCACGATATAGCGCAACTGCCACCCAATGTCATCGTTGAGTAACTGTCCTCATGACCATCAGGCCAACGTACTGGTCACGGAACCTGAAGGTCGCGGGTTCGATTCCTGGCGGGGTCGTCGGTGCGCACTGCTGAGTCCCATACTAGGACGAAATAGCTGTCCAGTACTCCCAGGTTTCCTTTGTTCCTCCAACTGATGTCAGTCTACGATGAATAACAATTTGAAACAAATTTACCTTAGATTTCATTTTTCACATTAACCGTAATGCTTATTTTCGTAACTGTTATAATACATCAATAAATACTGAGTATGTTCACATTTTTTGTTCGAATCTCTACAGAGCAATATGTTCGTTAGTGTTCTTTTTCTTGTTTGAATCTCAGTTGTTGATGTTTTGGACAAGGATTGAGTTAACATAGCTTACAAACATTTACAGCATTTTTTGCCTCATTTAAACATCAGACTCAGTCTAGTTGGATAGCATTAACACCAGCTTGTCCACGTATTCCTCATTATTTATTAAAATGAAATCCTTGCCTTAATTTACCATTTCCACTTTGGATCATATCGCTCTTATTCCTCAGCCATTTGAGCTGTTTTTGTGATTCTTTATCCTTGAAGGAATGGGACTGAGTTGTGAATTAGTGAACAGGTGTTATTGATCAAAAACAATGAATTTTAAACATTGAAACTGCTATGATAAGGTAGGAACAACATTAAAAATTTAATTAGTAAGATTTTCAAACTCACTTAACTATGTTATTTATTAACTTTGCTACGCCGGTGCACAACTTTGGAACAATTAATAAACGTTGTAACTGGACTATCAAAAAGACTAAATGCGATATGTACAGTCACTCATTGAAAAATTTCTTGCAATCTACACTAAACTTAAACCATCAGAATATTACGGACTAACAGATTCAGACTTGTTTCCGATATCAATGGCGTTAATACACAGGAAAGGTAAAAAGTTACAGATTTTTCAAAGACGTATTTCTATTCAACTCAACAGCTTGATTTCATGAGGGTAAAAAAAATTTTTGAAGTTTTTCTCTAAATTTTCGGTAGACTTTGATCATTCACTTGATCCAGACAGTGATTTCAAGTTTGCTTACCAAGTTCTTCTTACGTAGTCTGCGTTATCATCGCTTTCAAGTTCTTGAAAACATAGCTATTCAATGCATATGAAAGCAAACCTAACTCTTCGATGCTATGTAATATATACTGGCTTTGCTTCAATGTAGGCAGCATTTTGTTCTGTTTTTTTCATTACAATCTTGTAAGACTAATCTTTCTTTCATCGCTATTTTTAGCAATAATTTTATTTTAACTAGTTAGGACGTCAGTTAACTTTAACCAGCTTCTAATTCTGAGAAAAACACCCATTTCATTTTGATTAACCTGTCTCACATGTGTTATCTAGTGCTTTGTTGGCTTATTATTTCTAACTTTATCTCTTTACGGGCCATATGATAACATAAATCCGTACTACAACGGTGCGTTATATTACTGAATAGACCATTCAAAGAAGTACAAAATTTCAAGAAAGAAATTGCAAACGATCATTCCGCGCCAAATGTATGCACAAAGTTACCTAACCAATCATAAGAGTGAATAATAGATTTCCTAGTGGATACTCCATATTGCTCTGGAAAAGTGCAGGGAAAATATACTTACTGCTTCATCTTATACACATCTTGATAAGAATAAACTCTGAAACAGATAGACTCTCTTATTAGTTCAGATATTGTAAGTGAAAGACGACGTTTATGTGAACGGTATGATGAATTTGCGAAATACATTTCAAACAATCCTATCACATAGTTACTTGTCAAGTCAACATTTATGAAACTGAAGAACGAGAGTACAAACAGAACAACTACGATAATAGGGGACTAAAGTTAATAAAGATAAGAAAGGAAGAGTGAAGTAGTTGATCCTAATTTTGATAAGAAATCAGTGTTTACAAAAGAATGTGTAGTTTATGAATAAATTGCTTTTATACCCTAAAAGGTGGTTTTACTCTGGTCAGTAATCTGGTAACTTCACCATATCTGATATACAGATATAATAGATCCTACCGAATATGCATTTCCTTAGACCACTCTTGTTAAATCTAGTTCGTAACGAACTTTGTAGATTTTCATTGTAAAATACTTTTCAAATTGTTGCCTGTCTTAGTAATGTGAATATTAAAATAAAAATTTGTACTCTTCTGATGTGAATTATTTATTCACTTATATGCCGTTGTCCAAGACTATTAACATTCTCTGTACTTACAAATTCCTAATTCCTATTCCAGACTTCCCCAAAGTTTCTGAGGAAGCCGTTATTGATATGTAACGATAAAGCTGTTATCACATTTGGAGGTGAACGCTTTCGAAAATTGGACCGTGTAGCTATGGCCGGTCCCTTAGTACCCTTTATCAGATGATGTACATATATCGTATATCGATAATCTTGTTCTCATCTCTAAGTTTTCTCAATATAAGAGGTATGTCAGTGACGTCATAATGACCTGTTAGAAGTATCAGCATATGATTTTTCTGTTAAAAGAATTAACGCCGCAGAAACATATCAGTCTGACAGGTGAAAAAGAGGATAATAATCATCTGCTATTCCTAGATTTACCCTTCAGGAGAAGAGAAGATGGTTCAATAAGGTTATCGGTCTACAGAAAGCCTAAATGGACAAGAAAATATCTTGATTTTGACAATTTAATTCTAAACCAATACAAGCTAGGTCTCACAAAATGTTTGTTAACAGGAACTGTAGTAACTGTACATTAGATACGATGGATGTAGATGTAAGTTTACTGACTGACACACTGATGTGCAAGACGTATTTATAGTTAAGGTAGGTGTAAGCAATTTGACAGAGGTGAGCAGACAAGTCAGCCTAGATCCCATCATAGAACATTGGCAATAATTGCATTATATCTTTTACTTTGTTCCGTCTTCAATCATTTTAGAGAAAAATCTAGAAAAGACCTATTCAACTCTGTAAATTTTCACCACTTATGCATAGCTGAAGCATTAACTATACATGAACAGAAACCGGAACTTCGATTCAGAAGATTTATTGGTTAGATACACACATCTATCCACTTAGGACAACACTGAAAACCTAGGGAAAGGCAATAACTAGGCTTCTTTGATAATACTTAATAAAGACACTCAGGAGAAAATAAATGAATTATATGATTGTACTGATTGTTGATATTATTGTTACTAGGTGATGACTGAAGGTGAAATGAAAATTTGGACGGAGGTTGGATTTGAACCAGCGACCACTGGGTTCCCGGCCCAATGCTTTACCAACTGACTTCAACTTATGACTGGATTACCTTAAGAATAATTTCATGAAGTAAAATTTTCAAAAAATGTCCTCATGGATGACTAGTAATACCACACTGATTGTGACTTTCTTATTAGATAGGGGGTTACTATGTCAAGTAATTGAGGTACTAGGTAGTATAAGAAAATCATAGGAAATCTTGTCAGACGACTGTATACTGCTGATCTTTCTAGTTTGTAACAAAGCCTTCTTGTAACAACCTTAGAAGGATCCGTTTGAATAACATCGTGTTCAGGGTATTAGTGTCCATATTTACACGACACCTAACCGGAGCTCAAATGTAGCAAATCTGAGACAAACAGGCAGATTTTATGTCTAGACGACAGAAAGTGATGACAGCTGTATGCTCACTGTCACCATCCCTGTCTAACTTTGCTATAGATGTGCCAATGGACGTAACCATAAATATTGCACCTGGTTGACTTGGGGAAATTTAATCATATTACCTTGTAGACAGAGGCACTGAAAAGATGCAAAGCACTCTGAAATCATTGAAGAGAGGCTTGAGTACGTCTGAGATACGTTCCTCCCCTTCTGGTTGTAAGATGATACTTCAGGACTCATCTGTAGCTTCGACTTATGTAAAGAAAAGGAGTGAAGAGGTCAAATATACTGATCACTTCATTTAATTGAGCTGTATTGACCAAAATACTGGCTGGCTGCTGACAAAATCTAGGCTCCGATACTTAAAGTCCATTTGACAGTTTGCAACTCACCCTACTAATGCAGCTAGCCAGATAACCGACTACTAGTGGGAAGAAAAGTTTTCTCTACTGCAGTTCGCTCTATTTTATTCTATGGATGATGAGACATGACTTTTCGAAGTGAGATATTTCAAAAGACTGCAGGCTTTCGAACATGCATGTGTTCGGAGGGCTGCTCATTTGTGGTGGAATCACCATATGAGCAACATCCACTCAGAAGGTACTAGACAAAGCAGTTAAGTCAGTCGATCAGGTTGTGCACGCTCACTGCCTTCGTCGATGTGCATTTCTAGCCAGAGTAGGATTAGGCTGAAACAAAACCAATGTTGTTAAGACCAAGAAGTGTACTAGTCAATGAAGTTTTTGACCGTTGCCCTTAGCCTTGTAGGAAGGTGTAGGATACCTGATTGGAGTCCTTGAGATGATAAGAACCAACGGTTAGCGACACTTTGTGACATGGCTGAAAGTCGTTTACAGTGGCACAGATGTATTTGCTCTTCAGCATCTCCTAAAGTTTTAGCGTTTATAGTGGCCTTAATTTCCCAAATTCATCTGCCCAGATTGTCTACTTTGATACCATCCGTCACATAAAAAAAAAAGTATTTTTATAAAAACTTTAATGATGGTATAACATGAGTAGTAGGCAATTATAACTAATGATAAGTAGCCTAGTGTCACACAGAATAGTCTTACATTCTTCCAGAGACTAAACCAGTAATAAATGCCGCAAAACCAAGTAGAATAATCATGAAGAATACTGATGTGTTCAAAGCTGCTTCCAATGTTAATAAGCCAATATGACTGATAGAAACTTTATGTTCAGATGATGCTTGAAAGTGCGGACATTGACTTTTGACCCTTGATGGACAAACTTCAGACTAAAACAAATAGAAAAATTAAGTTTTGATTGCTTTGATAAAAACCATACCAGACACTTTAATCCCAGGTCACGTTAATGTCTGAAAAAAGGTAAGACTACTACTATGTCACTGCTGAGTAAGTTATCCAGAAAAGCTTGATTTATAATTTTCTACAAAACCTTTTCCATATATCCCGTTTCTGAAGTGTTTAATGTGTTGAATTATAGGGGGCAATCCGCAGAAACCACGTGATGAAAAAAGAAGTTGGAAAACTAGTTGTGCACAAAATAAGAAGAATGAGAATGCGAAGATCAACCAAGGACATCATGCTCCAGGCCCTCGAGTAGAACCCGCATGGGAAATGATGAGTTGGGCATCGCTGCTGAGGGTGACATGAAGGAGATCGTGTGAGGAAAAAATGAAAACTTCTACGCAGTGGTGCATCCAGGTCCAAATGACTGCAGAGAAGAGAGTGAAATGGCGACCTGCTAGTGAATCCCTATGTTCCACTAGGAACCCAAGGGACAAATAATAATATTATAATAATATCCTGAAATGAAACTTATCAATGTGCTACAGATGATGATGTTAAGGATGATATTGCCCTAGAATAGGACTTCCTGAGAGGATGAATAAATATTTATAATTACTACTCAGAAATATAAACATATGAATATAGGAGACTTTTTATTGAGTGGTTAATTGCAGCTGATTAACCAGTCATTATTCAGCGATCAAAATCAAATGTACACAGCAAAGTGGAGTCATGAGTTTGAGACAATTGTTACGGACCAGCACCTTGGTCGTTCAGCTGTGTTGCTACGACCAAATGTTTTTATCTCCATAAACTGATGCTAATTATTTACACGTGCACTTTACGAAATCAATATTTATTGTAGATGTGGTGTAAAACTCTTATTACTTTGAATTTCGAAGTGCCGAATGGTGCATACACACCTTAGCAAAGACATCAAGACGTCAAAATGAAGGAATAATTAGCTCATGAATCAAAGTAGAACAAAACAAATGGCTTAGATATTTATGCTAATCACTCTGAAAAATTAACCGAAACCAACTCAGCAAAGAAACTTTTCTGTCCAACGAGTCATTTTCAAAATCTGTACATCATAATCAAAGTCACAACTAAATATATATCCATCAATAGCTAATGAGCCAACATAAAGTCACCGAAAACGGTCAATAAGGTCACAAGATGATAACGGTTAGAAGGTCATCAAAAATTGTTTTTAGAATTATAATAAATAAACAAACGGCAAGCAAAGAAATGAATAAAATGTCTTATACAGATTACGACTAAAGCGAAATCAGAGGTTGAATGTGTCACTATTGAACACCAAGACCAGGCTTGTACCGCTAGATGGTCAAAGCCTCTGGTGTGTTGAGGTGATAAATATACACTTGCTTTGAAATGTTTGATGTCACTCTATAAATGACTTCGAAAGAAGATTCTCGAGGAATACAATTACCAGAGTTAACCAAATGCTTAAAATGTGAGCTGTTGTTGACTTTACACTCTCCTTTAGACAGCGATGCAGGAGAGTGTTTGGAGATGCGTTTGGATAAGATGTGCTTTGTACGCCTATTTAATCAGCTCCACAAGAGCATATGGATCGGTAAACACTCATGGTGGTAGCGCAAAGAGGTAGTTTATTTTTCACTTACCTTTAAATCAGTTGCTGACTGTATCAAACAATCCGATGCTAAGTGGAAAAGAAAGTCTTCATCAGTGTTTTGCATAAACAATCATTAGTATCTCAGCCAATGTATCTTCCTTGAATCCAATATTCATAAAAAATGTCTTCTTTGGAACCGTGGGGGATTATTCTTTGAAGTGCTAATTATTATTATCATTACTATTATTATTTATATTATTATTGTTAGCATTATTATTATCATTATTATTAGTGTCATTATTATTCTTATTAGTCCCTTGGGTTCGTAGTGAAACAAAGGGATTCACTAGAACGTATCCATCCCACTCTCCACTCTCTGAAATCTTTTGAACCTGATTCCACCACTGCCCACAAGCTCTCATTTCTTCCTCACACCATCTCCTCCATGTCACTCTCAGCCACGATGCCCAACTCGTCGTTTCCAATGCCGGTTCCACTCAAGCAACTGGCCTGACGCGTGATGTCCCCAGTCGGCCTTCTCAGTGTATGCCCAATCCATCTCCACTTCCTCCCAGTGCATATTTGTTCAGCGATAGGTTCTTGCTTCGTTGGTTGGTTGACAGCCACAGTGAGTTCCTTGTTGCTTATTCTTATTATTCTGGCCATCTGAACTTCAGTAAGGAGCCAGCGTATGCAGTTGTTGATGAATATCTGTAGTTTATTGGAAATCCCTTTCGTAACGCGCCAAATCTCTGAACCATTGCATAGAAGCACTGACTTGACGTTGGTGTTGAAAATCCGGATCTTGTTCACACTTTATGTTGAGTGCAGAAGATCTCCACACTGGTTTCAGGCTAGTGAACGCCTGTCTTGCTTTTCCGATTCTGACTTTGACATCCTCGTCTGTGCCGCCTGTATTTGAAACCATGCTACCTTCCTAGATAGGTGAAGGAGGTTACTTCCCTTAAGTTTCTCCCGTTGATGGTGATTGCAGCTTGTTGTTGTTATTAGTGGTGTTGGTTGGGTACCACCATCACCTCTGTCTTCTCTATGTTCACTTGAAGTCCCGTCCTCCCTGCCCCGCCTGTAGATCTTCGAGTTTGTGCTACATAACATCAGACATAAGTCATCACTGGCGAAATCCAAATCTTCTAGGATCTTTTCATCGGTCGAGCAGCGTATGCCCCTCTTCTCGCTCCTCACGGTTTTTTGCATGATCCAGTTCACTACAATCAGGAAGACCATGGGTGATAGTAGACAACCTCGTCTTACTCCTGTATTCACACGGAAGGCGTCACTGAGCTTCCTATTGTGGATCATTTGCAATGTGGCGTCTTCATACAGCTGTTGAGTGAGGTTGATAACCGTTTGTCGTATTCCGTAGTGTTGGAGCAGATGCCAAATTACTTGTCGGTCGACGCTGTCTAAGGCCTACACAAAGTCGATGAAGTTGAGGTAGAGTTGAGTTGTCTGCCATTCTATGCTCTGTTCTATGATGATGCGTAGAGTGGCGTTGCAATTTGATCGGCACATGATATGTTCTTCCTGAATCCAGCCTGTTCTGGTGGTAGTAGTGAATCCAGCGCATAATGTTTTGCTTGAAGTGAACAGGAGTGTAGGATGATTCTTCTCCAGTTCTTGCAAAGACTTATTTCACCGTTCTTCGGGAGTTTGAAAATGTAGCCCTTCTACCAATCTCCAGGTACCTTCCCTTCCTTCCACACCTTCTGCAATAGTGGTGCGAAAATGTTCGCTGTTGTCTCTGCATCTGTTCTCAGTGCTTCTGGTGGGATTCAGTCTGGTCCTGCTGCTTTCCCGAATTTCAGCAGCTTTATGGCGTTCACGACTTCCACTTTTGTTGGAGGATTTATGTTCACTTGTAGTTCTGTGGCTGGGCTGCAGGTGGTATTTCTGTAGGAAGTGCAGCTGGTGGTCGATTCAAGAGCTTCTTGAAGCGGTCAAGCGATCGTTTCCTTTGTTTCTCCTCTTTGGTAATTAGATTCCCTTCATCATCTTTTATTGGTTTCATCTGTGTTGATCACTTCCCTCCCAGATAGTAACCTGGTTATTTGATACAATGTTGTCACGTCTCTGTCTCTCCTACCAGCCTCCAGTCTGTTCTGCTTCACTTGCCAATGTGTCGTGGAAGTGTCTTCTGTCTTTCCGTGCACTCTTCTTCACTTCTTTGTCCAGTGTAGTGTTTTGTACGTTGTGTTCAGTTCCTCTTCTCGTTGTTCATCCTTCACTGCACTGCTTCATCGTCTGCTTCACCATCCTCCTCTCCCTGCTCTATCAGCTTCCATGTATCCATTGAGATCCATTCCTTATCCTCTTTCTTCTTCCTTCCTAATACGGTTGGTTATGCGGGTTTCCTTCCACATAGCTTTCAAACAGTTCCAGTGTTCATCCAAACAGCTTTCTTCAGCGATGTTGCTCAGTATCTCCCATTTTGTCTTCATTGCTGAAGTGAAGGTTTTCTGTGTAGATTCGTCTCTCAGTTTCCCAGTGTTGTACTTGAACTGTGGTCCATCACCAACTTCCTTGAAGGCTTTCAACTTGATTTCGAAGGTAGGTTGCTTGCACTAGATAGTGAGTGGTCTGAACCTACATCTACTCCCCTTCTCGATCTGATCTTGTGTCCAGTAGACTGCGTCTTCACTTTCTTCACATTGAGATGAAGTCGATCATGATTTTTATTGTGTCCTGGTGTCTGGTGAAATCCATGTGGCTTCGTGAATATCCTTGTGTTTGTACACACTGCATCCAATCACCAAATCGTTGAATGCGTAGAAATCTGCAAACAGTTCTCCATTCTCTTTTATCTCACCTAACGCTTCTCGACCCATAGTTAGTTCTCCTCCTGTGTTGTCCGCTCCTAGTTCCATATTCATGTCGCCCCACCATCAGAATTTCGATGTCGCCAACTGAGACGGGGTCTTGTCCAGTGTTGATTGCAGTTGTCTGTAACATTCCTCTTTCTTCTGTTCTCTTAATCTGCACTATTTGTAGGTGCATAGCGTGGCATTGAATGATTGTGACTTTCCTTCCTTTTGAGTTGAACCTTGCTGTCATGATCCTGATCCTGCTGGAGGAGATTGGTTCCCACTGCATGAGAGTGAGCCTTCGATGCTGTTGGGGACATCATGATAGCCACTCCATTATTGAGTGTGCTCGTGGTTGTCGTCTGGGTGACAATATCGGAGTAGATTATTGACTCTCCAGTTGACATTTTGGAGAGTCCACTCCCATCCCATTCCATCTGCTTTCACAGACTCTCAGCACTTCAATGCGATACCTTCTCATCTCCTCAACAATCTGTGTAGCCATGCTAGATTCATATATGGTGCGGATATTCCATGTCTTCATGTTCACTTTCGCTTTCCTCGAGAGAAGCGAAGATACATCGGCAAATTGGCTTCCCGAAGGCTTTCACCAACCGGTGCCATTTCGCCTCTCCGATTCCAGCGAGGACTAATTTTGTTATTATTTTTTATGTTTCATTTGTGCTTTGAAGTTTCTTTAGCCGTTAGATTTGTTTTCCGGGGTAGGGTTGGTAGCCGTATGCCCAACCTTCCCTCTTTACCCGGGCTTAGGACCGACTAGAAACTAGTGAACTAATTAACCAGGCTAGGTTGATACTATATACGGCTAAATTTCTGAAACAAATCCTAACTACCTAGCGTATCTTATTACAGTAAATATGGCATTTACTTGTATTATTTCCTTAATGTGTTGTCCTGTTTTGTTTTCATGAAGTACATTATCCACTTCAAATATTTTTGTTTGTTCCATATATATATAACTTTTTCTTGTTCTCACTCTCTTTTCTCCACATACTGGTAAGCATTCAGACCAAACACTCCAATGTTTAACCTGAGTGAAATAATAAAAAAACACCTAAATAAGTCATCGAAACGAAAGGAAGATTACGTAATCAAGCCTCATACCTATAAAGCATGACTGATTAGGTAGTAACTGACAAAAATTTGAGTATCATCCAGCAGAATATGTAATCTCCTGGGTATGCTTATTTCTTTAAATTAAATGCATATATTGTGTTTTGTTCTATCTTTCAGCCAGTAACCCTGTAAACACGATGATGATCATATCTTCTAACTATATATTTATATTTGCATAGCTCAGATGACGCTAATTAATTCATTAATTTATTACCTCATGCGCTAATTCATTAACAGTTTAGGGGAAAACGATTGCCATTTTCACAAGAATTTGTAACCATACCATTCAAAGTGGAATATCATGATTTACCGAATGTTAATCTCTTCCATCATTTCGAAGACCCAGTCCCTTAGTTTTCTGCTGAATAACTGCCAATATAAACCACCTTATTAACAGTTCTCACATATTTTTTTTCATTTTATTCACCAAAATTGACTATTTCCCGTTTATGAATATAATACAAGTTATATATCTGTTTAATAACCTCAGTCGGTACGTACTGTGTACACAGAGGCATCCACATTCCTGGTTTCAATCCACTCACCTATATGTCCGTATTGCATTCCATTCTATCTGTTGTATTACTTCTGTCTTCCAGTAGGATTTATTTGACTATACTTTGGATGCCCTTACCGCCAAATGACCGAAACCGTTGTCATTTATTTCTTACCTCACCATGACTTGACTGGCAAGAACTGTTGAATATTGAGAATGGCGTATAACTACTCATACTAGTTGGTAGTATATACTACATAGATCTCATCTTTACAGTCTTGATGCCGTTAATGCAGCTGAGCTGATCACATGTTGTCGACTGAATATTTCTGTTTAAAAAAAAATCTATACAGAAAGTTCAAATTTATGTCATACCTCGTTATGTGATTTTCAACTCTTATCCTGTATGTTTTCACACGTGATTAAAATATAGAACTTCATAAGAAAATATATCGAATCGAATGACCAAATTTAAGCACCAAAAATATACACAACTTACAGCAATATAAAGTTGTTAACATGAAGAGAGAGAGCGAAGGATGTTAAGTAGAAAACGAAGCAATTAATGAAGAGTAATATGATATTAAGAATTATAAGTGTGATAAAAAGTGAACCACTCTAAACCAGTTTCAAAGATATCCAAGCATGTCAATTTGGGTTTCCAGTCAATGGGTCCTTGAACATTGCAACTAGGAAGGCTTACATCATCATGCACCAGCAAAAGGAAGATTTAATGACGGCTTTTAGTGTTTCTCCAACATAATCCCTTACCATCTGACATCTATCAAGAAAGATTTTTTTCCCCTTGGATTCGTAGTGGAACATAGGGCTGCAGTACTCTGTTCTCCGCAGGATTTTGAACCTGACACAACGACTGCCCACAAGCTTTCATTCCTTACTCACATGATCTCATCCATATCACCCTCAGCTGGGAAGGCCAACTCGTCGTTTCCACTTTGGATTCCACTCAACGGCCTGGAGCGTGATATCACCAGTCTAGAAAGATGGCGGTCAAGAGTGCTTGACGTGATCTGGTTACTTAATCAACACAAGGTTGCATGGTTGTAGAAAAACTTAACTGTTTCATCTCAAATTTTGCACTCAGTTATGAAAAGTGCTCAGACTACCATTCCACTGAACGTCGGCAGTGTCTCATTGACATCTATGTTTGATTAGATCTGACCTCGTGATATATTCTACTTCAAGTGGCACTAACGCATAGCTATGCAGTAGACCTACATCATTTTCTATTGATACTTGCAATTTCCCGTCATTATAGTGGTTCGAAGTGTTCGACTCCTACCAGCAAATGGGCTACTACGCAGATGCGTTGATACTGCCTGGATATTAGAAACAGACTAATGGAGTGACAATGGATTTATTTTCAAGACCTGTTTAAGAAAATATACTCATGAGTTATCTCTAACAGACGTGCATGAATTCAGTCATCGGAGGAACAACCTATAACAGCAGGTAAGTTGACGATACCTTTATTATTCGTAATGATATAAAACATGCAAGTGAGTTTTTTGACAAGTTTAATGAGTCTCATTCTAACATTAAATCTACGATAGAATATAAGCGTGAAAACCAGTTCAGGTGAAAAGAAGAAATGAAGTTTGGAAAGACCACCCATATAGAAGACATACTGATGGGACAATACCTTAACTATAACAGTTTCTGTTCTGCAAGCTGTAAGCGTAGACTAGTCAAAACAATTTACAACAGAGCTAGGAAATTAAGGTCTATGAATAATTGAGAGGGAGAAGTAGGACTTTATTAAGAAGTGTCTCCGACATTTCTCATGAAGTGTGGAAAAGAATAGATCGATAGAAATAAACATTCACATGTGGAAAAGGTTTTTATACACTTTACATAACAAGAAAGATATAATTTCCAAGCGAGAATCAAAGGAACGATGACATGGAGCTTTTCTGCAGCTAGACTTGTATCAGTATGCAATAACACATGCTCGCTAAACCAGTCCAAATTGGACAATTACTCTGCTCATGTCACATTAAACTTTATTAGTGAATTAACATGCACTTTCGGCAGCAAGTACATTGGAAGGGCTGATAGAATGAAGTCTATTCTGTTCTCTGAGCATATCTCCTAGAATCTGTGGCTGAAAGGAAGTAAAATTCTAACCAGCGCAATCGGCAGACTTCTCGTAGACTTAGGACATCAGGTTAAAAACTCAAATCCTGTTAAAATAATAAACGTATAGAAAATGCCTGGACTACAGCTCTTCGCGGAAGCGACTGCGTTATATCACCTTCAACCTGACTTGTAAACACAGAGAGAGTGCGGTTATTCTCTCACTCCCTTGGTGAATATAATTTGATTCTGTTTTATTTTTATTTCATTTACGTGATTCTTAGTTCACTTATTATTGTTTTTCCTTTCTTACACTTCATACCTCTTTACAATTATTTCACCTACACGTTACAGGGATTATCAATGATTTCACTGTATAACTTAAGATCATGGATTTTCTGATTTTGAAATATCGTTTATCCTGGTAACGATTATACTTCTAAATTGTATATATGCAGCTGAAGGGAATTCGTGAAATAAAATGATATTATTTCATTTTTCAAATTTTATCCTTCTCGCCTTATCGAAATTTATTAAGGGACCTAATGCATGAAACTTGATAGTCCCAGGTATGTTATACTGAAATCGCATTTCCAACAAACTACAGACATTCATCAAAAGCTGCCACCTATGCTCACTTGATACTGAAGATAACATGGCCTGAAAGAATAAGCAAAATAAAATTGCTTTCGCTGGGAACGGACCAATCCGCCGAAAACCCATCGCCCAACAAACATGCACTGGAAGGAAGTGGAGATGGAGACAGATTGAATTAGACATACACTGAGAAGATCATTCAAGGACATCATGCTCCAGGCCCTCGAGTAGAACCCGCATGGGAAATGATGAGTTGGGCATCGCTGCTGAGGGTGACATGAAGGAGATCGTGTGAGGAAAAAATGAAAACTTCTACGCAGTGGTGCATCCAGGTCCAAATGACTGCAGAGAAGAGAGTGAAATGGCGACCTGCTAGTGAATCCCTATGTTCCACTAGGAACCCAAGGGACAAATAATAATATTATAATAATATCCTGAAATGAAACTTATCAATGTGCTACAGATGATGATGTTAAGGATGATATTGCCCTAGAATAGGACTTCCTGAGAGGATGAATAAATATTTATAATTACTACTCAGAAATATAAACATATGAATATAGGAGACTTTTTATTGAGTGGTTAATTGCAGCTGATTAACCAGTCATTATTCAGCGATCAAAATCAAATGTACACAGCAAAGTGGAGTCATGAGTTTGAGACAATTGTTACGGACCAGCACCTTGGTCGTTCAGCTGTGTTGCTACGACCAAATGTTTTTATCTCCATAAACTGATGCTAATTATTTACACGTGCACTTTACGAAATCAATATTTATTGTAGATGTGGTGTAAAACTCTTATTACTTTGAATTTCGAAGTGCCGAATGGTGCATACACACCTTAGCAAAGACATCAAGACGTCAAAATGAAGGAATAATTAGCTCATGAATCAAAGTAGAACAAAACAAATGGCTTAGATATTTATGCTAATCACTCTGAAAAATTAACCGAAACCAACTCAGCAAAGAAACTTTTCTGTCCAACGAGTCATTTTCAAAATCTGTACATCATAATCAAAGTCACAACTAAATATATATCCATCAATAGCTAATGAGCCAACATAAAGTCACCGAAAACGGTCAATAAGGTCACAAGATGATAACGGTTAGAAGGTCATCAAAAATTGTTTTTAGAATTATAATAAATAAACAAACGGCAAGCAAAGAAATGAATAAAATGTCTTATACAGATTACGACTAAAGCGAAATCAGAGGTTGAATGTGTCACTATTGAACACCAAGACCAGGCTTGTACCGCTAGATGGTCAAAGCCTCTGGTGTGTTGAGGTGATAAATATACACTTGCTTTGAAATGTTTGATGTCACTCTATAAATGACTTCGAAAGAAGATTCTCGAGGAATACAATTACCAGAGTTAACCAAATGCTTAAAATGTGAGCTGTTGTTGACTTTACACTCTCCTTTAGACAGCGATGCAGGAGAGTGTTTGGAGATGCGTTTGGATAAGATGTGCTTTGTACGCCTATTTAATCAGCTCCACAAGAGCATATGGATCGGTAAACACTCATGGTGGTAGCGCAAAGAGGTAGTTTATTTTTCACTTACCTTTAAATCAGTTGCTGACTGTATCAAACAATCCGATGCTAAGTGGAAAAGAAAGTCTTCATCAGTGTTTTGCATAAACAATCATTAGTATCTCAGCCAATGTATCTTCCTTGAATCCAATATTCATAAAAAATGTCTTCTTTGGAACCGTGGGGGATTATTCTTTGAAGTGCTAATTATTATTATCATTACTATTATTATTTATATTATTATTGTTAGCATTATTATTATCATTATTATTAGTGTCATTATTATTCTTATTAGTCCCTTGGGTTCGTAGTGAAACAAAGGGATTCACTAGAACGTATCCATCCCACTCTCCACTCTCTGAAATCTTTTGAACCTGATTCCACCACTGCCCACAAGCTCTCATTTCTTCCTCACACCATCTCCTCCATGTCACTCTCAGCCACGATGCCCAACTCGTCGTTTCCAATGCCGGTTCCACTCAAGCAACTGGCCTGACGCGTGATGTCCCCAGTCGGCCTTCTCAGTGTATGCCCAATCCATCTCCACTTCCTCCCAGTGCATATTTGTTCAGCGATAGGTTCTTGCTTCGTTGGTTGGTTGACAGCCACAGTGAGTTCCTTGTTGCTTATTCTTATTATTCTGGCCATCTGAACTTCAGTAAGGAGCCAGCGTATGCAGTTGTTGATGAATATCTGTAGTTTATTGGAAATCCCTTTCGTAACGCGCCAAATCTCTGAACCATTGCATAGAAGCACTGACTTGACGTTGGTGTTGAAAATCCGGATCTTGTTCACACTTTATGTTGAGTGCAGAAGATCTCCACACTGGTTTCAGGCTAGTGAACGCCTGTCTTGCTTTTCCGATTCTGACTTTGACATCCTCGTCTGTGCCGCCTGTATTTGAAACCATGCTACCTTCCTAGATAGGTGAAGGAGGTTACTTCCCTTAAGTTTCTCCCGTTGATGGTGATTGCAGCTTGTTGTTGTTATTAGTGGTGTTGGTTGGGTACCACCATCACCTCTGTCTTCTCTATGTTCACTTGAAGTCCCGTCCTCCCTGCCCCGCCTGTAGATCTTCGAGTTTGTGCTACATAACATCAGACATAAGTCATCACTGGCGAAATCCAAATCTTCTAGGATCTTTTCATCGGTCGAGCAGCGTATGCCCCTCTTCTCGCTCCTCACGGTTTTTTGCATGATCCAGTTCACTACAATCAGGAAGACCATGGGTGATAGTAGACAACCTCGTCTTACTCCTGTATTCACACGGAAGGCGTCACTGAGCTTCCTATTGTGGATCATTTGCAATGTGGCGTCTTCATACAGCTGTTGAGTGAGGTTGATAACCGTTTGTCGTATTCCGTAGTGTTGGAGCAGATGCCAAATTACTTGTCGGTCGACGCTGTCTAAGGCCTACACAAAGTCGATGAAGTTGAGGTAGAGTTGAGTTGTCTGCCATTCTATGCTCTGTTCTATGATGATGCGTAGAGTGGCGTTGCAATTTGATCGGCACATGATATGTTCTTCCTGAATCCAGCCTGTTCTGGTGGTAGTAGTGAATCCAGCGCATAATGTTTTGCTTGAAGTGAACAGGAGTGTAGGATGATTCTTCTCCAGTTCTTGCAAAGACTTATTTCACCGTTCTTCGGGAGTTTGAAAATGTAGCCCTTCTACCAATCTCCAGGTACCTTCCCTTCCTTCCACACCTTCTGCAATAGTGGTGCGAAAATGTTCGCTGTTGTCTCTGCATCTGTTCTCAGTGCTTCTGGTGGGATTCAGTCTGGTCCTGCTGCTTTCCCGAATTTCAGCAGCTTTATGGCGTTCACGACTTCCACTTTTGTTGGAGGATTTATGTTCACTTGTAGTTCTGTGGCTGGGCTGCAGGTGGTATTTCTGTAGGAAGTGCAGCTGGTGGTCGATTCAAGAGCTTCTTGAAGCGGTCAAGCGATCGTTTCCTTTGTTTCTCCTCTTTGGTAATTAGATTCCCTTCATCATCTTTTATTGGTTTCATCTGTGTTGATCACTTCCCTCCCAGATAGTAACCTGGTTATTTGATACAATGTTGTCACGTCTCTGTCTCTCCTACCAGCCTCCAGTCTGTTCTGCTTCACTTGCCAATGTGTCGTGGAAGTGTCTTCTGTCTTTCCGTGCACTCTTCTTCACTTCTTTGTCCAGTGTAGTGTTTTGTACGTTGTGTTCAGTTCCTCTTCTCGTTGTTCATCCTTCACTGCACTGCTTCATCGTCTGCTTCACCATCCTCCTCTCCCTGCTCTATCAGCTTCCATGTATCCATTGAGATCCATTCCTTATCCTCTTTCTTCTTCCTTCCTAATACGGTTGGTTATGCGGGTTTCCTTCCACATAGCTTTCAAACAGTTCCAGTGTTCATCCAAACAGCTTTCTTCAGCGATGTTGCTCAGTATCTCCCATTTTGTCTTCATTGCTGAAGTGAAGGTTTTCTGTGTAGATTCGTCTCTCAGTTTCCCAGTGTTGTACTTGAACTGTGGTCCATCACCAACTTCCTTGAAGGCTTTCAACTTGATTTCGAAGGTAGGTTGCTTGCACTAGATAGTGAGTGGTCTGAACCTACATCTACTCCCCTTCTCGATCTGATCTTGTGTCCAGTAGACTGCGTCTTCACTTTCTTCACATTGAGATGAAGTCGATCATGATTTTTATTGTGTCCTGGTGTCTGGTGAAATCCATGTGGCTTCGTGAATATCCTTGTGTTTGTACACACTGCATCCAATCACCAAATCGTTGAATGCGTAGAAATCTGCAAACAGTTCTCCATTCTCTTTTATCTCACCTAACGCTTCTCGACCCATAGTTAGTTCTCCTCCTGTGTTGTCCGCTCCTAGTTCCATATTCATGTCGCCCCACCATCAGAATTTCGATGTCGCCAACTGAGACGGGGTCTTGTCCAGTGTTGATTGCAGTTGTCTGTAACATTCCTCTTTCTTCTGTTCTCTTAATCTGCACTATTTGTAGGTGCATAGCGTGGCATTGAATGATTGTGACTTTCCTTCCTTTTGAGTTGAACCTTGCTGTCATGATCCTGATCCTGCTGGAGGAGATTGGTTCCCACTGCATGAGAGTGAGCCTTCGATGCTGTTGGGGACATCATGATAGCCACTCCATTATTGAGTGTGCTCGTGGTTGTCGTCTGGGTGACAATATCGGAGTAGATTATTGACTCTCCAGTTGACATTTTGGAGAGTCCACTCCCATCCCATTCCATCTGCTTTCACAGACTCTCAGCACTTCAATGCGATACCTTCTCATCTCCTCAACAATCTGTGTAGCCATGCTAGATTCATATATGGTGCGGATATTCCATGTCTTCATGTTCACTTTCGCTTTCCTCGAGAGAAGCGAAGATACATCGGCAAATTGGCTTCCCGAAGGCTTTCACCAACCGGCGCCATTTCGCCTCTCCGATTCCAGCGAGGACTAATTTTGTTATTATTTTTTATGTTTCATTTGTGCTTTGAAGTTTCTTTAGCCGTTAGATTTGTTTTCCGGGGTAGGGTTGGTAGCCGTATGCCCAACCTTCCCTCTTTACCCGGGCTTAGGACCGACTAGAAACTTGTGATCTAGTTTACCAGGTGAGGTTTTCTTTGAAGTGCTTTGGTCTCACTTTCTACTCAATGGATCTTGTAGAATAACCATTCTCGAGGAACACTTCATAACACTTTCAGTTCCTCATTTATTGCGTAATCTGTGCTAATTCTTCTAATTCCTGTAGGTACTGAATGACTTAGGTTTCGTTTCCTGAGTTATGAGACTTAGCTTTGACAATGATTGTAGTTTATTATTTCCGTTGAATGGACTTGTCTGTAAGTCTAATGTTAACTGTACACTTGGTAAAATATTGTGAAAAATCCGAGAAATAGAATAACCTCCATTGTTTTTTCGATCTCTTGTTTCCTGTCATTATGTGAGTACAGTGAACAACAATGAATATTCGAGAAATTATTTCTCGCAACTCACTTTATGAGTGCACGATGGACCATCAAAACCTAGATTGCATACACATACAGCAACTTCACTTGAATGTTGTGCAGTAATACAACTACCATGAATACACAGTTTTCTATCACAGGCTCCAATGAGTTTCATACAGTTTGGTAGGTTGATATGAGAATCTTCTACAAATGGACCCTGACATTCACATCGATACTGATTGGTTCCTTTAAATGGTATACATTTTGATGTTCCATTTGAAGATGTTTTCATTCCACTCACATTAACATTACACAGCTGATTGCCATTGGTTAATTTCCTTAAAGTCAAAAAAATCACAATTACTAACAGGAGTAACTATGTTGGTCATCCACAACTTCTAAACTATACAATTAAACTTCATGACTGGGTATACTGAATTTTATCTAACGAACTGTCTATTAGATAATTGTTACTATTGTTTCTTTTTCAATTTTAATCCCCAGTGCCATTTCAAACCAGTTTATACATAGTATATATTGAAGGTATTCTTTAAAAATATTATGAATATTGAGTCCACAGTTGTCACAAATGTGATGGAACGACTTGAACACCTAGTCGCCTTTAATCATGACATTAATAAGTTCTTTCCTCAACAAGCTGGGATTTTATTATCATATTTATCCCTAGGGTTCCTAGTGAAACAAAGGGATTCACTAGAACGTCTCCATCCCACTCTCCTCTCTCTGAAATCTTTTGAACCTGATTCCACCACTGCCCACAAGCTCTCATTTCTTCCTCACACCATCTCCTCCATGTCACTCTCAGCCACGATGCCCAACTCGTCGTTTCCAATGCCGGTTCCACTCAAGCAACTGGCCTGACGCGTGATGTCCCCAGTCGGCCTTCTCAGTGTATGCCCAATCCATCTCCACTTCCTCCCAGTGCATATTTGTTCAGCGATAGGTTCTTGCTTCGTTGGTTGGTTGACAGCCACAGTGAGTTCCTTGTTGCTTATTCTTATTATTCTGGCCATCTGAACTTCAGTAAGGAGCCAGCGTATGCAGTTGTTGATGAATATCTGTAGTTTATTGGAAATCTCAAATCTCTGAACCATTGCATAGAAGCACTGACTTGACGTTGGTGTTGAAAATCCGGATCTTGTTCACACTTTATGTTGAGTGCAGAAGATCTCCACACTGGTTTCAGGCTAGTGAACGCCTGTCTTGCTTTTCCGATTCTGACTTTGACATCCTCGTCTGTGCCGCCTGTAGTTGAAACCATGATGCTAGGATTCTATTAAAACTTACTTATACAATGATTCTTCAGTAATTTTACTCTCTGAAATTTGATCGAACATTGACCAAAGACCTGAACTACTTCTGCTGAAGAAACCAATGTCTTCAAACTATAGACTTAATTTGCTGACACTTTCGTTAATAATAATATGATCATTGTTATTTTTCAATGATGCAGCTAAAATGAAAAGTACAATAAATGAGTGAATTGCATTTTTTTGTATAGTGTACAAAGTAGATTTGACATGAAAGAAAAGTATGAATATTAATTTGTTGAAATGAATGAAGGGGCGCTCCTTTAGTGTTTTCTTATACTTCTCAGTCACTAATATCTCTCAAAGTCCAAAATTAATTTTTTGTTTTAATCACTCACGGAGAAATACTGATAGTTCAATTTGTATTGGAGTTTTTCATGATCTTTTTACAGAGACGATAAAGGCTTCACCATTGAGCCAGTGAAGATCAGCAAACGCAGCACAACCAATTCTTACATTTTATTGTTTTTCAACATCTTGCTCACCTATGTGAATGTCTTAATTGATAATGTTCAACTGTTTGGAAGCTTTGATAGATACATTATCGTCATCTAAGTAAATACATCATTTTCGAATAACCAGTCAGATATTTTTCAGTCATAACGAATTCAGATGCTTATAGGCATATATGAACATAATATTGTGTAAAAAAAACGGTTTCTTTACAGTCACGTTCTTACATTTGTCTACTTTTTGCATTTGGATCCAAGTGAGTGTATCGTAAAATATTCATTTCACATGCATCTATTTGATGAGTACACTTTGTACCTGTATAGCCTTCTTTGCAGATACACCTATATCCATCCATTCCGCTTGAAAATAAGAAGAAAAAATAGATATTTTGACATCACGGTTTTCATAGTAATAATAATAATAATAATAATAAAGATAATAACAATTGCTTTTGACGGCACTGCGTCCCTTGAGCTAGGTCATTTAATCGTGCAGCTTACTTTGTCATTCTAGACAACATCATCAGCATAAACTTAGGAAAGAAATGAGCTATGAGACTTTCTCCGAAATTTGTTTAGTAGTTTGTCCTGATGATCTTGTGTGTAATTAGTTGTTTGTGACAAAGTCTTGTCATTGTCTCCATGTCAAGTTGGATTCCTCGTGACTACTATGGTGCACCCATTGTCAGCTGGAATTATAACGACGTTCTTTTTATTCTTCAGTTTCTTAAGAGCTCTCTGTTCTTCACTGGATAGTTAAGTGCGGTTTCGCTTCCACCTGATAAGATGAACGACTAGTTGTCTTATCTCCTACTGGGTCTCCGAGTTTAGTCCTAAAGTCTATAGTGATGACTGTAGGGATGCGAAGAATTCTAGTCATGAAGAGTCTTCTGTATTTTAAATTAATCTTTTCTGAACAAGAAGTTCCCCGGTTTTGGTCAGGGATTGTTTGGAAAAATTGACTTCGCAGTCACTTGTTTCTCCTCCTTCTGATTCTCGTGGTTTCGAAATCTTGGCAAGCAACTCTCGAAAGATGTTTCTTCTCTGTTCTTTGTATCGCCTGCTTTATTTTTTAAAGACATTTGTCAATGTTGTGAAGTTTTCTGTTGTTAGTATCCTTTAGAGCCTTCTCTTTTTGCCGTCTATCACCTGTTGATATTTTCAAATCCTTTAACGCGCATCGATGGTCATCAATTGTACCATGAACCTTTCACTCCTTCTCACTGATTTCCTGTCTACTGGACAGTCAATAGGCGGCTTGTATCAGGCACTTATTAGTAAAAGATATTGGCGTAAACACTCGTGAACTTCACCAAATGGTAAGTCTCCGCAGGAGGACAACTATATTTTTACCAAGACTCACCGTTGAGGACTGCAGGACTCAACTCTGAAATTTAACAAGAAATACTCCAAGTAATCGTGCATCTGACCAGGTGAAGACAAAATAGTGCTCAACTGGCCAGTGAAGAATAAATAGAGAGCTCTTCAGTAACTGAAGAATAAAAAGGACGTCGTTATAATTCCAGCTTACAAAGAACGAATCACAGTAGTCATGTATAAAAATGACTACATCAAAACGGCAGAAGACGTAATCATGGACCAAAATTTATATCAACCAAACAACACACAACCCACTCAAAACTTTGACCCTTACATCACCAAAACTTAGAACAAACTCATCAAAGCAGGAAAAGTTACAAAATAAGAGCAATGGCTAATGAAATCCAGTAAACCTGTTATCCCACATTTCTACGACAGACCGAAAATAGACAAACCAAAAATACCACTACGACCATTTGTTTCACTTTCAGGAACCCTACAGTACAGTCTTTCAAAAAAGCTCTCCAGAAAGTTAAAACGTCTGGTAGAATCATGTAACTACTCCATCAACTCTTCGACATGATTTCTGGATTAGATCAAACATATTCATATTGACAACGACAAATTGATGGTGTCGTTAGACGTTACAGCTCTATACACCTCAACTGAGCTGAAACTCGCTAAGGACACAATGACTCTATTCCTTAACAATGATACGCAGCTCTCGGAACGCACATTACTATGATGTTCAAGTTTGATGGGAATAATCGATTTATTCTTTACAAAATGTTTCAAATCCATTGACAAACTTCACAGACAGATAAAAGGAACACCAATGTAATCACCCATATCACGATTTATTTCAGAAGCAGTAATTCAAAGATTGGAAACTGTGATATTGCCACTGATCAACCCAAAAGTTTAACCCAACAAGTAGATGACACACTTGACATCACTGAAGGAAACGAATTGAAAAACGCTTATAAATTAATCAACAGCATTTTCGATGTCATCCAATTCATAATTGAAGAGTAATCAAATGACAAACTTGCAATTTTAGATGTTCTGGTCACTAGAACGGATTCGATGAAATTGGAAACTGAAATATGCAGGAAACCAACTCATACAGATCAAATCCTCAATTATAATAGCAACAGCCCAACATCATACAGAATTAGTTGTATGAAAACATTGTTCGGAAGAGCAAAGACATACTGTAGTATATCAACCCTACGGAGAAAAAAAGACAACTATTTGATGACTATTTTCTAGAAGAACGTCTATCCACG
Organism: Heterobilharzia americana; assembly: GCA_944470555.2. NCBI lineage: Eukaryota > Metazoa > Platyhelminthes > Trematoda > Strigeidida > Schistosomatidae > Heterobilharzia > Heterobilharzia americana. The sequence goes on along the minus strand of OX104128.1, from coordinate 67,842,636 downwards.
CATCTTCATAGAAATAATTTTTTATAACTCGTCGTCAACCAAGAAATCATCCTAAGGAACCAATAATTAGATTGTCAGATTTCACATGAAGAATGCCTCCAAGTTCGCAACTAGATTACTGAATCGCTGTAGCTAAAAAACCCACAAAATCTCTTCACTACCTGTTATACAGGCAAAGAGATGTGATGGCAAAGGAAGATAAAACAAACGTTATCTGAGAAATAATTCACAGAAACGATGAAAAGCAGTACCCCAGACAATTTGGTTGCCATCCGTCTGGATGAACACCAACTAGCAGTGGAGCGTCATAACATGCCTCCACTCATATCAATGCATACGGACAACTGTGAATATGAATTTGACTAAGAAAGTAGTAGAATCGTGGATGGAGGAAATACAAAGAATGGCAAGGAATAATTAGGAGCTTGGTATTCAGGTCAGTCAGCAGTCAACAGACATATTGACATAAACCCTATCTATCAACCAACACAAAACAACAAGAGGGTCAAATTTCAGGTCATCAATCAAAGTAAACATGGAGACAATGACAAGACTTTGTCACAAACAACTAATTACACACAAGATCATCAGGACAAACTACTAAACAAATTTCGAAGAAAGCCTCATAGCTCATTTCTTTCCTAAGTTTATGCTGATGATGTTGTCTAGAATGACAAAGTAAGCTGCACGATTAAATGACCTACTTCAAGGAACACAACACCATATTAACTGTCCTTCTAAGCTACAAATATTCTCCGTCTTCTCCAATAGTAATAGCGAACTCTATTGCAGATTAAAGGGAACGAAATTATTTTAGCCATAGCCATTACAACTCACGAGAGCAAACCGAAACCCGAGATAAAGCAAGGAATCAAAACAGATAGAAAGTGAGATTAGAATTTAGTTGAAAAAAGATGAAAGCCTGTTGGACATGGAACATTCCATCAATGGTTCAAGTTAAGAATAAGATTTGGATCGTGAAATCCGACTTCAGGAAATACGGTACATTTATCGATATTTATGCATCATGTCCCAGAAATCACCCTAACATGTAACAGCTTCATAGGCGAATTAGGCATCCCTATACTGAAGAAAGCGAAAATAAATATAATTATGAAGGAAAATAAACATATTTTATTTCCCGGCTTCTCAGAAGATAAGCTTGGAGAAGAATTCACAATCATTATAAAAAATCCTAAAGAAATTGGATATTTGCAGTTCATCATGAAATAAAGGAAAACTGAAGACAGTAGAAACTTAGACTGAAATTGCTGTAAAGAAGCCGGTTTTCACTCATTTCACACCCATGGATGACAAAGTGTCAGTGAAAATGGAGAAAGTGATCAAAAGAACATTGCTATAGAACTTCCTTGCAGTCATCTTGGTTTCAGTTCACATCTTAAATTGTTTAGGGTTAACCAAAACAGGTAAGTACTCTATTTTTATCATCTTTAATTGCATTTATCAATTTCCATTCACCTACATTGGTAAGCAGATAAGAAAGACTACGAAGATGCAACTATTATGCATCATGACCTTGTTTCTAAACCTCTACTCCCCAGAATGAAAAATTTGTATGAGCGCAACAGCTAGGCATTAAATGGATACTGGATACAAAGTTACTATCAGTCACGCCTTCAGAATTATCAATATAAGGAGAAAAGCTAATTTAATTCCTTTCACAGAAGCAACTGCAACTAAACTAACATGATCTGAACCCTGTGATCAGAAAGACAGCGTGATGAACTTCGAATTACCCTTGTAACTATGCTTTAACTTTGTTGCCAAATTTCATTTCATTTTCCTTAGTATTTCGTTTAAAATCCCCAGTCAAGATTTATTATATATATATATAGGTCAGGTAGCACCAAAGCCAACTATATACACGATCCTTAAGAAAAGTGTCCATATCACTCTACCATACAGAGGGGAGTTGAATAGTATCATTTTGAGACGTAGGCTGACATCAGCCATTAAGAAAATATATAACGCGACAAATATTATTGTGAAGAAAACAAAACACATGCTTCACCAAAAACCTAAACACCGCATCAATGATTACGTCACATCCCGTTGTGTCTACCAATTTACTTGTGTGTATGGTCACACATACATAGGGAGAAGTAATCGAGTCAGGCAGTTAAGGGTGGGAGAACATGTGCCTAAATGGCTTCAGAAACAAATGGAGTGTCAAACAGTGATAAACGCTGGTGGGAGACGACCCTCTTCATCTATAGCTAAACATATCATAGAAACAGCAGCTTTCAAATTTTTATGTAGAAACAGTCAGGGACATATTCTGAGATTTGTGGAAGCCATAACCATACACAAATTGAAACCACCTTTATGTCTACAAAGCCAATTTGTTCTTACACTAAACCTACCTTGGTAAACTTTGTTTTCTTACCAAGATTAGGATCAACTGAGTCATTTTACCTGTTTGTTCTTATTTTTCCTTATTTCAATCCCTACTGTGTCAATTGTTATACTTGTCCCCCCACTCCTCGGTTTAATATATATTGACTTGACAAATAAATGAGTGATCAGATTGTTCAAAATGTATTGCGCAAATACATCACATTGTTCAGTTAATTACGTGATCGAAATAAGTGTATCAGTTAATGAGAATGTTAGCACTTAGTGAAGCAATACTAAACCGGATTCTATACTTGCTGTGACAGTCAGTAGACTAATTTATTTCCTTTTTCACCCTAAATAAAGAAACGATTAAGATCCACGAAATTTTTAGTTTTTCAGATTGAATTAGTTATCATACTGATTAGTTCAAGAAAATACTGTTAAAATATAAGTTATTGATGAATTATCTTACCTACTTGATAAACAAGTAAGTGTATTCTGTTGATGGCAACCATTTAAAACTGAACTACATTTGTCTCGTCGAGATCCTTTACGTACACAATCCATTCTTGTGTGAATCCATTCGTATCCTGCAGAACAATTGCACACATAACCAGATTCACTAGCAATCCAACCAAGAGATACATCTGATTTCGGATTATTTACCCAATCTTCTGGATCAGCTAATTTTTCGAATAGGTTATATATAGTATCAACCCAATTTCTTGTCTGCAATAATAAATGGTAATTGATACTTTGAAGTGATATTTTGTAGATTAGTATGCTAAGTTTTGACAAGTATTTATTGCTCTAACCTCTAATACAATTAACCGGCACTTTCCTGCTCAAAATACATTTTTCTCTGGGAATACTTTCGATGAAATTCAAGAAGTTGAAGCTCTTGCTACTGCTGCTACAAAAATTAAGTAGTAGCCAAAATTTTATTAAATTGATTCGAAATTACTCAGAACACGTGCACAAAGTTGCATCGGAATGCATCAAGAAACCCCGAAATCGTACAATTAGAGAAGGCCAGTAACTGTAAGTGAGTGTTGGAAAGTTTGTTAACGATAATAATCATCCTTGGATTTGAGGCGATTCAAAAATGTTACGCTGGTAACAACTGAATGGTTTATTGTCATCTGTCCTGTGAAAAGAAATATTAGTTCTCTAGTAAAACAGACTATCAAACAGTGGACAGAGAAACTCACCCATGACATCGAACGATGATCGTGCTATTTAGTGACTTGACTATCAAATCTCAAACCAGTGGATGGTAATAACTGCGCACGACACGAGATATGAAGACGTTCTTATTTATAGGAAATGGGGTGCTCAATTTTCCCTACTTTTTCAATGCCAAATAAATAATGTTGATCAAACATAGGTAAGTAAAGTAACCAAGCAAACAGTATTCTACTGCGTGTATTTAAATGTAAGTATAGAATCTGGGGGAGCATAGAATGGCAATCAGCTCTCTACCTCAACTTCATCGACTTTGAGAAGGCCTTTGACAGCGTCGACCGAGAAGTAATTTGGAAACTGCTTCAATACTACGGAGTACCGCAAACCTTTATCCGCCTCATTCAACAACTATATGAAGATGCCACATGCCAAGTAATTCACAATGGGAAGCTCAGTGATGCCTTTGAAGTGAAGACAGGAGTGAAACAAGGTTGCCTACTATCCCCCATGATATTCTTGATTGTGGTGGACTGGATCATGCAGCAAACAGTAGGCAGCGAGAAGAGGGGAATACGCTGGACGGCGGAAAAGAACCTAGAAGACTTGGATTTCGCCAGTGATGACTTGTGCCTAATGTCACATAAACTTGAAGATCTACAGGCAAAAACTAACAAGTTGATAGAAGAGGCAGGGCAGCGAAGACGGGACTTCAGGTGAATATAGAGAAGACAGAAGTGATGAAGATACCGCACCACCACCATCAACAACAACAACAACAAACTCCAATCACCGTCAACGGGAGAAACTTAAAGGAAGTAACCTCCTTCACTTATCTAGGAAGCATTGTTTCAACTACAGGCGGGACGGACGAGGACGTCAAAGTCAGAATTGGAAAAGCAAGACAGGCGTTCATTAGCCTGAAACCAGTGTGGAGATCTTCTGCACTCAACATAAAGTGTGAACAAGATCCGGATTTTCAACACCAACGTCAAGTCAGTGCTTCTGTATGGTTCAGAGACTTGGCGCGTCATGAAAGGGATTTCCAATAAACTACAGACATTCATCAACAACTGCTTACGCCGGCTCACTACTGAAGATCAGATGGATTGCCAGAAAGAATAAGCAAGAAGGAGCTCTGGCAACGAACCAACCAGGAACCTATCAGTCAACAAATATGCACTGGGAGGAAGTGGAGATGGATTGGGCATGCACTGAGAAGGCCGACTGAGGACATCACGCGTCAGGCCAGTTACTCGAGTGGAATCCCCATGGGAAGCGATGAGTTGGACGTCGGTGTCGAGGGTGACATGGAGGAGATGGTGTGAGGAGGAAATGAGAGGTTGTGGGCTGTCGTGGAACCAGGTTGAAAAGATCTCAGGGAACAGAGGTCACTGGAGACGTGCTACTGAAGCCCTATGTTACACTAAAAACCCAAGGGACTAATAATAATAATAATAATAATAATAATAATAATAATAATAATAATAATAATAATAGAATCTGGGGACTGTGAGAGAAAGTAATTTCATATTAGATTAATCTGTTTGACACGCCTCACATTGAAAAAGTATTACTTGTTAGATGATGTTTTAAGCGCAATTTATTACTCAAATTCACAACAGGTGATCCTAAAGCATGTTAGTGATGGTGATATGTCACTTTTAAAATCTTTCCTAGTAAGTTATAATATATGCCTGGTATGTGCATGCATTCCAGATAAATACGAAAGGCTATTATAAGAACTATCTCATAAAAGAATTCACAATGACTTAGAGGTATCTGCCCAACAAGTGATATCTACAGGAATGTGTGAACAAGTGCCGAAATCTACAAACAGAAAATGAAGTGAGCATTCATGTTAACCTTATATAATGTCACTAGCTCACTAGCCACTTAATCTCTCCTGAACTCTCCTTCAAAATCTTACATGGGACATCTATACAGCTTACTGTTTTATCCAGTGCAAATCCTTCTTCATAATGCTTTTGTCATATATGACATCAGACTTTCTTTTTTAGTCTTTTATAAACTGCGAAACAATGCGTTTTACAGTTTTCTTCTAAACTTTTCCACTTCTTCATGAGAGGCTAAAGAGAACCAAAGTTTAGTTGGGTTTTCAAAAAGTACTTTAGAGATCTTAGTTACTTAGCACAGCTACTTACAATTAGTGTCATATGCTGCGTACAAAAACTAATTAAATTTCTGTCGATCATCTATGCTCCGTTTTTTATTCAAACGACTTTTACTGACTACATATGTTTTACATTCTGCAGTTTATCAACGGTGTGCTTTTCATTGTATTTTTTGTAGTCATTGTACTACACTTTAATTTTCCCTTACATATGAAAACAAAAGTTACAATTTTATCCGAAACTTATTCATACATTTGTTGTAAAACCTGGAGCATAATTCTTAAGAAATCTCCTTCTAAACTGCTTACCCAGCGTATACAGATTTTGCATAAACTCTCCAGACAACTAAATGACAATTTCATTCTCGATTTGTTCATCTCATATAGCACACGATGATGCAGTACTATTTACCTGATGACGTTTTGAGCATAAATTACTACTCACAATAATATCGCTATAGTACTTCATTCGGCCTCTGATTTTTAACGTCCTATCAACTCATATTCTTGATTTTCGGTAGTGGTAAAATTCTCCACATTTCCGGCATAAGTGTTGCATCGTTCCTATTGCATTTTAGGAAGAAATGTTACTCTTCTAGAGTTTATTGAGAGATTCATAGAAATTCATTTGAAACAAAGTTGTAATAGTGACAAGAATATTAACGGTAACACGAGTAGAAAGGAGTTTAAGGCTATATTGTGTCCTCATATGAGGAAGGGATAATAGAAACTTCATACGGAATTCTCAACCAGCCTGGAATAAAGGTGGTACCTGAAATAACAAACTGAACCGGAAATAGGCTTTATCAGCTTAAGGATCCCACTGACCAAACCAGAAAAAATAATTTGGTCTACCAAATACCATGCAATGATTGCGATGTCAAGTACATAGGTCAAACTAGCTGGTCGGGGTCAACTAAATTATCACAGCGTAGAAATTTAGGAAAATGCAGGATGATGGGCCCCAATAGAATAATAAATCTAAAAGAAACTTGATTATTGCGATGTATACGTTGACACACATCCATGCTATAGGGTGGGATAAAATCAACGTACTTAAGTTCAAAATAGTTAGATGGAGAGATACTAATTACCGAATCTTTGTTCATCCAATCAATAGGAATGGTGCCACGTCTTTACTGGAGATGTGGAAAATTTTCTTACCACCGGAACTTTCAAAAAAATCATACATCTAAATTTGTGTGGTAACTTTTATATGAAGACGAGTAAATAACTTCATATTCTGAAATGCTATTCACACCATAAAAACTAGGGGGCTCCCGAATTTCTACACAGAACTGTAGGAACCATAAGTTACTAAAGCAGATCAGCAATTGCTAAAAGTCTGAAAATATGATGAAGCAATAATCCAGTATTTGTTGTTCCATCCTTAAATTGACTAGCGTGTACGACAAAATTTGTGCACAGACTGATAAGATATCCTCAAAGCATTTAATTTAATGCATTCATATTGATTTGCTAGTACTCCAATGTATTGAAATGCGATCTGTAATAGTATTTAATCAGCCCAAGATGTTATAAATGACTCGCAACAACAAATTATCAGTTGAACGCGTCACCAAAATGAATTGTAAATTAAATCTTTTTCAGAATACTGGAAAATTTTCATAATTCAAACAGCTAGTAGTAATATATTTATTACCAGCAGTGACCAAAAATATTTAGCATTAGGCATGGATAGAAAATAAAGTATATTTCAAAGCTTTTGCGCATGATGACAATAATGAACAGGAAGACATGTACTACGATCTTACCGTTGATACGATACGAGCATAATGCCATTCTTTTTACAACACTTCAACTATTGTTGAACTGTAAGACTCAAAAACTCAACCTGCGTAGCGTCCCCGAATGGGTAAGAATACGAAGTGTTTTGACAGCAGAGCACTACTGCATCAGAAAACTTGCTGTCTCTGATAGCAGTCCATAACATATGCATAATACTGATTTCTGTAGATCAACCCACTTCGATTGCCTGAAGACAAAAGGTACCGACTTTCCAAATAGGGTACTTAAGTCCACTCCGATACATTATAAATAATAAATCGCATAACCGAATGGGCAACTTACGAACTTGCAATACTTAGATCAATTTTTTGAATAAGCAGAACAAAAAAGGACAAATAATTAAGCCAAGAGTCTTTTTACAACGATTTCATTCTCAAATCTGTATAGTCACAAATTTTCACGATTTTCTTGGGTTGGTGTTTGCTAGCTAAATGTCGTTTATTAAACATGGTAGCAAAAATAGTGTCTTAGACTGACATTCAACACCAGTATGAGGATTACTGAAAACCTGGGAGCACAGGACAGTTGTTTCATCCCAGTATGTGACTCCTCAGCAGAGCGCACCTACGACCTCATCTCACCGGGGGTCGAACCTAGGACCTTCAGCTTCCGCGGCTGCCACATAACTATTGAGCCAGTGGGTCGGAATACACTGATCCACATTTCCTATTTCCGTCATATCTTGATATTCTGCGACTTCCATCCAACGACATCGTTGAGTAACTGCCCTCATATCCGACCTGGTTTGCTCAAACCGGCTACGACTTCTCAGTTTAACTTGGGGGATCTCATCTCAAAGTGTCAGACTATGAGCCGTCACTACAATCAAAAGCTGTGATGAATGATGAAGATCAGTCAAAATGTGGTTGGAGTCGCGAAGGATTACTAAGTCTGAATAAGAAGTTTTGTAAAGTTACAACATATCTGGAAACTGAAATAGGATATGAAATATCGTAGAAACAAGAGTGAGTAGTAAACGAAGTAGGAAGTAAATGTAGAAAGAAAGAGGTGATTTCAAAGAATAAAGATTAAGACCATGAAAATAGAAGGGGTTGAACAATTTTAGTCTGCATCCCGAAAGCTTAGGTTTCTCTATGTGGATGACAAGAGCTTAGGCAATCCAGTTAGTCGGAAGTCATATAAGCTCTGGAAGCCTTATTTTCACTTTGTAATTGACTTTTAATATAGAGGTTCCTGAGATGGTGTGATCCATGATCACTGACTAATCACTAATATCACTGTTTATCGACATACTGTTGCCCCCTTTGCAACCACGTAAAACAGTGCTCCTGAATCTTTCTGGATAACAATGATATCGAAAGATCTACATACCTGACTCCACTACAGTAAGTGAGTTGATAAACTCACATAGAAGTGGTCAAATGCAGAAGTTTGTCTTTCAAGTTCTTTTACTGTTTGACTGTGAAGCAGGTTTAGAGTAAATACATCAGGCTTATCAAGACTTTTTTAAAATCACTAATCTCCATTTACCTATTTATCTATTTATTTACACTAATCTTCTATTTTCACTGTTCGCTTTGAGAAGTTCCGTTTCTGTTTTTCCTTTTTTCTTTAAGTGTTGTGAATTCTAGTAACTTGAACTAGTGCACTTTATGTGACGTTATAAGTTAACTTATCTGTTTGTTCTTTTTATCTCTTAAAGATATTTTGTTACTAATTCTCGTTATTATAATGTTTTTAAATTGGACTAATTCTGAAACAAATACTACACTTTTGTGAACGATTCCCTTCTCAGTGTTATTGCTTGTATTATACCGTCGTTGACTGGACCGGATTGGTCGGTGTCTACTGACATATGGGCTCCTGTGCGGATGTCTCGATATTGCCTGCATCCTAGTAAAAGATAAATCCCGGTGGGAACAACATCACTCACTGGGAGGCAGGTACATCCAGCTAATGAGTCTTCAATGGGACGAAATGCACATCCTGGACATCATTGCTAGCTACTATCCATCTTTAAAACTCCCTCCTCAGTTAATAGGATTACGGATGACTAATTAATAATTGGTCACAAAAATCGGGAAATAGTTATCATTATTTCTAGTCAGTATGTTTACTTGATTTATTCACAATAAATATAATAATACTGCTAATGGACGGCAGATTTTGAAAACGTATGCACCTTAATCGTGAACTAGTCATCAGTTGTATAAAACAAATGTCAATCCACTATTCTTCATTTATTATTTTTGAAGGTACTTATGACATAAAAGTGGTCTGTTATGGAAACTTACTTGCCTACAAAGGTTATTACGCCTTTTTGGAACATCTTCACAAGGATTTCCCGGAACTGTTTTTATAACACCTTCAACTACGTTTCGTCCAACACATAGATATGGACAAAGAAATGGCACTTGTTCATAAAAGTTCAGGCACATTGCTAGGTTATACAAAATTATTAACATTTTATGGCCAAGAGGAAGTAACTGTAAATCTTTGTCTGGGTTCCATGGCAAAAATCCATGAACATTACTGAAATGTATAAAAAATGCTTGTAAAGTGTAAAGCGAAAGTATCATTAACTTTTATCCAAATGCATCAATATAACAAACCATGAAATTTACATATCAATATGGGAAAAATGTCCAAAATCTCCCAAGTCACTATTATAAGCCAGTCAGAATTTCATAACATTGCTATCACAAATGAAAATATTTCATTCTGTAAATAACACTAAGATTCTGGATGATTGACTGTGGTTAGTATATGACATATTTCATGCATACATTTCTATCACTGAATTCGAACAGTGAAAGATAATGTTAACAAATAAGACGGAAAGGAAAAAAGTAAGCTACTGAGGAAAACAATCACTGATCACTGTTTCTATGTAAACGTATAATTGCGCTTAAAGTGGTCACTATAGCATTTGTGACAAGATGTCGAGTGACTGCATTACTGAAAGCACCGATTCTTTTGAACTACTGGCCTTCTAGAAGGTACTCAAGTAATCTAAGGTATACCTTTTTCTCCCCATATAACAGCTAGCTTAGAAAAGTGTGAACTTTTTTAAATATATCCATGTCAGTTTCCTTAAGCTCTCCGTTGAATAAGGTTAACAAATGAAATTCATTGTAACGTCTTATCAACCGAATTCAAATACTTGTATTCCACATAATACACTCCTATTCCAGAAGCACTGGGAACAGATGCAGGGACAACAGCGGACATGCTCACACCACTATTGCAGAAGGTTTGAAGGGAATGAGGGAAGGAAAGGTACCTGGCAATTGCTAGAAGGGCGACCCAAGTCTTTGTAAGAACTGGCGCGGACTCATGCTCCACTCCTGTCCACTCCAAGCAAAATATTATGCCACACTATCGTAGCGAAACTAAAACAATGCTCCGCATTCAAAATTACGACCGGGACAGGCTGGCTGGCTTCAGCAAAAATAAATCATTTGCTGATCAAACTACAACGCTACGCTTCGCATCTTCACAGAACAGAGCACAGAATGGCAGTCAACTCTCTGCCTCACCTCAACTTCATCCACTTTGAAAAGGCCTTCGATAGCGTCGACCAACAAGTAATTTGGAAACTGCTTCAACATTAGGGAGTACTACAAACCTTTATCAACCAACCTCATTCAATAACTGTGTGACGATACCACATACCAAGTAATTCACAATGCGAAGCTCAGTAATACCTTTGAAGCGAAGACAGGAAGGAGTGAGACGAGGTTGCGCCTACTATCACCCATGATCTTTCTGATTGTGGTGAATTGGATCATGTAACAAACCGTGAGGAGTGAGATGGGAATATGCTGGCCGAACCGATGAAAATACCCTAGAGGATTTGGATTTCACTAACGATGATGATGTATGTCTATTGTCTTGTCGCACAAACTCGGAGATGTACAGGCAAAATCCAACAAGTTGACAGAAGAGACAGGGCAGTGAAGACGAGGCTTCAAGTGGACACAGAGAAGACAGAGGTGATGGACACACCAAACCAACAACATCAACAAGAACAAGCTGAAATCATCATCAACGGGAGAAACCTAAAGAAAATAGCCCCTTTCACCTATCTAGGCAGCACCGTTTCAAATACAGGCGGCACAGACACAGACGAGGGCGTCAAAGTCAGGATCGGAACGACAGCAAGACAGGCGATCATTAACCTGAAACCAGTGTGCAGATCTTCCGCGCTTAGCATAAAGCGTGAACAACATCCGGATTTTCAACACCAACGTCAAGTAAGTGCTTCTATGTGATGGTTCAGAGACTCGGCGCGTCACGAAAGGCATTCCCAACAAACTTCAGATATTCATCAACAACTGCATACGCTGGCTCCTTACTGAAGTTCAGATGGCCAGAATAATAAGAATAAGCAACAAGGAACTCACTGTGGCTGTCAACCAACCAACGAAGCAAGAACCTATCGCTGAACAAATATGCACTGGGAGGAAGTGGAGATGGATTGGGCATACACTGAGAAGGCCGACTGGGACATCACGCGTCAGGCCAGTTGCTTGAGTGGAACCGGCATTGGAAACGACGAGTTGGGCATCGTGGCTGAGAGTGACATGGAGGAGATGGTGTGAGGAAGAAATGAGAGCTTGTGGGCAGTGGTGGAATCAGGTTCAAAAGATTTCAGAGAGAGGAGAGTGGAACGGATACGTGCTAGTGAATTCCTATGTTTAATTACGAACCCAAGGGCAATAAATAAATAATAATAATAATAAATTCCTATAAAATAACTTCATTTGACTGCAAAACGTTCATCTGTATTTTGCTATGTGATACTTATATGTTTTAGGTTGTATGTCGTTTACCGTTTGACACATTTTAGTATCTACACTGAATTTAGAAGCTAGATGTCATCGGTATCACACAGATAATTGCAACCAAGCTATAAAAGAAGGATAAAATTGTTTATACCTAGTTCCACTTATAAACAAACACCTATGTTATATGCAGTTACAACCAAAACGGGGTGACAATTTTAGATGTATAAATGAGGATTAACTATAACATTCGTATGAGGTGAAACTAATGTCATAAAGTATTCCAAAAATTGCGTTGTGTAATAGATTCAAACTAAATAGTATGATCGAGCCTTCTTGGAATGAGATTTATCTTAAACATATTTTGACTCACTTTTTATATTATCCTATAACACCAGTGTTACAACACCAAATTATACCAAAAAACTCAGCTAATAAGCTGAAATCACTATCGTTCACTGATTAATTGGCTATAATAAGCTACTGAACAGAAATCAGTATTGGTACCTGCATAAGGTTGAAACGGACCTATGACTTATAGAAAACTCTTCGCTTCTACTATTAGTGAACAATAATGTAAATGTGACAAGAAATGCTAAAAATCGAATACTCTTCTCTTCTAAAAAAGGATTAAACTAAAAGTAAATAAAAGACTGCTAAATATTTCAAAAGAAAATATAATTACAATGGAAAATATAATAAACAGATCCCTAAGCAAAAACAATTCAAAAGGTTGATCAAATGAATATGATAATTACAAAAAAACCTCAACAGAACAAAAGAATAGCAGCAGCAAGTCCATAAACATGTCTTAAAATCCTCAATTAAGATTCAACCAAACCTAAAACTCCCAAAAAGGCTGTGTCCGACCTCAAACAAGTAATGTTGGCTGTACAGTCACAAACCACTATTACTGAACTGGTTTCCTTCTCAGTTACCTTAAGAAGTACTAATCTTCTACAGTGTGACCAGCCTGGAAGCACCAACTACCCTCGCAACTCTTTCGACAATCAATTTTCCTCTGTTTGTTATCAACATCTAACATCGCTTTCTAATCTCTACTCGCTTTTGTCGCCTAGTATTTTTAAGTTAACTTCAACTTATTACAGCTGTTAAACTACTGATGATAATTCGAGTTCATGAAGCAGCATCTTTTGTCCCCCAAAGTCACGTCACATACTATATATTGGAGTTCTCAATGTATTAACTCTCTATCATATCGCATGACAAGCTTCACTACCCGAAACTCCAGCATCTGTGGCCATAGATGTCTGTTGTGTTCTTGAGAAATGCATATAGAACCAATTGCGGTTATCCACCCAACCTCACCCAACTAAAATGGTGAACCTATGAAATTCATCCAGATTCGATGACTAGTTCTCGTAGTCTTGCAAGCACTGAGTAGTCAGACGGAAAGTGTACTGCTTGACTGGATACCAACTGACAGTCACCTGCGCTTTGTTCATTTGAGTGGTATGATCGAGACAGAAAATAACAGTGAAACTCACCGCTTTCTCCCTATAATCTCAGTCTGATCACCGTCTGACTGCAGCTTAGATGGAGTGATGGATGAGTTCTTCGGGAAACCGTTTAACCCCCCACTGAAAGTCAAACGTTCACATGTGGTTATCATAGCGAGTGCTTCAGTGCATATGAGGGTGAGTTTAGTAATGCAGAAAGACACCTTCGGAATCCCAGCCGAAAGAAAGGAAAAAGGCGATAAACTACCATAACTACGCTCAGACATCCATCTATTTCTGGCCAACGCGAACTTCAAACTTATAGACAGACATTGCCTAACATGGTGTTAGCCGACCTCAACACAATAGTGGACACTAATACACAATTATATTGTCGTTAGTTATCATTGAAAATAGTCAGTGAACGACTGCTGCTCCTTCTGGAAGGTATGCTTGAACACTGACCATGCGTTGGTTTGATTACAAGCAAGTCTGCACTGAAGTGGATGCAGAAAAACTACAGCAACCAGACCACGGCGAGAACACGTTTAATGAGGGATTTACTAGGCAGTTACCGGAAAAGGACACTGTCGCTCACCCGAGAGATGCCTGCACTATCTTCAGTCTCATGTGAAGATAGTGTTGAAGACCATGATTGGATCTCAAAAAGAGGTCTGAAAGGGTCAGCTGATTTCAGCGCCTTCTTCTGAATTAATGGATACCCTTGGACCCATTTCAGCAGGCTCCAAGAACAATGACGAACAGAAGTAACTTAAATGCAGATTGCCAAAAGGTTCACGTATTGACTGGTGGCGGTGATGAGTAGCGGAGGCCAAGAACATGGGAAAGGCAATGTCTATGGTAGACAGAAGACAGTTGTTTAGAATAACAAAGGAAAATGGGGCGAAAATGTCAATGGTTGGTGAAACTATAGCGGAAGACAATGAGTCGGCGATTCACTTCCAGAAGAGACTGCTGGAACAATAGGTGGAACACTTCGAGGAAGAGTTCAGCTGGTCTTCAAACAATTTTCCAGTCCCCCCTATTCAGTCAGGTCCTGAATAAGACATGGAGAAAGGGTGTCCAACTCTTGCCAAAGTTGAAAATCCACTTGGTAACTTTAAACAATGAAGGGTAGGTGAGCTAGTACTGAAGGCATGAAAGGACAATGGTCAAAGACTTTTGGTGTTAGCCTTCCGATCTCAGGTGATCGGAAGTCATTGTTCCTAACAACCCTAGTTGCGGTCACTAAATTAATGATACCAGTAAAAACAATGAAACCTCTGTACTTACTCGTGCATGGTTCAGTTCAAACTTCTGCTCACTCACTTGCTTACCTACCTAAATTCAGCCCCTTGTTACTGTGGTGGAAATGCTGACAAGTGACTGTATTAAATTATCAAATCAGTTCATACAATTAACTATGATGACAGGTGAAAAGACAGAAAGTTTGTCTCATTAATCGAAGCGTAGAACACATTTCCTCAAACCACCTTCCTTTGGATGGCGTTCATTGACAATCGGTCATCCGGCTTGCTCCACCAACTGTTCCACTCTTATTACGTCACTTTGAGTACTAGCCTACTCTATCATCACACTATTGACTGAGGAAGAGGGAGAAGAAGAACATTTCAACCTAACTGTTTCGAATACTGGCCACAAATTCCAGTTCAAAGAATGCATAGAAAGACTGATGGACATCTGAAACAACAACACCGAACCTGGTTTATCTCCGTCCAGGTCCTAGAACATGCGCTTTATATCAGTTGGCACAGTAGGATGATTAAAGGAAACAGGCGAACAAGAGATTAACGACACCTGGAGTAATGTGAAAGCGAGGAAGGCGAAGACAGCAGATGTGGGATCTCCCTGAAACATATGAATAGTATTGTCATTCACTGTTTGAATGCTCTTCATTGAATCTCTGCTCTTCCTTTATTGTCAATGTCTTTTATGCTTTTGCTCCGTACTCCTCCGGCGGAGCCTTTCTCATTCTCTCTCCTTTTTAGCTATGCGTGTTGTTTTACTCTTATTCAACTTTGTTTGAGTTATTTTGTCTCTTTTTCACTTCCCTTTCTTTCTCTTTCTCTTTATCACCCTCATGCTAACTTTTTTCCGTTTTTTCTAATTTCATCTATATCATCTGTCATGCTTGTTTCTTCAATTTTCATCTTTTATATGTACCCCTTCGTGTTTAACTGTGTATACCTGATATTTGTGGCTCGTATATTTTAATTGTCTATCTTTACTCCTGTGGGTTTAATGGTTAAATATTCGTAAACTACCTACACACCTTAACGCTGGTTGTTAAGTGACTTTAAAGGCCAACCCAACGACTGCTGAGATAAGCAATTACGTTTCTCTATTCTACAAAAAATTCTTTTCCCAGCCATATTACCATAACATGATTGGTTATTTCAGTGGTTTCTAGGATGGCATTTAAAGTCACTGTTGGCTGGATGATTGGATAAACCATTCACCCACGAAGTTCTACCGGCCGGACTTGGATTATATTTGAATACATGATATTAAGTGTATCGAGTTTCCCTAACGGTGGACCTAGCAGTGGCTAAAATAGACAATAAAGTTTATTTATGTTGCAAAGATAGATTTTCATTAAATGAAGAAGTTAAATTGCTTATTTCGATTGTTTTTAGGGTGACTTTTAGATTCAGTCTGTGTATCTGGTAGGATGCACAACTTGTTAATTCTCCAAATGTCTAGGGATTTTATGAATTCATCTAGTAATCTAGAGCACTAGAAGTTTATTAGGATATATATATATATATATATATATATATATATATATATATATATATATATATATATATATATATATATATATACGTTTGTTATCCGACTACACTCGGACCGTAAGTGAACCCCACCCCTCCGATTTCACTTACACTTCAGTAAGCGACTCACTAATGTATACATTCAGTCAAGTGTAATACGGATCTATAACTCGGGCGTACATGAGATCAGATCAAATACCAGCTGGTTTAATAGTTTCAACTACAACAGAGTATGAGAGTTTCATCAGCCAATAATGAACAATACACTCAGATATCAGGAAAATAAAGGAAACAGATGTACATAAACTTACTGTTCAGGTTCATAATATGTTCTGGAAGAAAAGGAAACTATAATAGCGTTACACTAAGTATGCTGAAATATCCAACTTATTTGGAAGCCAAATATTCAGAATTAAAACGGTCTAAATCTGTTTTTCAGTTATCTGTATTCGTTTAAATGAGTGAGATCTCATGAAAAAATTTCAAACGATTACAACACAGTGGAGTGTGCAATGCACCAAACTCATGCTTCATGCACACGTTTATCTAAAAATAGCACTCCACACCACTTAATTTCTAGTGAGTTATCCTTTGATGAAATATAACTTAAACGAAGTATACAGTAAATCAACCAGGTGGTTATTTTGAAAAATTGAGGTCCTCGGAACATCTTGAATGAAAATGTTTAGAGTTTTTCATGTGCGTTTGTTAAAACCTGGACGTTATGTGGTGCTTTAGGACTGGTTTTCAGTTTCATTCGATAACACAATTAGGACTGACTTAACAACATGTCAATGTTTTTATGTGGTACAGCAGGCAGAGACACACTATAATGGTTGGTAACATTTTAAATCGATTACCCTACTCTGATTTGTAACGTAACTTTGGATAAACAAATTATAAGTGAGCATACTTTCTATCGATCATTAACCTTAGAAAGGTCAACCGATCTCACAACATAGATGGTCTGTATGAGTTTCTTTTTTTCCATAATAACAATAGCTGTTATATTTAATTGTTGAGTTACATTGAACTCATAAAATCTTTTAGCTGACCAAGTTTACCAATAGCTGAATTTGCATTTTTAAAATCTCCCTTAACTTTATCCTTGTGAAGAATCACAAATAGACGTCTTAACATATTTTCATTTGAGATGGCAACAAATTAAAAAACAAAGAAGGTATATGCTCTTATTTTTCTATTCTGTTGTAATAGTTGTGAGAAATTCGAAAGGTCTTTAGGGGTCAAGAGTACAACATAGTAATTTACATTTTATTCCATGCTGAAGTGATAAGTGACCATTAGAGGTGTGTGACATACAAAATAAAATAACTAAAAAGATTCTTTCCTCCGAATTTTTCTTTTTCTTTTCAGATGAGGACACAATATGTACACTGCGGCTATCATTTTGCAATATTCATTGTTTGATCTCAAGAATCAATAATTGGGAATAAAATAATGGTCCGCAGTGGAATCAACAACGCACATTTTCTTCTGATTGGAACCTGCCATCTGGATGTATCTGCCTACCAATGGATGATGTGGTTCCCAAGAAAACTTAGACCTAGGACTGACCATTTCACGCAACCGTGCGTTAACCGCCAGACCTCTAAGTCATAGTGGCTACTCGTTGTGCAACATGTATAGCTTTTGGTATCATTGCTTGTAATTCCTCGTCGTTGACTGGGTAGGACTGATCGACCAGCAATGTCATCCGTGTTCCTGAAAGGATTCTCCAATATAAGTGGTGATTTCGTTTTGATATCAAAAATAAGTCTGATTGAAAATGCCACCACTCACTGAGATACAGGTTCACTCAACCAACGTAGCCTAATAAGATGAAACACACGTCCTGGATTCATCCTTAATATCAAAATGAAATCACCAACTATATCCCACAATCCATACAGAAGTGTATATGCCAACAGAAATCGATCGACAGCCCTAATATCAAGGAATCAGTAACAGTAAGACCAGCTAGAAATTTTAATTGTAGAATACTGGTCAATTGTGATGAGATCCTGTGCATACTACGATAAACAAATGTGTGTTATTTTCCTATTCAGCTACTCTATACCTCGATACATAGAGTTATTCAAAGGACCAGTTGGTTGGAAGAAACTTCATAGTAGCCAGGCTAATCAACCACGTCATTTGTTCGTGGTCCTGGCTGAGTATATGACTCCGGATGTTTATGGATCAGATTCATAACATGGTAGACTACAGTTTTTGCAGAAGATTTACGATATACTTTAACTAGCAAGCAGTGATGTCAAATCTACTCACTAAATGAATCCCTCTCTTTATTGAGCGTATTGCTGCCATAAACCTATCTATTTACAACTTCTATCTTATAGGGATTTAACTGACCAGTATTTTATACTCTGATACAAATATATTATCTTATAATTTCTAATATTGATATCGCGATGAAATATTTGGGATACACAACTCTGATTTTGTTTTGTGACTAACTGTTTTGATTCATAATTCAAGAGAGCTATAGGTAATTACTGGTTTTATCATACTGATGTGCTTGATGAATACTCATGAATGAATTTTAATGTTTTTATTGTGAATGAAAAATAAATCTACTGCTCGCTTATCCTGATATCGGAATCTAACCACTAGTCTACTAAGTTGAAATAATTTTTATACATATACCCTGAACAAGGAATTCTTCCTTGAAAGTTATGAAATAGATCTTGGTGACTAACAGTGGAATCCAGTATGAACTTTTCGCCCTATTTTGTACTCATCAGATAAATGTACCTGCACCCCAATGAGTCATGTTGTTCCCACTGAGATTTGAATCCGGTACCATCACTTCAAAGTCAAAGTGCTATCTACTAGATCATTAAGGCATGATAGCTACCACTCATGCAGTTTAACCCTAATATCTCTAGTGTCATTAAAAATTATTAATGGTAAGAAGAAATATTTTTATTCGATAATAAGAATGAATAGACAGAGAGATTGATACAAACTTACATCGATTCAGTTCGTCACATAAACCAACCTCACCTCACCTCACTACCTTTCTACTTGATGTATTGATATGATCTGTGTCAACTCAGACCGTTACGCAGTAGTGCCTGGTCCTATGTTGATATTGATTGATGCAGAAGACAGTCAGATTCAAAGCATCAACAAATGAGTAGATATGCAACAAATGAATTACACCGACTAAATATTCAGATGTATCAGAAGCTAAGTGCATGTTATTGTGCTTATATTATGGATGTCGATTCTGGAATCATTTATTCTAAGTACTTAATTTACTGCACACTAGTGGATAACACTTTCCTACATCTTGTTCTTCTAGCTTCATTCTTTCACCCACTTCATGATAATGATTCAACAAAACAAGTGAAACTATTAAAGGTGGTGGAAGTTGAAGAAATGGTAACCGATCTCAAATAACTTATAACCCCAGTATCGAGTAAACCATCTGAACCCTATTGTGCCACGTGGATATTGTGGTATGAAACAACATGTAGTGTATTTTATTCAATAGTGGGTAGACAGCCTATAGGTGTCATCTCACTTTGGCATTAGATCCGTCTACATTTGTCGGCGATACACATCAGCAGTCTTCAAAGGAAGTGTGTCTTCTACAAATAACAGAACTGCTTTATTGAGCGCAGCCATTTTAAATGACAGCTGATTTGTTTAAAATGAGTAGCTTAGCTTAACTGACAGGGTACAAATCTCGTTTGATCTGATTCTCACAACTTAAGCCCATAAAGCCTGAAATATTTCAGTAACTAGGTTGACATAGAACTCATCTAGAAGCTGCAATGTTGTTGCTTCCAACTTTCATTACACCAAAGTTACCCTCCGATTCCCTCCATCATACTCTTATAAGTATTCCCCAATTTATAGTTCTGTGATCCAGCTGTCACTTCTGGAAAACCATGATATAGTTATCATTCGGTAGATTTATCTCATTATTGTTGTAGTTCACAAAAAGAGGAATGAAACTAATACAGTATGACAATGTTATTTATTATTTTGACTATTTGTTCAATGGTCTTCTCATCCCAGTTAACTAACTGACGCATTCCTCGAAAACTGGAAACTTCAAAAAAATGGTTGGAACTTTGTTGTAAGAATAACATTAACTCAAGACTTCTCCGTTTTGTAAACCTATAGGCAACCTTAGTGTTTCTAAGAATTACTAGGAAAAAAATTATATCTAGCCCTGATACGTTTGGCTAAAAACGTTTGTGAAATTCACAGTGTTTGATGTTCAGTTATGAATATTTTCAATAATCCCTGTATCTTTTCAAGAACACAGAAACTGGATGCTTCACATTCTCGCAAACATTCTAGTCAACTTATATAAATACTAAACTAATCAGCAGTCTTCCGTAACCGCAATAAAATTGCTAACTTAATCGAAATTGTCTGTAGTTTACAGCAAATGAATGACAGTTGCATGTATGAAATACATAAATTAATCTTGGTTATAAATCCCACTGATTTTCGAAGACAAGCATCTATCCTATTCTAATACGATATCTAGGCTTCAAACCGATATCAAGGTCGAGCATTTCGTTTTTACGCTGATTCAAGTAAGTGCATAACCCTTAATTACCTAATTCTTTTGTATGAATAATACTTGGTGTTAGAAAATTTATTTGTGATATTATCACCTACTGAACACTTACTTGGTTAGTCATACATGAATTATAGTAGTGACGGATAGTGGCTAGCAGTGGAATCTAGATTGCACATTTTGTCCCATTTGGAACTCGTCAGCTGGATGTACCTGCCTCCATGTGAGTAATGTTGCTCCCACCAGGATTCGGACTGGGGAACGATCGCGTCAAAAGCCAGCATGTTATCTACTGCACCACCGAAGTAATAGAAACCGATCAATTCGGTCCAATCAAAGACTATATAATATGAGCAATTATACTAAAACTACCTCCGTTACACAAAAAGTGGCTATCGTGGCTCGCTAGTGTAGTGGATAACATGCTGACGTTTGAAGCGATCGTTCCCGAGTCCGAATCCCGATGGGAATAACAGTACTCACAGACAGGCAGGTACACACAGCTGACCAGTCCCGAATAGGACGAAATGCACATCCTGGATTCCACTGCTAGCCACTATTCATCGTTACTATATATAATTGAAGCACTGACAACATCGAGACATCCGCACAGGAGGCCATGTGCCAATAGAGACCGATCAATTCGTTCCGATCAACGACAGTATAACACAAGCAAATATACTAACACATGAATTATCTTTTAATCAGAAGCATGATCAACTCATCTCCGATCTTAATTCATTTGAACACTGTTTGTGTCATTAGCTGCTGCATGTGTAAATAGGTCATCAAATATTTCTTTAGATGTTGTTTTCTCAATGAAAAAGCATAGACGTTTACTCATTTACTAATACTCACTTATTTCTAGGTCATTATGACAGAGAATGAATTGTTCTCCATCACTAGTAACAAATTTGCACTGATCGATGACTAAACAAGTGTAAACAACATAGAATCTGACATGACTTCTCATCTATTCAAGTTACTGTTATACACAACAACATTGTGAGTGGAGCATAAGCAGGACGAAGTAGAAATAATAATACCAACCTAAATTAAAAAATACATCACAAAATAAAAAGTCGATAAATTGGAAAACTACAAAATAAGATTTTCAGGATTTCTAGGTTGGAGATTTGGTTTGTATGATTTTGGGCTACATCACTGGTGTGTTTCAAAAACAGACTGAGAAGCTTATACTTCCACATATATCTTCTCGGCCAGCCTGCTGGAATTTGAGATAATATTCCTCAATTACAACTGCTGATAATGTTAGTGGTACCATAAGTTAGAATAAACAGCTCACCAGTTAGGTATTGTATTAAATGAACACTTGTTTAAATTGAGAGACAAGGAATAAAGTAGACGCAAAATTCGGGTTGAAGCCAGATTCTAGCCAGAAGCCTTCAGACTAGTGCTCCACTAGTTGAGCTGCAAAACACAAGTATTAATCAGGTGTGACTGTCGCTTAAATCCATGAGTGTTTTTCATCCTGTCACATGAATTAGAAATATGTGACTATGTAATCTTGTCTTTTCGGTACAGCTGAAGTTGCTATGACCCACTAATTGATCATTCATTATGTGGAAAGCATAAGATACCCAATTCGCCATTTAAGGCTATCGCAGGAAGTTGAACCAGATTCAATACAAAATTTAAAGTTGATAATACAGATTAATGGAAAGTACTTTCACTTGTAAGACATGATAATGAATGATCATTAAAGGTGACATAAAACCTGGGTTATGGCAAGACTCGAACCAGGCTTTCATTTCACTTTTAGTCACCGCCTAGTATTATTAACAACACTGTAAAAACATGGCTATCTCAGACAGTCTCACTAACAACAAGTAAAAGGATACCAATAAACATTCTTCAGAGAGTGACCCATTTCATCTGGTATACTTCTGTGTGCGAACCGAAACTGATTGTTCTCCAGAGACTGACCTGTTTATATAATTCAGTGATACAGAAGGCCGATCTCGGTTCAAATAACTCAGTGGTAACACCTATGACCCCAAGCCTGAGTGACGTAGGTTTGAGTCTCTCAGGGGGTATCAATTCCCTAAATGTTGCAGATACACTCTAATGATGAGTCCCAATAAGTGCGAAACTTAGATTGGGCAGGGCTTCGCACCGATCACCTCCAAAGGTTTAGCAAAAATGCCAACTGGGTAACTAACACGAGATTTAGGTCAAACTGGTCAAACTAGTTTGGAAGTAGTTAACACTGCTGCCATTTCAAACATATAAATACAGTTTGTATAATAATACACCACATTCACTAGTTTAGCCGTAGAATCACTCAAAGAATTAATAAACACCAACTAGTAATAAAGCGATATGATGCAGCCTCCTTGGTTTCAGTGTACATAGACAATCAGGATCATAAATTTGACTGCAAGAAGATGGAAATCTTTCTAAGAGTAGGTTCAAAAGATAGAAGATCATTTCTAGAAGCATAGCATAACAACAAAAAGTCAATCGAGAGACAAATGGATATGGATCCAGTCTACAATCTACTTAGGACGAAAACAGTCATCCAACAAATCAATAATGAACCACAGCGTACCAGTAACTAATAACACCACTTCGCTCTAACGAAGATTTTCTAACAGTATGACCAAAGAAAATATGAACGCAGAAAGGTGGTGTGACAAAAATCTATCCCATGACTTACAGTTGGACAACACCCAGAGTCAGAGAAAATACTGCTTAAATACTCAAATATGCTTCACTTCCTTATGAAGGTAATGCTGAGGACGTCACCATGCCTGGTGACTAACACGTTCAAGACAAAATACCAAAACTCAGAGAATAGCCAACTACCATCAGATTCACTCTCAAGCCATCAAGGAAATAAAAATCATGTGTATGGCTTTAACTGAGTGGGTAATTTTTCTTTTCCATCTACAAAATATAATCTCTTCACAACTTCATATCATATTTATGCATCAACGATATCGGTAGTTCTTTTCTCTTGATTATGTAAAACAATAATCTCTTCCCAACTTGTCCAATTCTATATTTTTAGAAAAAACGAAGGCTCTAGCGATGTTATGAAAGACATTACTTAACTGTATGAAGTAAATTCGCCATCTGTGAGCAACATATTCAAGACAAGAGTAAACTAAGGTGAGAATTGAAGTTGGACATCGTTTGACCAACTTCATTTAAGTGAATTGGATCTTATTCAAAGTAAAATTAGTATACTTACCTTTAGTTAGTTAATAAGATATACACGATACCTAATTGATCCGTTTTGTTATCTTTTTTTCGTGCTACCACGAAAGATTTTTTAAACTTAAGTAAATTGCACTCCTTAGTGACCTAAAACTGTCTATCGAAGAAGTTTAAAAAAATTTAGGTGAATATTTCAATAAAAAGTCACAATCGACCATACCACATATGTAGAGAAGTGTAGTATTTTTATGCACTCGAAAGATTATACCTTGAAAAGAATATGATTGTTAATTGAACAGGATTGAGAAAAAAACTACTTTTTAGCCTGACTATTAAGTTGGGGTTAACGCTGTGCAGCAGTGAATAGATTTGGCGAGTACAAAGAGTCTGCGTAAGCACCATCGCATTTTAGTAATGAAATTCGAACAAATTTATAATGAGAAACTTATTCCAGAGTTGTATTCATGAGCAAAAAGAACGTGAGTAACAAACAGTCAGTCATGAATGTCTGTAATGTGTCTATCTGGTGTTCTCATTCGCTGACATCCTGATTATATCACCTACACTTTAAAGGCCCTGTACATTTTCCACATATTTGGCTTACTACACTATAATTGTGATTGTATAGGCTAACAGTTTACCTTAGTCTTCTCTTTGAATCAGCCGGTGTGAAGTTAGTGGTATTAGGATCAACTAGCACATAGTGGCCCGGTACAATAATAATGAAGACGACTAGGCTTTAGTATTTCTCTCAAACCGTTCACCTCAGGACCGAATAGGAAATCTATCAGATCAGGGACACAACATTCTGTTATCTTTTTTGGACACACTACTAATAAGTTCATGACTACCCAAACAAAATGTTCGTTCGCTGCTGATAGCAATATGGTTAGCTGTCTTCGGATCAACATTAAGAGTGTTCTAACCTCTACCATTTCCAGTAGTATACTTTTGGTAATTAACAAAAAAATCAGATTCACGATTTCAATTACAAAATTCAAACCTTTCACCCTACACCATTTGGATACCCAGATACAATTCATTAAGATACTTTGGAGAAAGCCATCTATGCATTCACATTCAGTCTGGATGTAGACATACAGAACACATCGTTTATGAACTGTTATAGTATTTTTAAAAATTAGACACGTACAACGAAGATGCAGTGATTTTGACCCCAAAGTTCACGATGCCCAAGCAACAATCGCCTCCTTAAATTCTGGAGACTACTACCACCTTTATTCAAGCGGGTAAGTTGTTAATACTATCTTTTGTCACTGTGGAAACCAAATTAGGTCACATGACTAAGTCAATTTCCTCTTTATATAGTCACAGCAAAATGTGTTACATTTCTTCATCACTGATGTGAAAGTAAACGATATTGAGGAAGGTTAAACATTTATTAAGAGAAGATCCCATTTCATCCCAAGTAGGAGATGCCAAATTAACAGAATGAGAGCTGCTGATACGATTATTATATGTTTCTGGGGTTCCTAGTGAAACATAGGAATTCACTAGCACGTATCCGTTCCACTCTCCACTCTCTGAAATCTTTTGAACCTGATTCCACCACTGCCCACAAGCTCTCATTTCTTCCTCACACCATCTCCTCCATGTCACTCTCAGCCACGATGCCCAACTCGTCGTTTCCAATGCCGGTTCCACTCAAGCAACTGGCCTGACGCGTGATGTCCCTAGTCGGCCTTCTCAGTGTATGCCCAATCCATCTTCACTTCCTCCTAGTGCATACTTGTTCAGCGATAGGTTCTTGCTTCGTTGGTTGGTTGACAGCCACAGTGAGTTCCTTGTTGCTTATTCTTATTATTCTGGCCATCTGAACTTCAGTAAGGAGCCAGCGTATGCAGTTGTTGATGAATATCTGAAGTTTGTTGGGAATGCCTTTCGTGACGCGCCGAGTCTCTGAACCATCACATAGAAGCACTTACTTGACGTTGGTGTTGAAAATCCGGATGTTGTTCACGCTTTATGCTAAGCGCGGAAGATCTGCACACTGGTTTCAGGTTAATGATCGCCTGTCTTGCTGTCGTTCCGATCCTGACTTTGACGCCCTCGTCTGTGTCTGTGCCGCCTGTATTTGAAACGGTGCTGCCTAGATAGGTGAAAGAGGCGAGAGCTGTTGACAAAGACAATTATTACCATAAAAACCCACTAAATAATTAGTAGTGTCCCAAACCGAAACAATATTTAGTTCGTTTTTATTCTCTACGAATAAATCAAAAAGAGCATTTGGATATATACTGCTAGCAGCTAATTTTGAAAAACTTCTGATCACTGCAACTATCAGTATTACATAACACTGGGTAACCATTTGATCTTACTAAGGAGACTGGCAGGAAAAAAACGATGGTGGACGAAAGAGTCACCGAAAAGGATGGGATGCTGATGACCTTCCAGCACAAGCGGGTGAAACGTTGAACAAAATCCTTTGAAGCACAGTCCAACTGCCCATCAACAACTCTTCAGTTCTCCAACATTCAGCCTGAACCTGAATGGGAAATAACTGACAGTCCTCTAGCTCTCGTTGAAGCTGAAAAACCAACTTCCAACCTGAAACAAGTCGAAGCACCAGAATCTGGCAGTTTGCCATCCAAAGATTTCACTGACAGAGGCGAGAAACTGGTGATCAGAGCGATGGAAGTACTAAGTAGTGCATGTGAATCACAGGTAGTCCCCTCAGACTTCACTAATTATCCCAGTTTATAAGAAGGGAGAGAAGTGTTCCTGTGACAACCACTGACGAAGTAATCTGACTGATATTGTGTCCAAGATCCTAGGATCCAAATTTATCCGGCATCCAACTGGACCACAAGAACAATAAACTGAAGGAAACTAAGCAGGTTTCAGACTTCGATGAGGGTGAACAGGCCACATTTTCATCCTTCGGCAGATTCTGGTCGACAGGCATGCTTACCGGTCAGTGTTCGACACGGCGTATTTCTTGACTTGAAAGGAACATTTGTTCTTTTCGATCATCAGGTGTTGTAACAGTGTCTGACTAAGAGGGCAGTACCAAGTAAATATGTAGCGCTAATCAAAACTTTCTTATGGAACTCATGCAGCCGTTTAGGAGCTTATGGAGAGTTGTTATGTGAATTGCCGACAACTAGTGGTGTGCACAAGAGATACCCACTGTCACCATTCGCATTTAGCTTCGTAGCAATTATACTGTTGGAAATAACGTTAGGTACTTCACAGGAATTGACCTACCCCCTGAATTGTCTGGTTGACTTTGAATATGCAGACAATGAGGCCGTGCAGGGTGTAGACTGACAAAATACAGTGTCTTCTGGTAATGTTGAGCAGAAATTTGAATATCTTTTGATATGCGCTTCACATTTATCAGATGTAAGATGATGCTATGGGAATGGCCTGCAACTACTCCCATTTCAATGATACGGAGCCAAATGGTGGAATGTTAACCATTTCACTTACTTGGGGAGTTGAATCAGCTCTGGTTGGTTTCTGATGAAATCTCAGCTCGGATACAGAAGAGCCGTTTAGCATTTGTTGATTTGCGTTATCTGTGCGCCGGTGAGATTTACGACTACCTATTACTGAATGAACTTCGCCTGGGTAACCAGTTCACTAGTTACTAGGCAGTCATAAGCCCGGGGTAAATATGATAGGTTGGGCACACGGCTAATAACCTTACCCCGGAAAACCAATCCAACCGCTACAAAAACTTCAAAGAACAGACAAAGACAAACTTATTCCTTGCTGGAATCGGAGAGACGAAATGATGCCGGTTGGTGAAAGCCTTCGGGATGCCAATTTGCCGATGTATCTTCGCTTCTCTCGAGGAAAGCGAAAGTGAACATGAAGACATGGAATATCCGCACCATATATGAATCTAGCATGGCTACACAGATTGTTGAGGAGATGAGAAGGTATCGCATTGAAGTGCTGAGAGTCTGTGAAAGCAGATGAAATGGGATGGGAGTGGACTCTCCAAAATGTCAACTGGAGAGTCAATAATCTACTCCGATATTGTCACCCAGACGACAACCACGAGCACACTCAATAATGGAGTGGCTATCATGATGTCCCCAACAGCATCGAAGGCTCACTCTCATGCAGTGGGAACCAATCTCCTCCAGCAGGATCAGGATCATGACAGCAAGGTTCAACTCAAAAGGAAGGAAAGTCACAATCATTCAATGCCACGCTATGCACCTACAAATAGTGCAGATTAAGAGAACAGAAGAAAGAGGAATGTTACAGACAACTGCAATCAACACTGGACAAGACCCCATCTCAGTTGGCGACATCGAAATTCTGATGGTGGGGCGACATGAATATGGAACTAGGAGCGGACAACACAGGAGGAGAACTAACTATGGGTCGAGAAGCGTTAGGTGAGATAAAAGAGAATGAAGAATTGTATGCAGATTTCTACGCATTCAACGATTTGGTGATTGGAGGTACTGTGTTCAAGCATAAGGATATTCACAAAGCCACATGGATTTCATCAGACACCAGGACATACTAAAGATCAGATCGATTTCATTAACCATTTGTTTTGTTTGACTTCTTTTCAACACCAACGTCAAGTAAGTGCTTCTATGTGATGGTTCAGAGACTCGGCGCGTCACGAAAGGCATTCCCAACAAACTTCAGATATTCATCAACAACTGCATACGCTGGCTCCTTACTGAAGTTCAGATGGCCAGATTATTAAGAATAAGCAACAAGGAACTCACTGTGGCTGTCAACCAACCAACGAAGCAAGAACCTATCACTGAACAAGTATGCACTAGGAGGAAGTGAAGATGGATTGGGCATACACTGAGAAGGCCGACTAGGGACATCACGCGTCAGGCCAGTTGCTTGAGTGGAACCGGCATTGGAAACGACGAGTTGGGCATCGTGGCTGAGAGTGACATGGAGGAGATGGTGTGAGGAAGAAATGAGAGCTTGTGGGCAGTGGTGGAATCAGGTTCAAAAGATTTCAGAGAGTGGAGAGTGGAACGGATACGTGCTAGTGAATTCCTATGTTTCACTACGAACCCAAGGGCAATTAATAAATAATAATAATGATTGCTGTATGAGCGTACTGTATTCGAGTGCTTTCTGTACTGTTGTATGTTTGTGAGACATGGCTGTTTAAGGCAGGAGACATGAAGAAACTACACGGTTTCGATCATAGGTGTCTTCGTTGCATTTGTCGTCGGCAATGTAAACATCAGGCGAAGGGTTCTAGGCAAGACGGCTGATAAGTCTGTTAACCCTAGTCAACTGAGATTGCTTGGACATGTACTATGCATGCCGATGTATCTTCTCCTTGACTTCATTTATAGCTTGTATATCCACACGAAATTTTATCTCCAAATTGTTTCTTGTCACACACAACTTTTTCTACTTTGATATCACTCCTTTTTCATTCACTTGTTTTCCTTATTCTACTGTGGAGTATATCAGCTTGTACCGATCCACTTGTGTGAGACGTTTTACGTTGATTTTTTCTGTCCGTCTGACTATCTTGTTCCTATAAAAGGTATTTTCCAATGTTAGTTTATGAAAGTATTCTTCTAAAGCACATCAAGATAATGGATGGTGCATAAACAATGTATTTATACATAGGGACTAAATCGTACCGTTATTTTTGTCACTAAGACAGAAAGGTGTCAGCAGCTTTTTGTAAAAATTCGTTTGAAACACTTAATACTTGATCTTTCAAATTCAGTCCGTATGTCATCCAAAAACCGTCCGGTGAATGACAATGGACAAAATGAAATTGATCACTTTTCAGTGACCAATAGATGTGTCTAATTCAACTCTGCAGGAAAACAATCGTGACCTGGAAAGCTCAGTATTAACTTTTCTGACTACAACACTGGTTGATGCATGTTTGAATCTCTCAGAAAAAGTCGGTTCCCCTGAAGACACGAATACGCCTTGCTGACAAGTGCCAATTAACCGGTTGCTTCCAACCATTGAGCACTTGTACTAAACATAATGTGATTGTCCTCACCTTATTTACCTTAAATTCATCACACCTAATTTTTACTAAGCAGAATTTCATGACCTTTTCACTGATTCTTCTAAAACAAGATGATCTGTATATTTTAATTACGAAGTCCTTTTCATAGATCCCTTTATACTGTTGCAAGTTGTTTTCTGATGTTTTTTAAGGATGATTTAGAGGTGTATGTTTTGTTACAGTTAAAATTTGTTAGCTCGACACACCCAATCCTCACCAAATGCTAGTGAACTCACACTCTAATGTAGGATTGTTCACTTTAGACATGCATGATATACTTAAGGTACGCTAGCCAACCATTGTACAAACTCTTTTATTACTAATGCCTATAATGTAACTCCTGTTTAACGTATCTTGTAGACAGATAGGCATTTATACACACAGAAGTTGTTTGCTGATACTGTGCGGATGGCGTAGAATCTTTGAATATCTCCAAGCTGTTCGCTGCCTCAGACACCACCCTTAACATTTGCGACGGAAGCTGACAAGAACGCAAAAATTTATTACCCACTAAAGTGAGTCACAAAAGACACTAAAATCACATGACATCGACAGTATATCATATGGCACTTGCTAAATAGCTGATAAGGTTATTTGAAATTAATACAAATAAATAAATTTACTGTTCTAATGATGCAGTTGAATAAATCCGATTATAGACAGAAAGTAATAAAGTTAAACATGGAAACAAATTAACACTGCTTATCTATTAAAATATTTTACTTTGCCTACGTTATACTTACAGTCAGAGTGTTAACTAAGAGTTTTAAGACAGCATCAAGTTGGTGAGAGGACATAAAACAACTATTCACTTCAGTGGACGCCCCTATCATAATTAGTAGTAGTTTAGAAAAAGGTTATTGATAATCCAGCTGAACTGTGCCACTTAGCTATAGACAAGTGTTTACAGCTATTTACGTTAAAGTAAGGTTACCTGGCTAGGGGGCCTAAAATGTCAAAACTGTGAAACTAGTCATAATGGCGCAGAAATGTTTCATTCTTTTCAGATTCCAAACACTGAACATCATTACAAACTTTAGTACTTCGTTCTTTCTCTTCCTAAAACTTTCCCTTTTATAAAAAATCATATCTGATCCAGCGTATTTCCCTTCTCAAAGACGAAAAACATCTCTACTACACATTGACAAGTTAAGCAGAGTAGGCTGTTGGCTGGTAAGAGAGACCTGACAACATTATATCAAATAACCAGGTTACTATCTGGGATGGAAGAGATCAACACAGACGAAACGAATGAAAGATAGTGAAGGAAACTTAGTTACCGCCAAAGAGGAGGAACAAAGGAAACGATGGGCTGACCACTCCAAAATACTCTTGAATCGACCACCACCACCATCTGCAACTCGTCCAGAAACACTACCAGAAGACCAGCCACAGAACTACGGGAGAACAAACCTCCCGAAAAAAGCAGTAGTGAAGTTCTGAACGCCATAAAGTTACCGAAATCCGGAAAAGCAGCAGAATCAGATGAAATTCCTCCAAAAATACTGTAAACAGACGCGGAGACATCAGCGGACATGCTCACACCACTATTGCAGAAGGTTTGAAGGGAATGAGGGAAGGAAAGGTACCTGGCAATTGCTAGAAGGGCGACCCAAGTCTTTGTAAGAACTGGCGCGGACTCATGCTCCACTCCTGTCCACTCCAAGCAAAATATTATGCCACACTATCGTAGCGAAACTAAAACAATGCTCCGCATTCAAAATTACGACCGGGACAGGCTGGCTGGCTTCAGCAAAAATAAATCATTTGCTGATCAAACTACAACGCTACGCTTCGCATCTTCACAGAACAGAGCACAGAATGGCAGTCAACTCTCTGCCTCACCTCAACTTCATCCACTTTGAAAAGGCCTTCGATAGCGTCGACCAACAAGTAATTTGGAAACTGCTTCAACATTAGGGAGTACTACAAACCTTTATCAACCAACCTCATTCAATAACTGTGTGACGATACCACATACCAAGTAATTCACAATGCGAAGCTCAGTAATACCTTTGAAGCGAAGACAGGAAGGAGTGAGACGAGGTTGCGCCTACTATCACCCATGATCTTTCTGATTGTGGTGAATTGGATCATGTAACAAACCGTGAGGAGTGAGATGGGAATATGCTGGCCGAACCGATGAAAATACCCTAGAGGATTTGGATTTCACTAACGATGATGATGTATGTCTATTGTCTTGTCGCACAAACTTGATGTACAGGCAAAGACTAACAAGCTGGCAGAAGAGACAGGTTAGCGAAAGAAGACGAGACTTTCTTCAGGTGTACTTGGAGAAGACAGAGGTGATGAAGATACCTAACAAACAACAAGCACCAATCACCATCAACGGGGCAAATCTAAAGGAAAGTGTCTCTTTCACCTACCTATGCAGTATCGTTTCAACTACGTGCGGCAGTGGCGACACAGATGAGGATGTCAAAGCTAGCATCCGAAAGATAGCAAGATAGGCCCTCATTAATCTGAAACCAGTGTTGAGACCTACTGCACTACACTGCACTCAACATAAAGGACAAGATCCAGATTTTCAACACTAATTCAGTCAAGTCAGTGCTTCCTTGGGATGGCTGACAGACTTGGGGCGTTACAAGTAGCACTTCCAACAAACTGCAGACATCATACATTAACAGCTGCCACCTACGCTCACTTGATACTGAAGATAACATGGCCTGAAAGAATAAGCAAAATAAAATTGCTTTGGCTGGCAACGGACCAACCTACCAAGAACTCATTGCTTAACAAATTTGCAGAAGGAAGTGGAGATGGAGATGGATTGGATTGGACATACACTGAGAAGACCATTCGAGGACATCACATGCCAGAAACACGGGTGGAACCCGTATGGGAAACGACGAGTCGGGCATCGCAGCTGAGGGTGACATGTAGGAGATTGTATGAGGAAAAAATGAAGGCTTGCGGGCAGTGGTGGAGCCAGGTTGAAAAAACTGGAGAGAAGAGAGTGAAATGACGACGTGCTAGTGAAGCCCTATGTTCCACTAGGAACCCAAGGGACAAATAATACCTGGTTGAGATTTATTATTTAAAAGATATGTTAATAGACTTAAAGACAAATAAGATGACTTTAGGCTATGCTAGATATATGAAAATAAACTAGGACCTTGCAAAGAATTTACCATAATTTGTGCTATAAGGCTCAAAATAAGAGTTAAGGATTTCACAACTTGGCAGCATGCTTCCGTTGGCCGTCCTTAGCTTTATTCCAGCTCAGTCCCTCTTTATTCATCATCGCCTTGACGACAGTGCTACTAAAGCAGTAAGATACTTGGAATGAATACAAATAGCGACTGTTCTCCTTTAGAACTGACCTTTCACTGAAAATCAGAAGACAAAAGCCGCCGTGTTAGTTTGCGGAAGACAACTTTATTTGACAAAAACACATCATTTATGTACAGGTTTTCCCCAGAAATCCACTAGGTCAGAGATTGATCAGCTACAGAATAAATTTGTTCAATAAGGCTTTTCTGTCTACACAGCAACCTGAAACAAAGGTTGAAATCCCAAACTCCTACCTTGGAGGCTGATGACTTGGAATGTTGATTTCGGTTTGGCGGCTTCCTATCATAAACTTACCTTAAGTTTCAAGGATGATGAAGAACTAATAAATGTTCTCTATTGTTGTCAATTTTCAGTTATAGTCCTCCTATCACTGATCACTAGAATATTTATGACCCTACGCTTCCTCACAGGAATCAAACCCATAGTCAGTTAGTTTATAACCAAACTTTGTTTTCCATAAACTTAATTCTACATTGCCAGATCTATTATGAGCCAGCTTACTCTTAGAGCATATAAAGAAACACTGAAGCAGAAATATGTTCAATTTACATTGTAATTTCACCCTTAATTAGTCCCACAGTTTAAAATGTATCACTAGTCAATTTATACTCAAGTCACGACCTGTATGTTACAAATAATCTAAGCTCAGAATAAACATACGTTAAAGCGTCAATATACTTATATCTTCCAAATACAGACACATATACACATAAATAAACATGAACTAACCTTATCTGAAATCCACTCGTGCACGGATTCACATTTTCCATGAAATTATATGTTGTTATACAGTAGTAAAAGACTTGCCAATAACGACGTAAACGTAAGAATGAGATAGTCTCATTAGTTATAATAGATTCAGATATTGTTATGATTGTGTCCTTCATTAAAAACTTCACCACTGCACCGATTGCTCGACGAATTTCAAATAGCTCTTCTGAATTCTTTCCCTTCTCATTAAATAAATTTAAAAATTGATGAAATCGACCAAATTTTAAGTCAGTTAAATAGTCAATTTCGTGTAAAGTTTGATATTCCATTTCTGGAAATCTAAAATAAAATTATGTTTTAAATAAAAAAGAGTATAATCTGCTTTATTGTTAAAAAGTTACTAATTAAAGTTACCACACCTCATCATCAGTACATCAAGGTAGTAATCAAAAGCGATTAAAAATTATGAGCAAGTAAACAGGAATAAACAATGACTGAACTGGATATATCGAAAAAGATGAAGATAATATGTGAATGAATCTGATTCACTGAAATCGATTTTGAATCATACTGCCTACAGTCTGCAAGTATGGATTTCAGTTACCATATGAACCCAAACTTGGAATTTGACTCTTTTTGATACTATTCATTTTGTAATCAGGAGTTTGCATGAAGTTAATTATTATCATATTGTTGTCAAACAGCAGATATCTCTAGAAAAACAAAAATTTTAACAGATCTAAAAGAAAGGACAACATGCAGCAAAGTGAGAATTAAGAATTACACCACGTTAAAACACAGAGGCATGAGTTCTAAGATATTATTTCTGCACATGAGTTCTTGACAAACCCATTTCCAAATCTCCACAACCCCCTCAAAATTTAATTGAACTAGTGCTCGTTGGTGACTAGCTTCGAGAAGTATTCCCGAAGTTCCAATGACAAGTCGTGACCGGTGGAGTCAAGCCTGATGGCCGTGAGGACAAATACTCAACGATGACATTGGGTGGCGGTTTGCGCTATATCGTGAGCTAACAGAAGTTGGAAATATGGAGCATTGGATTCTGGCCCAGTGGCTCAATGGTAACGCGCTGGTCGCGGAACCTGAATGTCCCGGGTTCGACCCCTACTGGTGGGGTAGTGGGTGCGCACTGCTGAGGAGTCCCATACTAGGACGAAACAGCTGTCCAGTGCTCCCAGGTTTCCTTTGTTCCTCCAACTGATGTCAGTCTTCGATGAATAACAACTTGAAACCCATTTGTCTAAAATCTAACTGAAATCAAAATTCAAAGCGAATTTGTTGAAGGAAGGAAAGCAAGTATAATTTGGTTATATTAGTTGACGTCCATGTGATCTATGAGACGTACTGCATTACAATAAAATCATAAATTGTTTAAATATCCTATAACAGAGCAAACCAAGAATGAAATAGTAATAACCATAATAAGGTCCCATGAATAATTCAATCAATAGTGTTATGCAAAGAGTGCGAACATCGCTACTGGCCAGTTCTATCACAATTAAGAATTTCACTAAACTTTAACCATGATCCAAAAATTTCATTAAAGCTGCGATCAACAACGAGCCCATATATAACAAGCTTATTGTATTCTGAAAACCTTGTCTCAAATGCTTTGATAAAAAGTGTTATGCGATAACGCAATATAAAGCCATTGAGGAGTCAGCCTGTTGTTTTTATTTTCATCTTATTCCTGTAATGCATTCAAAACACTAAACATTTGTTTTGTTTGACTTCTTTTCAACACCAACGTCAAGTAAGTGCTTCTATGTGATGGTTCAGAGACTCGGCGCGTCACGAAAAGCATTCCCAACAAACTTCAGATATTCATCAACAACTGCATACGCTGGCTCCTTACTGAAGTTCAGATGGCCAGAATAATAAGAATAAGCAACAAGGAACTCACTGTGGCTGTCAACCAACCAACGAAGCAAGAACCTATCGCTGAACAAGTATGCACTGGGAGGAAGTGAAGATGGATTGGGCATACACTGAGAAGGCCGACTGGGGACATCACGCGTCAGGCCAGTTGCTTGAGTGGAACCGGCATTGGAAACGACGAGTTGGGCATCGTGGCTGAGAGTGACATGGAGGAGATGGTGTGAGGAAGAAATGAGAGCTTGTGGGCAGTGGTGGAATCAGGTTCAAAAGATTTCAGAGAGTGGAGAGTGGAATGGATACGTGCTAGTGAAGTCCTGTGTTTCACTACGAACCCCAGGGACAAATAATAATAATTATATATATATATATATATATATATATATATATATATATATATATATATATATATATATACAGGAATTCTGAAAAGCATGCTAAAAATGTTCAACTCACTTGGGATCGAAATAAACACTTTCGGAATTGTTCAGCTGTTTTAGAAACCTGTGGTAATCGATATTGATACCAGATTGTTTGAGAAAACTATCTCTCGGTTTCAAGAATATGAATACAAGAAAAGTAATATTGCCAAAATGAGCTAAGTTTCGCATGTTTTACGTTTACTGAGTACTACGGTTCACTATTATGTCAAGCAGTGATAATTTTAAAACATATATCGATCCTTTCTATCAGTAGATTTGTGATTAGACAATCAATGTCATTAAAAGCATAAATAGATACGTTGAGGAATGAAGGTATTTTTAATCTAATAAGGAATAATTACAACTTTTAATTTACTTGCCGATTTCTAAAAGAATGATAGTCACATTGCCGAGCGAGTCATTGACTGGCGTAGTTTGATTTTACCAATGAAAGTATCGAAATTGAGTCATTATACCATCTACTATTTGCTCTTAGGCAGAAAAATTCATCATTCACCATCAATATTGAACCTGCAGCTACTACATAACGTTTCAGGTCACCACACCTTCAATCAAGATGAAAGAGTAGGAATGAGGAAGAAAGTAATGAAAAGTAGAAGAATATGGTAAAACGTTAAAAGAAAATCAATTTCGGAATGCCTTTTGAGATGAAAGTAACGTGCGGATATATCTAAGCTATCGAAATAGCTTCTGAATCACACACTCTCTAATCACCAGCTTCACCAGTGACATGAAATCCAATCGGAAAGTTAACATCGCCCCACATAGCACAGACCAGTAGTAAGAGAATCCAACAACTGTTGCCATATTTTTCTAATTGCCTAGAGCTCCTTTCCAGGCTATACAAATTTCAACAAGTATTTCCTGACTGCATAGACCATGAAAAGAAATGCGTCATACGTGTCCAAGTCGTTTGACTTCAGCAACTGAACTACTTCTGTTATACGGAACTATATGTTTAACTTCCATGCTACTGAAGTGACGGTTCTGTGACATACTTTCCATACGACGAAGACGATGGCGACTAAACACTTGAAGCCTCCTCATGCTTTCTACCACTTATAACTATATTTTACATACATCTAGTAGGACACGGTGAACTCCTGTTCAGTTTACTCAACCTTCAATAGGCTGTCATGTAACAAACCGGTGTCATAGACGGCACCGCTGGTAAAGACTAATCACACCTTTTGTATTCACGCAGACATTTCGTCGGTCATCGACCAACCAGGGTGGATCCCACTTCTCAAGCAAGTGAAATGGTCAACGCACTCAACCAATTCACCTTCTACCGACATGAAATACCACAGCAGAAGAGTCCTTCGAAAGACAGATGGTATCTGAGTGGTGAGAAACAAATCCACACATTTTCAATTAGCTATTCAGAGTGTCTATTAGATACTGCATCTCGTCAGCATCTTCAACTAAATAGGATATATCATCTGCATACTCCATTTCTACTAAGGAGTCTCGTGTGACGAGGTCGATCCCTGAGAGATTAGATGAGATGTGAGAAGTTTTCACAAGCTCGTCTATGACAAGACTGAATAACACTGGAGAGAGTGGACACCGTTGAGTGAAACCAGTTGACGAACACAACTGACCTGATGCCTCACCATGGTCTATGACACACACAGAGGCGTTCGAAAGCAGTGCCTTCAGTGGTGTGATGTACCTACTTGACACCTATTTCAGTGGGAGATACTACTATAGAACCCCTTTTTCAATCGAGTCCAATGTCATCTTTAAGTAGAGAAATACAACTAGCGTTCTGGGGCAGAAGAGTTTGCCTCTATTTCAGAACTTGGTGGAGGGTGAATTTCTGGTTAATACACCCATAAACAGGTGTGAAAACTGATTGGATTTTTCGAGTTGCTTGACCTGAGCTCTACTTTGGCTTTTAATTAGTAAAGATTTCAGTAAATGTGGTTGTCACAAGGGGATTTCTCTCCTTTTTGACGACCGAAATAATCAGCGGATGAGACCAGCCATAGTCGCATAAGCTCCCAAACACTTCAGTCAACTTAACCAACTTTCCTTCAGCTCTGCCTTTAAATTTCTGCAGTACTACTTCGTTTGGCCCTGCTTCCCTTACTCGATTCACATTACTTACAGCCTTCTCGATTTCTACAGGTGCTAGAGGACCTACTTTGATGTTCGTTTCAGGATCCGACTGCATAATAGACGACGGAAGACTAACTAGAGGCTAGTTGAGCTATTCTTGGAAACTTTCCACACACCGTTTTAGTCATCTCTGCAAGTGAGTCGTAGACGCATCTTTCTTGCCATATTCTCTTTAATTATTAAAATTTTCGCACCGTTTTCCTTGATCAGTCTAAATAAGAATGGAAGTCATAATTATTTAGTCACAGAGAATAACAGTCATTCTAATAGCCACCTCTTGAAATGCAAGTAAGTCTTTATATATATATATATATATATATATATATATATATATATATATATATATATATATATATATATATATATAAAGTAAACCAGTCGTGTAGATTAGTCAGGAAATGTAATAATGTTTTAAAATAACAATGGGGATAATAATACAAACTATAAAAATGAAAATGTTGACTAAAGCACTTGCAGTATAGATGGCATTGATGATAAGAACCAAGAAAGCAGCTTGAAAATATAGACACATGGATAATAAAGGTGGGTCAAAAACTTAGAAAAACAAAAGTTACAGTTTCCAACTTCTGTCATTTCACGTTATAGCGCGACTATAACCCAAGTTCTTCAGTTGGCATCTGCTTCCCTTCCGAGTGGTTGACCTCACAGGTCACAGATTCTCATCAGAACTTCGTGATATCCATCTGGAAGCACGTCACTAATGAGCGCTATACATTAATGTATATTTGAGATGAATGGGAACTTCAATTAGGAAGCAGTATTCATCGCAGACTGACAGCTGAAGGACCATCGAAAACTTGGGAGCACTGGATAGCTGTTTCATCCTAGCATCCTTGGTACGTACTGCTAAAGGGTCCCTTAATTGGACGAAAAAGCTGTCCAGTGCTCCCAGAACCTCCATGGTTGCTTAACTGATGTCAGTTCGTGATGAATACTACTTCTAAATTAAAATCCCTATTCATCTCAAAAATACATAAAGTTGTTTATTAATGATGGATAGCGACTAACAACAAGGAACAATACTAATAAAGTTGTTTACTAAGTACTCCCTGCCCAAAAGAGAGATAAGGAATGTACAAGCTTCTTCTTGATACAAAGACTAGGATTGTTAGCTCGGATTCCCCCAGCTTCTGCTTTGTATACAAAGAAGAGTTCGAATACCTGTTGAAAAATGAGGTGGTATGCGGTGAACAGTCACGAAAGCATTGTTCTTATATACCAGGTGACCACTATCAACTAGATGAGATAAAACAGAACTTCTGAGGTATTTTATCTTTCCCTTTCCCAACCACGAAGGTAGATGCTCAGCAACATGTCTGTTAATTTGTCTAGTAGTACGCCCTATAGGGCTAGGATCACCTTTCTCCACAGGAGCAGCTAAACTTGTAAATACACATAGAAATGGTAAAAGTAGATACCTTATTTTTTGTCTGGGCAACAACAGTTGGTAGACTGAAAAATGACAGACAGAGTTGTGCGGCGTAGAAAGTCCTCTTAATGGCTGTAGAGAATCTCCGATATCAAAAATATCTGGGTATGTCGCCATTAAATTGCGATTTCATAACTAATGGTCTCATCTTATTCAAGTAAAGTCGTTTAATCGTGAGTTTATTGACACGCTGAGAAATATCCTCAAGAAAAAATTGGATTTATTCCAATATGTTGTGACCGAGTGGCGGGGTTGCGTGCATGGGTATAGTGATACATGGACTCAATAGACACCTCAATCGAATACCTTAACTACTGACCTCCTTCAGTACCTTCTGCTCCACTGAGCAGCGGAAAAACCAGACGACAAACACGGCCCACCACTGCAAGAATAGGGACAACTTTTATAAGGCAACTACATGACACATATGTATTTACAAAACTCAGAAAATGAAGCCATAAATGAACCAATCAGATTCCTTGTATGAGGTCGAACTTCTCCAATCAGGTTCTCACGTCAGTGCATGCATAAATCACGACCTGAACATGATCTGATCATAACTTGAAAACAACTCCCCTATTGGCTGCCTTTTTGTCGCTACTTTTCACAATAAATAAGGGGAAAAACTTCAGTTGAAGACATGCTTTGTATAAACTGTAGGATTCATAGGAATAATAAAGAAAATGGATAGCCTCAATCATTGATAACTATTGCCTGGAAGTATACGTAGAAATAGGCTTCTATTATTACAGTGAAGAAAAAACCACATTCAAATTTCATTATTAGAAATGATGCTACTAAACATCAACTAGTTTCAAAAGTTGACATGAAAATTGTTGTGGTTGTGACCTATTTATCGTTTATAATATCTGAAAGCATAATTTATCAGGAAACTGGTTATCATGTTATTGTGTCATTAGTACAATCGATGGATGAGACCCACAAAAAGAATACTTTTCGTGTCTATACTGAAGTTAAGCATTAATGTTGTACTACAGAAAGAAAATATATTGATAAATTGAGCCATTACTTTATTTTGTAACTTAATACACTATTTATTAGTGAGGCCATCTGAGATAGCCACGGATTAGTAGACTGATGTTATGAATACTGAATGATTATTAAAGGTGAAACTAAGGGCTGGGTCGCAGCAGGATTTTAACTAGCGGTCTTCGCATGACCAGCCCAGAGACATCGTCGTCATCGACATAGGACCAGGCATTACTGCGTAACGATCCAAGTTAACACACACCATATCAGTACATCAAATGGTGACACCACAGAATATGGCCTATAATAGGAAGGCAGTGGTGGTCAAACCCTTGAAGACTTCCCATGTCTTACACCTTAAATGGCCATGTTTCATAGCCACACAGTAGAACAGAGCGGACTGCTGTGAAGTATATGCGACCCTTGATAGGCAGTCGGATATCATGGCGGCGCCACAGGTGGCATAAGTTGGCGAAAGCCAGTCGAACCCTTTGCATTCGTGCAAAAATTTTATCGGCCACTGAGCCACCAGGACTGATCCTGCTTCCCAGGTAAGTGAAGTGGTCGACACACTCAACCATTACACTCTCTGTTGTTAGCCATGGTACTACTGAAGACCAATCCTGGGGCAACAACTTACATTTGGGTGGTGAGAAACACACACTAAACATCCTCAAATTGCCGCTCAAAGTGTTCAGAAGACTGCACCTTGTCTGCGTCTTCACTTAACGGGTTTATGTCATCTGCGCATTCTACGTCTAACGAAAATTCTCCTGCCCAGAAACATAGGAACTGTCTGCTGACAGTAAACGCCATAAGGTATTATTCGCTTCATCGACATGATAATAATACTTACTGAAACTGATGTCTTTTAGAAAACCGTTCTTCCTCCCACTTTTCTTGTTAGTAATTTTCCAGCTGCAATCAAGTTTAACAGATACGCTTATGATCTGATAGTTTCGATATCGGGCACATCTTCAAATTTATGTCAACAACATGA
The DNA here is from genome assembly GCA_944470555.2 of Heterobilharzia americana. NCBI lineage: Eukaryota > Metazoa > Platyhelminthes > Trematoda > Strigeidida > Schistosomatidae > Heterobilharzia > Heterobilharzia americana. The sequence continues at coordinate 67,800,473 of OX104128.1, read as the reverse complement.
TTTCCTATCTAACATTGACGAAACAATGATCTAACCTGAATGGTCTCATGCCTAATTCCACGGAACACCAGACAACCAATCATAATCTCAAATGTGGAAAGTATTTGCATAAACTGCCTCAGTCAAATGACTCTTGTATTACTACTGACCATGGATTACAGAATGTTGCACCTGTGATCTGTCTTGGTCCATGCTTTTCATCTAATCTTTCTTGATGCTCCCATGGTTCAGTTGACGGCTGGAATCGACGGTTGCAGAACGAGTTTTGTGCCTTGACCACATTTACGTATTCCCTTCATCCAAATGCTCATATAATAATTCTTCATTCACTCTACCCCCTTTACTTCTCTTCTTGTGAGTTTCTGTGACTTTCGACTACATCTTTTCGCTTTCTCTGTCTTCCGTCTTCCTGCCTTGTACCTTGATGCACTGATTTGGGATTTATCAACTTGAACTTTCATGCAGTGATGTCAGATCCCTTATTGAAGTTGAATGACCGATTCTTTCATATCTTAGTGATTTCAACAAACTTCCACTCACTTTACTATAAGGAGAATCTGTGAGTTTATGGTACTCCCCAGGTTCCAGTTTGGGGACTTATTAATTTCTGCTTTATATATTTCATTCCATTTTTATCTACCAGACTTTTATCACGGTATATATTGTGTTGTGTAGGACTTAGCAGGATCAGTGGTATTCTTCCAACTCTTCTCGTGTGAACCGTTGTCGACAGACACGCTATTTGATGCAAACAATTGGCAGTAGTTATTTTGTCATATTCAAAACAACCTCTTCATTCATAGCTTTCTTCTCATAGAAAATAAGAAGCAAGTACGTAAGACTTGATTCACATGCGACTAGCTACAAAAATAAGGTATCTTATTTAGTTCGTATCCTCTATGAAGAAGGAAGCGTTATAAGATAACGTATTGGTCAACTTTGTAACGCGAATGGATTTACAATATGTTCGTCGTTAGTTATGTATTAACATTATTTCTACTATAACTATTATCAGCTACAATAGATGCAATTTTCAATTGAAAAAGTAGTACATGGAGTCATTCTTCGCGATACCAAATGCTGGGTTCTGTACTGTATATCGAAATGTTGTTTAGAATTTGTTTCTGATTTGTAAAATAGTCCTCATGAAAGACAACCACATTGGACAGTCATTTTGTTACATGCAAACACCTTCTGCGTGAGAAAAGTTAACATGTACGTGATGAATATGCGTCAACCTTAAAAATTACACAACGAAATGTCGAAGTGAAACTTTGAAGACTCTTGATTCGATTAAATGTGGCATCAATTTCTTGATAAAACACGTGTATAACACAGTAGTAGTGAGAACGGAAAATTGTTGGTTTCATTACACACATGAATTCATTAGTGAATATAATACAATTTATCTATGAATTAGAAAGTGATGAAGAGAAGCCAGTGGTGTCGGATTAAAGGATAAAACGAAAAGATGGACAATTAGACAAGAGTGTCTATAAGAAGCATTCTCACACAAATCCCTACTGATTTCAAATCAACTTATTCTTTGCCAGGTTAAGTGAGCTTGGCTAAATTTCCAAGTAACAGGGCAAAACAGCTTGATAATTGGGCAGAGAATTTGAGACAAGAAATTAGATGTATTAAGGTTACGTTACGTCTGTGGAGACTGCATGAAAAAAAATGTTTCCTTTTCATCACTTTTCACTCATTTTGTACATTCTTACCAACGAATGTTGTTTATCTGTAAACACTTTTGGTTGTGGCGGTTATTGATGACTTTGCTGCTGCTGTTAAACGTGGAAATATAGTGTGCTTCTATCCATTCCGACTTCTGTCTCCATGACTATTCTCGGTCGTGAATACTCATTGATTGCCTTCGGATTTTACAGGACCTCTCATCCTACCTCCAAATATTACGACAATTAAGCCAACCAACGTCGACTGGAGAGCTAACAAATATTGCCTTCTGAACCCTGGAGTATACTAAATTGTGGTGGACGGTAGTGAAGAGACAACATTCAAGTAACCAGTTATTATACATAACATCGACATTACTATTTTGTGTTATAACGCGTAACTTTTCATATTTCTGTATCAGTGAATCCATTTTTGTAAATCCGACGTAGTTTATCATTTTGATTTACTTAACATCTCTTTGGGTCCACCACACGTCCTAATAATTACCCAACAGAAATTACTAAGAAAAATATGAGCAGTGATCGTAACACAGGTGTTAATAATGGTGGCACTTTCAAGGTGAAACTCAAAACCCCTACAGTGTTACCATACAAATAAGCCACCTAAGAAGCACTATGCAGAATTCTGTATAAGGCATTTAGACCTACAAACTCACTTAGGGACTAACTTTGTAGGTTAATAAATAATATTGATCCAAGTAGGCAAATTAATTTAGTTTAATAAATACCCTAAAGTGATTGCATGTTCGAATAAATAGGTCATAGTAGTCAATCAGGGTCAATTAGGCTGCCCAAGCACAAAAGCTTATCTAAATTAAGATTGGTAGACATTAATAAGACAAGGAATGTGGAAGAAAGTTCGGCTATAACTAGGTTACACACAATAAAATGGAACAGTGTCAATACTAAGAACTAACTACTCATTGATGGTTTGACACCAACTACCATTAAATTTAACTCAATATCAAATATGTTATAGGCAAATAAGTCAACATTGGCAAATTCACAATTGATCTGCTCACAATCCCTAATTCACAGTCCATTTAGAAAAATGTATGTGCCGAAAAATTAACCTGCATTATGTTGAACAATTCCACTTTATAACTGCACAAACTGTGAATTTACCAAACTGAGTGTTCTTCATGCATGCTACCTATTAATTCATTTACAAGGTAGTGACGTCATATCAAGAGTTGCATCCCAGTGGTCTGAATTGACTAACAGAAATAAATACACTTTGTAGCACCGAGATCTCCACTATCAGTTAAAAAACAGACTTTTAAAAAACTTCTTTGGATCCTGTGTAAATAGTCGGTATATATACCCATATTACCATACAATATATCAAACCGTGTCAAAACAGCTAACTATCTCAAGTATCCAACCTTTCTCACACTGATATTGTAGTGGGCATCGCTCATAAGAATGGATATAAGTAGTATATGTTGAGAGGGTGGCAGAAATCATAAGGAATTACCAGCAATAGGTAAGGATTCTGCCAAGAGCAACGCAAGGGATAACGCGGACGTATTACAGTGGATGTTGTTGATAAGAATGTATGAACAGCAAATCAAGAGAGAAATAGAAGAGGAAACGACGCACATTTTGCCAATGATGGTTTTAGTGCAAGGTGTACCATATCTAACGACTATCGTCCCAATTTTTGACAATAACCATTCTTTCCTTCGTATCTGTGTCTTCTTGCTTCTTCAATATTTGCTAACAACGGAAAAAATTGGTTCAAATAAGCAGTTAAGCTGATGCAAATCAAAATTCTAGGCTTCTGTAAGAGAGCAGTTGCGAAAAGATAACACTTCAGTCATACCAATATGCTATGATATATGTTACACAGTTAATGCAACAAAACACGTTAACAACATAGAATTTTGCGTGCTGCGTTACTACAGATACACTTCATCTTAAAGTTGGCATTGCTATTCACACATTCACTGAAATGACTGTGATGAACTTGAATCTGTAACTTTATGCTTGATTCAACGCTCAACAAACTTGAAAAAGGATTACCATTATGCTGCAAAGTCAGCCACGAGCAATCTATAGTTCCTACAGAAACAATGATGAGGATTATAAGAATAAATATATCTGACAAAACTGTATAAAATGAGCGTTGGTGAGTCATAATGGGAATAGGATCTTCGATATTTCTTATACAAGAAACAGATAGCAATAAGTTGGTAAAATAAAAGTTACGGATATTTTAAGAATGAACTCCTTTCTAAGCCCAAATACAAAGACTGATGACTAATCAATATGCCAACGAACGGATAAAAATAAATAGATTCCTATTCAGCAGATTTTACCTATATAAATATTAAAATATAACAGGCTAACGAAACCATTTTGTGAAACTGCCAAATACAACTCCCAGATTGATATCTAAAGATTCTTTAAAAGAAATCAAAACTGAAGGATAATAAAATCAAATGAACAGTGTGCAAGCTTTATAAATTTTGTATTGGATAAGTAAATAACTGCTGTATAACTTTGTAATCGAATAAAAATCACTGAAAAGAAAAAAAAAATTCACCACCGCCGTTATTTGTAACCTCTAATTTACCCATCCTCTACAAAAGGGATAATAACTTTATACTCTAGTTTTCACCGAAATGATTTCCTTTCTCTTTCGTGTTTGTTTAACTAGTGTAAAAATTAATCTGAAAGATAATGGGTAGAGAGTAAGTGAAACAAAATAAGGACAAAAATAAAATAGCTTAACAAGTCAATAATTTAGATTGCATTTGAAAACGATAACATAGACAACTGTATCACAAAGTGAGGACAGATTGAGAAAAATTATTCATCAGCAAGAAAATAAAATATTACAAATCACAGTAAGTCATCGATAAATTGTTTATACTGTTGAATATGACTGGAATTATGAAGTGGTAATTCTTGAGTCAAGTTTATTTCGTTTATCATAACAGTACATGAGGAATTTATAAGATGAGGTGATACAGGGTCTTTCATGATTGTATCAGTAGGTAAAGATGAATGATCAACCATGGGATTAATGTTTTTAGGTATAAATGAGCCAAAGTTGTAAAATCCATTACCTTCACAAAGATCTGATGATCCAGTTTGCTGGAAATTTAAATCAGTAAGGCTTTGAGATTCCGATGGACATTGAAGCACAGTTATTTGGGCAGAAATGGAATTACCTGGAGATTGAACAGAAAATGTTTGACTGAGTTGAGGAACAAGCTTTTCTGGGTCAACAGTAGGATTACAAGAACTATGATTTGCAGATATCTGCAAATCACTAGGTGAGTAGGAGTAAACCGGAGAACTACGAACTAAGGGATGCTTAGATCCTGCTGAATCACAACAGCTTTGAATATCATTATTACGCTCGGTTTGACTTGATAGAGAGCTAAACTGAAGTGTTCGACTGCCAATTACGGATGCTTCAAAACTCCAGTTAAAAATACTGGCCAGAACGGAATCCATTAAAAATGCCATTTCCTAAATGAAAAAATAAAATTACTCTAGCAGTAAAAAAAACCTGTCAGGGGTAAAGCCTTTGAGGACATGAGAAAACTCCAAGAAAATAAAACTGCTAACAAGACTGTATGTTTTCTGTGCTGTACGCTTTTTTTCTTACTTGAACAGATGGCAAGTAAGACTAAGGAAAGAGGCGTTCACTTCATACAAGGATGTAGACACGTATGTTGACGACACAGATAATATCCATTAGTGAACAAGTTAACTTTCCATCTGTTTCAACTTTGTATCTGTTAACAAGGGTAAAAAATTCCTACACATGACTATCCTAACAGCAAAGGATAATGACATAGAACACAAGAGTCCCAACAATTCATTGGCAAACCATCCAAGTTACTTCGAGGTATCTCTTCTGTGAGCTTTCCAACTTCTTCGCTAACAATATTCAACCATTTCGACAAGAATTTTTAAGTCTTCTTGAATAATACTCCTGTTTAATATAAACGCCTTACCAATGCTTTTTCTATTGTTAACTCAATATCCATCAATGGTTAAAGCTAAAACACTACACTAATTTTGCTCCTGAAACAAGAATATGACAGTTGAATTGTACCTGTAATTTATAACAGGTTACACCATGAACTATACAAAGTTTTTAATAACTAGAAGACAAATTCAATATGTACGAAAAATGTTACATTATGAAAGGTAACACACTTTTCGACCAGATACAAGTTTACATTTGCCAACTGATTAATTTCTCAACTGGAAGAACACAAATTTGTTCATCTCTGCATTTATGTTTTCAACCCAGAAAAATACACCATAGCTCTGATTATTAAACCAGAGACTTCATTTCAATAGTTACCTCAATACAAACACTATATCACGTAACTCAAGAATACAGACAGAAGGGTCAAGCGATGTGTGGTAGACGTTTTTAGTAGATGTGAAGTGCAAAGAAGTAATGATGGAAAGGACAAGAATCAAAGCTAAAAGCGATCCTAATCTCGTCTTAGTTGCACTAACACTACAGAAAGACAGGTAAATAAACAAAACAACAAAGAATCATGCACAAGTGTACAGTACTTGAAGTACTTAAACTTCTCAGCAACTTAAAATGCCGCAGAAATTGACGAGAGGATACCGCTTGATAGTGAACTCATAAATGAAGATCGATAAATTGTCCATAGTTCTGAAAATAAAGAACCATTTCATCTACTTCACCGTGGCTGATTTTCAGTCATGTCAAAGTTGAAAAACCTAAGCAATCAACTTGTACTTTTCTATGTAAAACATCGACAATCAAAGACTGCAGGCCTGCATAATGTCCAGCTTTAAGCATTATATTGTTCAGCTTAATCCTACTTCGGCTAAAATAGTAAGTCAAAGAGGATAGTGGCTTAGTTTGTATACCAAATGTCCCAAACATCATTGGACATATTGACAACTTCGTTTATTGACGTGTTGCTCCCACCTACTATACCAACTTAACTTTTATACTGCTCGTTTTATAGTTCCACCACATATCAGCGCTGATACCAAGCCACTGACGACTACAAACCACACCTATTTCCAATGACCACGTTAACAGCGCAGTATATTCATCTTTGATTGGTATTTGAATACCTTAGTTGCTGTCGTTGGTGAAAGAATACTAGATGAGCATTTTCAGTCCACGCTGAAATGTCGTCAGCAGAGTATCCCTTGGAATTGATGCAGATATCAAAATAAGTATATCCGTCAGTGAACTTTATGATCTGTTTGTTGTCCATAACGTAATAGTCATTACAGAAAAGCCCTCAAGCATAACCTACTTTTGACAGGTAGAAATACTAATATTCATTCACTCAATACATTCAGAAATCCTTAAATTTCTTCACCATCTCCGTTCAGCAAGAATATATTTGTATACTTGGCCTTAAATGACTGCCAATATATAAAATACAGGAAAATCAATACCAAATTGATGATCATGAGAAAAGAGTTATGAAAATCAATGGCGAAAACGAAACTTAACAAACTCGCGTGAAAAAAGAAATTAAAAACGAGAATGCCGACATTTAAGTCCCGGCTGACAGCTGTTACCTTGACGTGGTGGTTGGGCTTGAATATCACAATAGTCCTGTTAGGTGACGACTGACAAAATGCAGTCTTCCTGACATCTTGAGTGGTAATTTGACAATATTTGGGATGCATTTCTCCCCACCCGAATACAAACTGTTGCTCAAGAATTCATCTTCACTGATCCCCTTGTCTAACAATAGGGAGTGAAATCATTGGGTGAGTTGAACATCTCACTTACCTGGGAAGTTGGGTCAGCTTTGATGGGTCAATGGTCGATGAAATCTCTACAGGAATACAAAAACTCAACTAGCTTTCGGCAAATTATGCCATCTATGGTGCCACCACAATATCTGATTCCCTACTAAGGGTCTAATGTACTGTGATGTAGTTCGCTCTGTTCTACCTGATGTGTCTGTGAAACATAGCCATTAAAGGTAGAGGATATGTAACTGCTTCAAGTATTTGACCACCCTTGACTTCGTAGCAAAGGTCGTGTGTCGTGGTGTCATCACGTCACTAATGTAGAAGTCAAGTGTACAGTTGGGAAAAGGAGAAGAAAGCCATTTGATAAGGTTATGAACCTTCGTCGCTGCATAAAGTCTTTGACTGTCGGTTTCAGCCATTTCAGGAGATGAACACAAGCCGGTTGGGGTCCATGCGACAACACAAACCAGCAGTTGGAGACTCTAGCTGATACAGCTCAGAATCTAGGTCAGTGGCGCAGATACATTCATACATTATCTTAATCTTACTAGCCATACTGAATTAAGAGTTTCCTCATTCTTCCTTCTAATTTTTAACTACTTTCTACTGCTTTCGACTAATTTTTGACCTTTCTTCATGTTTCATCTTACTGCTTCCTTACTTGATGTGCCAATGAAATGCGGCAACTTAGACCGCCACCCAGCAATTCCTCCCACTATACTGACTATTCACGATGATGACTAACTGTCAGTGAAATTTCGCACATGGAGATTATGAAAAATGACTGTTTGACTGACTGAATGACTCACTCATTGGCTAAATCAACATAAAATCCCAGACACAAGTACATCAGCTCAAGCTGCCTCACTTGAAAGTAGTACACAAAGAACAGGTGGATAAGAAAGGAGTGTTATCAAAGTATGTAATATAGTGTGAGAGAGTAAATAATCTGAGATAAAAGTTAGTGCAAATATTCAAGCTCTAAAAGATGTCAAGGAGTAAATACATCTGCACCATCGTGATAGATTTTCAGTCACGCCACCAAGAGTCCTCAACCACCTATCCCTATCGGTGGTAGTAGGTAGTGGTAGGTAGTAGTCTACACCTCCATACATGACTCAGACCAACAGTAAGTGACTTCATCGGTTGATCCTACGTCTTGATTTGACCATCTTGAACCCTCTATCAACCTAAGCCGGCTTCCCGTAGTAACCAACATCGAGGTAGACGGTGGCTTGTTCGACATACGCCGTATATGTCCAAGCCATCTCAGTCGACTAAGGTTCACAACCTCATCAATCGACTTGCCAGTCCACTCCCTATCATTAAACTGGGAGTACTTGCAGCAGACCACTCCTGGAGCACCATCTTGCATTTGACAGGTACCAGTAAGAAGCATGCTGAACTTACTCAGATTTATGCCCAACACGTTCAAAGGACTCCGCATTGCGTCAGAGTCTTCACACAGCTGGACTACATCGTCTGAATACTTCAAGTCAGCCGGATGACCTCCAGGGGTAGGTCAATCCCTGTGAAGTCAGACGTACGGAGTGTTACGCCCACCAGCATGTCCATGACGAAGTTGAGTATGAACGGTGGCGGTGGGCATCCAGTGACAACTCTCCATAAGCCCTGACACGCCTGCGTGAGTTCGAGTAGAGAGCTTTGGTCAGTGTTATGTACTTGCTCGGTACTCCTTTCACAGTCACAAACTGACACAAAACCTCATGGTCGACAGAGTTAAGTGCCGCCTCCAGGTCAACCAAAACGGAAAGTGTTGGCCATTGGCAAGTAGGCATGTCTGTGTCCCAGAACCTGTCGGAGGGTAAACACAAAATCGCTACACCCTCGTCCAGGTCTGAAACCTGCCTGGTTTTCTCGGGTTCGCTGTTCTCGAGCTCCGGTTAGGAGTCGGATAACTATGGACCCTGGAATTTTGGAAACAATATTGGTCAAACTGATTCCACATGACTGCCACTAAATCTCTCTCCCCTCTTGTAGACTGGAATGATCAATGAAGTACATCAGTCTGATGGTACTATCCTTGAAGCACATACACTACCTAGTACCTCCGTCGCTTTAACTAGAAATATCTTACCACCAACACTGAGATCTTCAAGTGGCAAACTGTCAGGTCTTGCTGCTTTATACCGTTTTAGGTTCGATATAGCTTCCTCAGGTTCCACGAGAGTTGGAGGATTGATATCTACGTCTCACTGAGGTTCAGGCTGGATGACGAGCAACTAAAGTGCTGCTGAGGGTCAGTTGAGCCGTGCTTCAAAGTGTTCTGTCAAACGTTACAGTTGTCTGTCCTGGAAGGTTATCAGCGTCCAATCCTTTTCGGTGACGGTTTCACTCGACATCGTCTTCTTCTTGACGGTATTCTTAATAAGCCTAAATAATTGCTGAAGCCTTTCCCATCTCTCTTGCTGTCGTCACCCATCGCTCAGTATTCCCTTATTGTGTGTGCTGTTAAGCATGCACCCTGGTGATATAAATTATTAGTTGGTTATGGTTCGTTCGTTCGTTTTCATTCAGTCATCTATGTGTTCGTCAATATTATTTCAGCCTCCTTTTAGTTCCGCAGATGAGATATCACTAGTATGTAGTTAAACGAGTCTTCGTCTACTAACTAGTTGGACGAGACCGAAAAGACAAAATGGCTTTTAAAACCCTTGGGTTTTATTGTTATCAAATGTGTTTGCAACTGTTTCGACAGTTGACTGTATGTGGCATCACATAAATGCATAAGAATCTCTATCGGAATTTCATGAGTGCTTACCTAGCTCCTACTTGGAGAGTTGTTATCCAAACTGCACATATTAGATTTTTAACTGCCCATTTCTTGCACCTATTTAGGAGCAGAAACGCATTCGTCAACCACTACCTGATTACAAGTCAAGTAGGCACTTTAAAAGAGCAACAGTCCTTTACCAATACACTGACTATGACTAATAACAGTATGATTTATCCACTCCTTTTAGTCTGTATGCGGTTACCAGTTACAGCATCTGTACACGATTCAAATTTACTACAACCCGCTAAAAGTGGTAGTTAGAGCGGAACTGCTGCAGAAGTAATTATCGCTTCATAAGCATTTTCCTAAATAGTGCGTCAACAGCACCTGATGTATAGTAATGTGTTCTATGTTTTGAAGTGAAACTTTCGGTGGATATGTTAACTCAGGAGTAAATATGTGCAGGTTTGTACACTAAGCAATGAACTGCACTTACATGGTCCTATAAAAAGAGATTGGAATTCTATGAGTTTCCGAGATGATGACACCTTTGGAGACCGCATGAAATCGTGTATAAACCACTTGAATTGAAAACAATGTTTCCTTTTCATCACTTTTCACTCATTTTGTACATTCTTACCAACGAATGTTGTTTATCTGTAAACACTTTTGGTTGTGGCGGTTATTGATGACTTTGCTGCTGCTGTTAAACGTGGAAATATAGTGTGCTTCTATCCATTCCGACTTCTGTCTCCATGACTATTCTCGGTCGTGAATACTCATTGATTGCCTTCGGATTTTACAGGACCTCTCATCCTACCTCCAAATATTACGACAATTAAGCCAACCAACGTCGACTGGAGAGCTAACAAATATTGCCTTCTGAACCCTGGAGTATACTAAATTGTGGTGGACGGTAGTGAAGAGATAACATTCAAGTAACCAGTTATTATACATAACATCGACATTACTATTTCGTGTTATAACAGGTGACTTTTCACATTTCTGCATCGGTGAATCTATTTTTTTAAAATTATGCGTAGTTTATCATCTTTGGGTCCACTACACACCACACAAGCGAAAATCACAGGTCACATCACGATGTAAATGTGCATGTTATCTTCCTCATATCACACTTCCACCCTTACCATGTTAACCGATCTCGTGAGAATATGAACTTTGTTTTCACATAACACACTTTCGCAACTATTCTTTGAACACCTACTTTTAAAAAATCATCAGGCTTACCGACTGCATAGACAACAATCAGAAAGCAACATAGTGAGCCATACCATACTTATGGCGTTAACATTGCTTTCTTTAAGGTCCAGTCTCAAGTTTTTATCGCATTGCCCATTTTTATTTGTAACGGGTGCAGTTTCCATGTCATGAACTCATAACAGAGTGACGGCAGACCAACATTTAAAATGCACTGCAAGCACACCTCAAAAAACTATTTGAAGATTTTGCCCAGCTCAACACTACGGAGAGTCAAAAATATAAAAGCTGCTGTTTATGGATAAATGCAGAGTCAACTAACTTCAGGTTTACAGCTTTCTTCAATCCAGTTGATTACTGATGCTGAAAGATCTGAAAATGAATTGAACACAATATGATCTTCAAATGAGTTGAACAAGGCACCAGAGAACATCTGAAACACTTCCAGTTTCATTTCATCTGAAACAGGCTCGACAGATCTACAATCACTATTTGGACTATTCTGAACCATCTTCTCATAATTCCTGAGTTCATAGGGTAATAATTTGGGTGACTTACAAACACAATATTCGAAGAGCTTTCACTTCCCTTTCCAAGCTCTCAACTTCCGAAAGCTTCTGGTGCTTTTGTCTTCCAAGCCTTTCAATCATTGATACCGCTGCAATCATTTATAAGTACAGTATTTCCAACTACCTTTGTGTAAAATGCTGGATTTACTCATACGAACAGAAGGAGCCGGATCATTTTTTATTGGGTGAACTAGCTCTAGAAGACTCTCGAAGCCTCGCTTAATCAGGAATGGAATTAGTCATAAGACTACCAACCTTAATAGCATTTCTCCGACGCTGTTCTGCTTCAGTGTGTAGCTTGCGTCTTAGCTCTCTAATACCGTAATTCTCCACGGAAGAATAGTTTTCATCATCCAAATCAGATTCGTACAGATTTTTGACACCCATATTATGCGACAAATTCTCTGCGTTCAGTGCCATCCAATAGAGTTAAAACTAGTACAAAGTGTAGGGTTAGCCAGAGTGTATTCGACCAGCAACTGAAGATAGCGATCTCACGATCTGTAAGATAGAAAACACAAAAACCCTTCCATGAGCCGAAACTAAGAAAGCAACATAATGCACAAGCAATTATACAGATTTTAATTGTCATTTTGACTGAGATAGCCGTGGCTTGGGACACTAGTATTGATACCAGGTGATAACTGAAGGTTAAATGAAAATCCCGACCGCAGCAGGATTCGAATCAGCGACCACCGGGTTTCCGACCTGGTGCTCTACCAACTGGGCTACGAGGCTCGACTGCTGAAAAGGTTTTTATTTCACTTCAATTATCAAGGAGCTTGCCCGAATACATTGTGAATTCGTGACGCGTTCCTACCGCTTGATCATACTCGCACTGGCTACCCAATCAGGATTTCTCATGCCAATATCAAAATCTATATGAGTTAGAGAGGGGGAGCATCATACTGATTATCATTTTGACCAACGGCCATCTCAGAGAGTCAAGATGGAAATTAGTATGATGCTCCTCCTCTTTAGTTCGTTTAGATTTTGGTTGAGAAGAGAAATCCTGATTCGAATCCCGCCACGGTCGGGATTTTCATTTAACCTTCAATCATCACCCAGATTTTAGTCAATATTGCTATCATAGCTGTGTTCTGAATAATCTTTTCGGTTTTATACAGAACTTTCAGCACGCAATGTTTCACTACTACCCCCCTAGGTATTCAAATTTCCAGGTAATACAATACAGTCTTTGTTGGGAGTTTAAAAGAGAACAAATGAATGAAATACATAAAACATAAACTAATAAGTACCCAAACTGGAATCTGGGAAATACCATAAACTCACAGATTCTCCTTGTAGTAAAGTGAGTGGAAGTTTGTTGAAATCACTAAGATATGAAAGAATCGGTCATTCAACTTCAATAAGGGATCTGACATCACTGCATGAAAGTTCAAGTTGATAAATCCCAAATCAGTGCATCAAGGTACAAGGCAGGAAGACGGAAGACAGAGAAAGCGAAAAGATGTAGTCGAAAGTCACAGAAACTCACAAGAAGAGAAGTAAAGGGGGTAGAGTGAATGAAGAATTATTATATGAGCATTTGGATGAAGGGAATACGTAAATGTGGTCAAGGCACAAAACTCGTTCTGCAACCGTCGATTCCAGCCGTCAACTGAACCATGGGAGCATCAAGAAAGATTAGATGAAAAGCATGGACCAAGACAGATCACAGGTGCAACATTCTGTAATCCATGGTCAGTAGTAATACAAGAGTCATTTGACTGAGGCAGTTTATGCAAATACTTTCCACATTTGAGATTATGATTGGTTGTCTGGTGTTCCGTGGAATTAGGCATGAGACCATTCAGGTTAGATCATTGTTTCGTCAATGTTAGATAGGAAATCATGTTGTTGACATAAATTTGAAGAGGTGGTCAATGTAGAAACCTTCAAGCTATAAGCATACTTTACAAAACTAATTATATCTAGGAGGCCATCTGGTTGGGGTCCATGAGACGATAGGAATCAGTGGTCGAAGACTCTTGGTGACATAACTGAAAATACATCACGATGGTGCAGATGTATTTACTCCTTGACATCTTTTAGAGCTTGAATATTTGCACTAACCTTTATCTTCAGATTATTTACTCTCTCACACTACATTGCATACTTTGGTGTCACTCCTCTCATATCAACCTGTTCTTTGTGTACTCCTTTCAGGTGAGGCGACTTGAGCCGATGCACACGTGTGGCTGATACTGACCCACAAAACCAACGTAGAAACTTGCACCCAGGTAAGTGGGTTTATGGCATCACGCTTACCCAAAATGAATAGCCTAGTGTTTGACGAGATTCAACATTGATGCTGACCTTGATAGTTTAATTTTACTCGTTAAGCTGGGGGCACGCAATCAAACATCCTCGCCGTTTGGCGCGCTGTCGTGTTGTGTTGCACTGCTCGCAATCGACTCTCTAGCCAGTTAGTTGGAACACACCGGTATCTTGGCACAACCGCCAAAATATCGCATTCCATCCGACTACGCTATTGTGTCCTTTCTTGGCCTCGTGTTCGTGGGTATATAACACGTTCGAATAATTAGTGATTGGTCTTTGCGCCTGTCAAGTTCGCACCAGGACGATTCCGTAATTGGTGAGCCCGACGTTATAATATATCCCGACCAATGACAAATCTAAAATTGATGAGCCTGTTTCATTTTATACTTTCATATTGTTTTCACTTTGATAACCTTCATATATCCATCCGTAATCCCAAGCTTATCCGCATTAAGCCGACTATGAACACTAGCTGTCTGTTGCCACATTGGCCAGACAATGCAGAAACACGGTCTCTGTGTGCCGAGTCAGATTTTCGAGGACAGGGAGTCGCGGATCCTCATTCTCGATCAACAAAACCAACGTAGAACCTCGCATCCAGTTGAGTCGGTTCAAGTTGCCACACTTCACAGGTAAATGGATAAAGGGCGTTATCAAATTACAGGAAGTTGTGTGAAAGAATGAGCAATCTGAAAACAACAGTTAGTGTGAGGTTCTACGTTACTCTTGACAGTCAGTCAGCCAGGAAAGGCGAAATATACAAAATGGAATAGAAAGGTGAGTAAGAAAAAATAACAATTTGTAAAACACCAGCAATTAATTAAACAGTACAACTTCCTCTGAATATATTGTAGATATTCTCTTCAGGAAAATAAAAACAGTCAGTTTGTATTCCCGAACTAAGCACGTATCTCAGGAAGCGAGTTCAATAAGTATTAAGCGAGAGCTCAATCCTGACAAACGGTAATACACAACATCTCCCACAAATTGATTTTCGACAAATATCCTGGGATGATACTTAACACGCGCACAAGGGTGGTTCTAAGTTAATCAATAAGTGGATGCGTGTCGGATCTTGAACTCCGCGCAGGAAAATCACCAAGATGAGCTGACACTCCCCCGTGTGTTAAAAGTGTACAGGTGTCACATGTAGTCCTTAGACAAACACATAATACCACGAGAGTGGAAATGTGCTATTCTTCCTCTCAGCATCATCACTGTTTTACCTTATGAGGAGCTGTGACATCCGAAGTAGAATCAAGCGAACTACAAAGTTATCACAAATAGCTCCCAAGGTGGATCAATAACAACAGATTGCCACTTAATCAATCCACACAGCACATTGAAATCACCAGAACTATCTTCTTTTAAGGTATGCAAACTTCTCATACAACCACGATGAAAGAAAAGGGATTATATTCACTGATAAGCTAGCCACCAGATCTAATTATCCAAGAGATGCCTTCACAGCCCACGCAGTACTTCCCCTCGTGCGCAGACCACTAGGTGCCCTCACTCCGGAACTCTTCTTGAAGCTGTATAAGATCTACATACGACCTCATTTAGAGGTTAACAACATCATTGCATCACAACACCTGAAAAGAGATATGAACGTCCTAGGGGAAGTCCAGTGGCGAGTAACGAAAGGTGTTGTAAGAATGTGGCAACAACCCTAGGAGGACAGGCTGAACAACCAGCGGTTTTACCGTCTTCATTACTTTACGTTTCGTGGTGACTTTAAAACGGCTTACGAAATACTAAGTAATTTAACTCATCCGCAAAAGTGGAATCCTGTCGAGCGGCCAACGTGGAACTGGTCGTGGCAACCCAAAGAGAATCGCCCACCTAAGAGGGAGGACTTGTGTGCGTTCACGCTTTTTTCGCCGCTAGTTTGTGGCCACTGGGACGCATTCCCTGCCAAGATTGTCTCTGCTTCGTCTGTTAACAGCTTCAAGGAGAGGTTACATAGCTACGCATTATTTGTGCTCATTCCACCGGGATACGGACTAGGTTAACAAGATCAGACAATTCCGCACAATCCAGTACAGTCAACCCTAAACCGAATCTTTTGTACCACCACCATCATCGCGAACCTGCCTCAACCTTATACTTCCCTGTTAGACATCTCCTGCAGTTACCATCCAATATCCAATATTGATAGTGTGAGCGTACAAAACTTATAGCTTCTGATCTCTCGCGTCTAGTTCTAAGGGCATTACTATATCTATTCCCGTAACCCGCCCTACAGTATGCATAGGCTCTCCTCATCCCTCTACCCTAAGATTTCACACTACTCATTAAGGTTCTCCGTATCACTGTCATCTCCAGTAAATCTACCTAAGTTCCTCCTTCCCTAACGCCTCGCTTCTTTTCAACCTGATTTTTCACATCTTCTCTCCCTTCATTTCACCGAACATCGATTCCTCCATTCTCTACCCTAGTACTAATTACTCCGGACAACTGTCTAGTGACACGATACTTCACTAACCTATCTGCACCAAAGTCCTTGCACAAAAAAAACGATCTTAATAACTAAAAGAAACACCAAAACAACCGCAGGTTTAACCAGGGCCAGCCAGTACATCTAAACCGACAAAGCATACCGACAAAGACACACCACACCGCTCCCTCAAATAAAAACCAACAGGAGCCCACAACCTACACCCACAATAACCAGCATGACATTCCTTAAACCCAAAATCGGTAACTAATTACATCCTCTGAGCCGCTAACCATCAATCAAAAACCCACAGCCTGAAGCACGGCAACACCACAACTGCGGCTGGCACAATTGCTTGCGAATCCACCAAGGACCTGGAATCGTTTCCCAGGACCCACGAACGAGAGCGAATAAATAAATAGGCTCACATTAGCTCGAAACAAGATATGGGATCCTAGAGAAGAGGTATATTCATGCAGTAGCTGTCATTCGCCCTTCACTGTGCTATGAAGTGTTGACTTCATGAGATCATTAAGAGATTAAAATTCAAGTAGATAACTCGGGATTGCCTGATCAGGTGTGGAACGTAGGCAGAGCGTTTCATGACAAATTTGAAGAGCAGCTACTGATCAAGGCGCTCAATCAAACAAGTAGCCATAAAAGCAAAACCTCACAACAGATAAAGTATAAGATGTTCATCATGATTCACACTACATGAGACAACTTACTCACTCGAAAGGACCACTCAACTCACATTGGTTAATGCTTAAGAGGGTATAACGCAACACTTAACTCTCCCTCATATCAGGATTAATGGCCCAATATCCAACATAATCAGTCTCAGTATCCAATATCCAATATCTTTTTAACGAACTTGTGTAAACCATGTGATTTCTTCCTTTCTACACCCTATTCACAACTAGTCCAGACAACTGTCTGGTGACACGATATTTCACTAACCTATCTGCACAATAGTCCTTGGACAAATCATACAATCCTTAAAATTTAACCAACACCCAACCATCCGTAGGTTTAACCAGGGCTACAGCAGGCTGGTGGCTAGACCTACTGCTTGCGAATCCACTAAGGACCTGGAATCGTTTCCCAGGACCCACGAACGAGAGCGAATAAATAAATAGGCTCACATTAGCTCGAAACAAGATATGGGATCCTAGAGAAGAGGTATATTCATGCAGTAGCTGTCATTCGCCCTTCACTGTGCTATGAAGTGTTGACTTCATGAGATCATTAAGAGATTAAGATTCAAGTAGATAACTCGGGATTGCCTGACCAGGTAGGGAACGTAGGCAGAGCGTTTCATGACAAATTTGAAGAGCAGCTACTGATCAAGGCGCTCAATCAAACAAGTAGCCATAAAAGCAAAACCTCACAACAGATAAAGTATAAGATGTTCATCATGATTCACACTACATGAGACAACTTACTCACTCGAAAGGACCACTCAACTCACATTGGTTAATGCTTAAGAGGGTATAACGCAACACTTAACTCTCCCTCATATCAGGATTAATGGCCCAATATCCAACATAATCAGTCTCAGTATCCAATATCCAATATCTTTTTAACGAACTTGTGTAAACCATGTGATTTCTTCCTTTCTACACCCTATTCACAACTAGTCCAGACAACTGTCTGGTGACACGATATTTCACTAACCTATCTGCACAATAGTCCTTGGACAAATCATACAATCCTTAAAATTTAACCAACACCCAACCATCCGTAGGTTTAACCAGGGCTACAGCAGGCTGGTGGCTAGACCTACTGCTTGCGAATCCACCAAGGACCTGGAATCGTTTCCCAGGACCCACGAACGAGAGCGAATAAATAAATAGGCTCACATTAGCTCGAAACAAGATATGGGATCCTAGAGAAGAGGTATATTCATGCAGTAGCTGTCATTCGCCCTTCACTGTGCTATGAAGTGTTGACTTCATGAGATCATTAAGAGATTAAGATTCAAGTAGATAACTCGGGATTGCCTGACCAGGTGTGGAACGTAGGCAGAGCGTTTCATGACAAATTTGAAGAGCAGCTACTGATCAAGGCGCTCAATCAAACAAGTAGCCATAAAAGCAAAACCTCACAACAGATAAAGTATAAGATGTTCATCATGATTCACACTACATGAGACAACTTACTCACTCGAAAGGACCACTCAACTCACATTGGTTAATGCTTAAGAGGGTATAACGCAACACTTAACTCTCCCTCATATCAGGATTAATGGCCCAATATCCAACATAATCAGTCTCAGTATCCAATATCCAATATCTTTTTAACGAACTTGTGTAAACCATGTGATTTCTTCCTTTCTACACCCTATTCACAACTAGTCCAGACAACTGTCTGGTGACACGATATTTCACTAACCTATCTGCACAATAGTCCTTGGACAAATCATACAATCCTTAAAATTTAACCAACACCCAACCATCCGTAGGTTTAACCAGGGCTACAGCAGGCTGGTGGCTAGACCTACTGCTTGCGAATCCACCAAGGACCTGGAATCGTTTCCCAGGACCCACGAACGAGAGCGAATAAATAAATAGGCTCACATTAGCTCGAAACAAGATATGGGATCCTAGAGAAGAGGTATATTCATGCAGTAGCTGTCATTCGCCCTTCACTGTGCTATGAAGTGATGACTTCATGAGATCATTAAGAGATTAAGATTCAAGTAGATAACTCGGGATTGCCTGACCAGGTGTGGAACGTAGGCAGAGCGTTTCATGACAAATTTGAAGAGCAGCTACTGATCAAGGCGCTCAATCAAACAAGTAGCCATAAAAGCAAAACCTCACAACAGATAAAGTATAAGATGTTCATCATGATTCACACTACATGAGACAACTTACTCACTCGAAAGGACCACTCAACTCACATTGGTTAATGCTTAAGAGGGTATAACGCAACACTTAACTCTCCCTCATATCAGGATTAATGGCCCAATATCCAACATAATCAGTCTCAGTATCCAATATCCAATATCTTTTTAACGAACTTGTGTAAACCATGTGATTTCTTCCTTTCTACACCCTATTCACAACTAGTCCAGACAACTGTCTGGTGACACGATATTTCACTAACCTATCTGCACAATAGTCCTTGGACAAATCATACAATCCTTAAAATTTAACCAACACCCAACCATCCGTAGGTTTAACCAGGGCTACAGCAGGCTGGTGGCTAGACCTACTGCTTGCGAATCCACCAAGGACCTGGAATCGTTTCCCAGGACCCACGAACGAGAGCGAATAAATAAATAGGCTCACATTAGCTCGAAACAAGATATGGGATCCTAGAGAAGAGGTATATTCATGCAGTAGCTGTCATTCGCCCTTCACTGTGCTATGAAGTGATGACTTCATGAGATCATTAAGAGATTAAGATTCAAGTAGATAACTCGGGATTGCCTGACCAGGTGTGGAACGTAGGCAGAGCGTTTCATGACAAATTTGAAGAGCAGCTACTGATCAAGGCGCTCAATCAAACAAGTAGCCATAAAAGCAAAACCTCACAACAGATAAAGTATAAGATGTTCATCATGATTCACACTACATGAGACAACTTACTCACTCGAAAGGACCACTCAACTCACATTGGTTAATGCTTAAGAGGGTATAACGCAACACTTAACTCTCCCTCATATCAGGATTAATGGCCCAATATCCAACATAATCAGTCTCAGTATCCAATATCCAATATCTTTTTAACGAACTTGTGTAAACCATGTGATTTCTTCCTTTCTACACCCTATTCACAACTAGTCCAGACAACTGTCTGGTGACACGATATTTCACTAACCTATCTGCACAATAGTCCTTGGACAAATCATACAATCCTTAAAATTTAACCAACACCCAACCATCCGTAGGTTTAACCAGGGCTACAGCAGGCTGGTGGCTAGACCTACTGCTTGCGAATCCACCAAGGACCTGGAATCGTTTCCCAGGACCCACGAACGAGAGCGAATAAATAAATAGGCTCACATTAGCTCGAAACAAGATATGGGATCCTAGAGAAGAGGTATATTCATGCAGTAGCTGTCATTCGCCCTTCACTGTGCTATGAAGTGTTGACTTCATGAGATCATTAAGAGATTAAGATTCAAGTAGATAACTCGGGATTGCCTGACCAGGTGTGGAACGTAGGCAGAGCGTTTCATGACAAATTTGAAGAGCAGCTACTGATCAAGGCGCTCAATCAAACAAGTAGCCATAAAAGCAAAACCTCACAACAGATAAAGTATAAGATGTTCATCATGATTCACACTACATGAGACAACTTACTCACTCGAAAGGACCACTCAACTCACATTGGTTAATGCTTAAGAGGGTATAACGCAACACTTAACTCTCCCTCATATCAGGATTAATGGCCCAATATCCAACATAATCAGTCTCAGTATCCAATATCCAATATCTTTTTAACGAACTTGTGTAAACCATGTGATTTCTTCCTTTCTACACCCTATTCACAACTAGTCCAGACAACTGTCTGGTGACACGATATTTCACTAACCTATCTGCACAATAGTCCTTGGACAAATCATACAATCCTTAAAATTTAACCAACACCCAACCATCCGTAGGTTTAACCAGGGCTACAGCAGGCTGGTGGCTAGACCTACTGCTTGCGAATCCACCAAGGACCTGGAATCGTTTCCCAGGACCCACGAACGAGAGCGAATAAATAAATAGGCTCACATTAGCTCGAAACAAGATATGGGATCCTAGAGAAGAGGTATATTCATGCAGTAGCTGTCATTCGCCCTTCACTGTGCTATGAAGTGTTGACTTCATGAGATCATTAAGAGATTAAGATTCAAGTAGATAACTCGGGATTGCCTGACCAGGTGTGGAACGTAGGCAGAGCGTTTCATGACAAATTTGAAGAGCAGCTACTGATCAAGGCGCTCAATCAAACAAGTAGCCATAAAAGCAAAACCTCACAACAGATAAAGTATAAGATGTTCATCATGATTCACACTACATGAGACAACTTACTCACTCGAAAGGACCACTCAACTCACATTGGTTAATGCTTAAGAGGGTATAACGCAACACTTAACTCTCCCTCATATCAGGATTAATGGCCCAATATCCAACATAATCAGTCTCAGTATCCAATATCCAATATCTTTTTAACGAACTTGTGTAAACCATGTGATTTCTTCCTTTCTACACCCTATTCACAACTAGTCCAGACAACTGTCTGGTGACACGATATTTCACTAACCTATCTGCACAATAGTCCTTGGACAAATCATACAATCCTTAAAATTTAACCAACACCCAACCATCCGTAGGTTTAACCAGGGCTACAGCAGGCTGGTGGCTAGACCTACTGCTTGCGAATCCACCAAGGACCTGGAATCGTTTCCCAGGACCCACGAACGAGAGCGAATAAATAAATAGGCTCACATTAGCTCGAAACAAGATATGGGATCCTAGAGAAGAGGTATATTCATGCAGTAGCTGTCATTCGCCCTTCACTGTGCTATGAAGTGATGACTTCATGAGATCATTAAGAGATTAAGATTCAAGTAGATAACTCGGGATTGCCTGACCAGGTGTGGAACGTAGGCAGAGCGTTTCATGACAAATTTGAAGAGCAGCTACTGATCAAGGCGCTCAATCAAACAAGTAGCCATAAAAGCAAAACCTCACAACAGATAAAGTATAAGATGTTCATCATGATTCACACTACATGAGACAACTTACTCACTCGAAAGGACCACTCAACTCACATTGGTTAATGCTTAAGAGGGTATAACGCAACACTTAACTCTCCCTCATATCAGGATTAATGGCCCAATATCCAACATAATCAGTCTCAGTATCCAATATCCAATATCTTTTTAACGAACTTGTGTAAACCATGTGATTTCTTCCTTTCTACACCCTATTCACAACTAGTCCAGACAACTGTCTGGTGACACGATATTTCACTAACCTATCTGCACAATAGTCCTTGGACAAATCATACAATCCTTAAAATTTAACCAACACCCAACCATCCGTAGGTTTAACCAGGGCTACAGCAGGCTGGTGGCTAGACCTACTGCTTGCGAATCCACCAAGGACCTGGAATCGTTTCCCAGGACCCACGAACGAGAGCGAATAAATAAATAGGCTCACATTAGCTCGAAACAAGATATGGGATCCTAGAGAAGAGGTATATTCATGCAGTAGCTGTCATTCGCCCTTCACTGTGCTATGAAGTGATGACTTCATGAGATCATTAAGAGATTAAGATTCAAGTAGATAACTCGGGATTGCCTGACCAGGTGTGGAACGTAGGCAGAGCGTTTCATGACAAATTTGAAGAGCAGCTACTGATCAAGGCGCTCAATCAAACAAGTAGCCATAAAAGCAAAACCTCACAACAGATAAAGTATAAGATGTTCATCATGATTCACACTACATGAGACAACTTACTCACTCGAAAGGACCACTCAACTCACATTGGTTAATGCTTAAGAGGGTATAACGCAACACTTAACTCTCCCTCATATCAGGATTAATGGCCCAATATCCAACATAATCAGTCTCAGTATCCAATATCCAATATCTTTTTAACGAACTTGTGTAAACCATGTGATTTCTTCCTTTCTACACCCTATTCACAACTAGTCCAGACAACTGTCTGGTGACACGATATTTCACTAACCTATCTGCACAATAGTCCTTGGACAAATCATACAATCCTTAAAATTTAACCAACACCCAACCATCCGTAGGTTTAACCAGGGCTACAGCAGGCTGGTGGCTAGACCTACTGCTTGCGAATCCACCAAGGACCTGGAATCGTTTCCCAGGACCCACGAACGAGAGCGAATAAATAAATAGGCTCACATTAGCTCGAAACAAGATATGGGATCCTAGAGAAGAGGTATATTCATGCAGTAGCTGTCATTCGCCCTTCACTGTGCTATGAAGTGATGACTTCATGAGATCATTAAGAGATTAAGATTCAAGTAGATAACTCGGGATTGCCTGACCAGGTGGGGAACGTAGGCAGAGCGTTTCATGACAAATTTGAAGAGCAGCTACTGATCAAGGCGCTCAATCAAACAAGTAGCCATAAAAGCAAAACCTCACAACAGATAAAGTATAAGATGTTCATCATGATTCACACTACATGAGACAACTTACTCACTCGAAAGGACCACTCAACTCACATTGGTTAATGCTTAAGAGGGTATAACGCAACACTTAACTCTCCCTCATATCAGGATTAATGGCCCAATATCCAACATAATCAGTCTCAGTATCCAATATCCAATATCTTTTTAACGAACTTGTGTAAACCATGTGATTTCTTCCTTTCTACACCCTATTCACAACTAGTCCAGACAACTGTCTGGTGACACGATATTTCACTAACCTATCTGCACAATAGTCCTTGGACAAATCATACAATCCTTAAAATTTAACCAACACCCAACCATCCGTAGGTTTAACCAGGGCTACAGCAGGCTGGTGGCTAGACCTACTGCTTGCGAATCCACCAAGGACCTGGAATCGTTTCCCAGGACCCACGAACGAGAGCGAATAAATAAATAGGCTCACATTAGCTCGAAACAAGATATGGGATCCTAGAGAAGAGGTATATTCATGCAGTAGCTGTCATTCGCCCTTCACTGTGCTATGAAGTGATGACTTCATGAGATCATTAAGAGATTAAGATTCAAGTAGATAACTCGGGATTGCCTGACCAGGTGTGGAACGTAGGCAGAGCGTTTCATGACAAATTTGAAGAGCAGCTACTGATCAAGGCGCTCAATCAAACAAGTAGCCATAAAAGCAAAACCTCACAACAGATAAAGTATAAGATGTTCATCATGATTCACACTACATGAGACAACTTACTCACTCGAAAGGACCACTCAACTCACATTGGTTAATGCTTAAGAGGGTATAACGCAACACTTAACTCTCCCTCATATCAGGATTAATGGCCCAATATCCAACATAATCAGTCTCAGTATCCAATATCCAATATCTTTTTAACGAACTTGTGTAAACCATGTGATTTCTTCCTTTCTACACCCTATTCACAACTAGTCCAGACAACTGTCTGGTGACACGATATTTCACTAACCTATCTGCACAATAGTCCTTGGACAAATCATACAATCCTTAAAATTTAACCAACACCCAACCATCCGTAGGTTTAACCAGGGCTACAGCAGGCTGGTGGCTAGACCTACTGCTTGCGAATCCACCAAGGACCTGGAATCGTTTCCCAGGACCCACGAACGAGAGCGAATAAATAAATAGGCTCACATTAGCTCGAAACAAGATATGGGATCCTAGAGAAGAGGTATATTCATGCAGTAGCTGTCATTCGCCCTTCACTGTGCTATGAAGTGATGACTTCATGAGATCATTAAGAGATTAAGATTCAAGTAGATAACTCGGGATTGCCTGACCAGGTGTGGAACGTAGGCAGAGCGTTTCATGACAAATTTGAAGAGCAGCTACTGATCAAGGCGCTCAATCAAACAAGTAGCCATAAAAGCAAAACCTCACAACAGATAAAGTATAAGATGTTCATCATGATTCACACTACATGAGACAACTTACTCACTCGAAAGGACCACTCAACTCACATTGGTTAATGCTTAAGAGGGTATAACGCAACACTTAACTCTCCCTCATATCAGGATTAATGGCCCAATATCCAACATAATCAGTCTCAGTATCCAATATCCAATATCTTTTTAACGAACTTGTGTAAACCATGTGATTTCTTCCTTTCTACACCCTATTCACAACTAGTCCAGACAACTGTCTGGTGACACGATATTTCACTAACCTATCTGCACAATAGTCCTTGGACAAATCATACAATCCTTAAAATTTAACCAACACCCAACCATCCGTAGGTTTAACCAGGGCTACAGCAGGCTGGTGGCTAGACCTACTGCTTGCGAATCCACCAAGGACCTGGAATCGTTTCCCAGGACCCACGAACGAGAGCGAATAAATAAATAGGCTCACATTAGCTCGAAACAAGATATGGGATCCTAGAGAAGAGGTATATTCATGCAGTAGCTGTCATTCGCCCTTCACTGTGCTATGAAGTGATGACTTCATGAGATCATTAAGAGATTAAGATTCAAGTAGATAACTCGGGATTGCCTGACCAGGTGTGGAACGTAGGCAGAGCGTTTCATGACAAATTTGAAGAGCAGCTACTGATCAAGGCGCTCAATCAAACAAGTAGCCATAAAAGCAAAACCTCACAACAGATAAAGTATAAGATGTTCATCATGATTCACACTACATGAGACAACTTACTCACTCGAAAGGACCACTCAACTCACATTGGTTAATGCTTAAGAGGGTATAACGCAACACTTAACTCTCCCTCATATCAGGATTAATGGCCCAATATCCAACATAATCAGTCTCAGTATCCAATATCCAATATCTTTTTAACGAACTTGTGTAAACCATGTGATTTCTTCCTTTCTACACCCTATTCACAACTAGTCCAGACAACTGTCTGGTGACACGATATTTCACTAACCTATCTGCACAATAGTCCTTGGACAAATCATACAATCCTTAAAATTTAACCAACACCCAACCATCCGTAGGTTTAACCAGGGCTACAGCAGGCTGGTGGCTAGACCTACTGCTTGCGAATCCACCAAGGACCTGGAATCGTTTCCCAGGACCCACGAACGAGAGCGAATAAATAAATAGGCTCACATTAGCTCGAAACAAGATATGGGATCCTAGAGAAGAGGTATATTCATGCAGTAGCTGTCATTCGCCCTTCACTGTGCTATGAAGTGATGACTTCATGAGATCATTAAGAGATTAAGATTCAAGTAGATAACTCGGGATTGCCTGACCAGGTGTGGAACGTAGGCAGAGCGTTTCATGACAAATTTGAAGAGCAGCTACTGATCAAGGCGCTCAATCAAACAAGTAGCCATAAAAGCAAAACCTCACAACAGATAAAGTATAAGATGTTCATCATGATTCACACTACATGAGACAACTTACTCACTCGAAAGGACCACTCAACTCACATTGGTTAATGCTTAAGAGGGTATAACGCAACACTTAACTCTCCCTCATATCAGGATTAATGGCCCAATATCCAACATAATCAGTCTCAGTATCCAATATCCAATATCTTTTTAACGAACTTGTGTAAACCATGTGATTTCTTCCTTTCTACACCCTATTCACAACTAGTCCAGACAACTGTCTGGTGACACGATATTTCACTAACCTATCTGCACAATAGTCCTTGGACAAATCATACAATCCTTAAAATTTAACCAACACCCAACCATCCGTAGGTTTAACCAGGGCTACAGCAGGCTGGTGGCTAGACCTACTGCTTGCGAATCCACCAAGGACCTGGAATCGTTTCCCAGGACCCACGAACGAGAGCGAATAAATAAATAGGCTCACATTAGCTCGAAACAAGATATGGGATCCTAGAGAAGAGGTATATTCATGCAGTAGCTGTCATTCGCCCTTCACTGTGCTATGAAGTGATGACTTCATGAGATCATTAAGAGATTAAGATTCAAGTAGATAACTCGGGATTGCCTGACCAGGTGGGGAACGTAGGCAGAGCGTTTCATGACAAATTTGAAGAGCAGCTACTGATCAAGGCGCTCAATCAAACAAGTAGCCATAAAAGCAAAACCTCACAACAGATAAAGTATAAGATGTTCATCATGATTCACACTACATGAGACAACTTACTCACTCGAAAGGACCACTCAACTCACATTGGTTAATGCTTAAGAGGGTATAACGCAACACTTAACTCTCCCTCATATCAGGATTAATGGCCCAATATCCAACATAATCAGTCTCAGTATCCAATATCCAATATCTTTTTAACGAACTTGTGTAAACCATGTGATTTCTTCCTTTCTACACCCTATTCACAACTAGTCCAGACAACTGTCTGGTGACACGATATTTCACTAACCTATCTGCACAATAGTCCTTGGACAAATCATACAATCCTTAAAATTTAACCAACACCCAACCATCCGTAGGTTTAACCAGGGCTACAGCAGGCTGGTGGCTAGACCTACTGCTTGCGAATCCACCAAGGACCTGGAATCGTTTCCCAGGACCCACGAACGAGAGCGAATAAATAAATAGGCTCACATTAGCTCGAAACAAGATATGGGATCCTAGAGAAGAGGTATATTCATGCAGTAGCTGTTATTCGCCCTTCACTGTGCTATGAAGTGATGACTTCATGAGATCATTAAGAGATTAAGATTCAAGTAGATAACTCGGGATTGCCTGACCAGGTGTGGAACGTAGGCAGAGCGTTTCATGACAAATTTGAAGAGCAGCTACTGATCAAGGCGCTCAATCAAACAAGTAGCCATAAAAGCAAAACCTCACAACAGATAAAGTATAAGATGTTCATCATGATTCACACTACATGAGACAACTTACTCACTCGAAAGGACCACTCAACTCACATTGGTTAATGCTTAAGAGGGTATAACGCAACACTTAACTCTCCCTCATATCAGGATTAATGGCCCAATATCCAACATAATCAGTCTCAGTATCCAATATCCAATATCTTTTTAACGAACTTGTGTAAACCATGTGATTTCTTCCTTTCTACACCCTATTCACAACTAGTCCAGACAACTGTCTGGTGACACGATATTTCACTAACCTATCTGCACAATAGTCCTTGGACAAATCATACAATCCTTAAAATTTAACCAACACCCAACCATCCGTAGGTTTAACCAGGGCTACAGCAGGCTGGTGGCTAGACCTACTGCTTGCGAATCCACCAAGGACCTGGAATCGTTTCCCAGGACCCACGAACGAGAGCGAATAAATAAATAGGCTCACATTAGCTCGAAACAAGATATGGGATCCTAGAGAAGAGGTATATTCATGCAGTAGCTGTCATTCGCCCTTCACTGTGCTATGAAGTGATGACTTCATGAGATCATTATGAGATTAATATTCAAGTATATATCTGGGCATTTTTAATTCGGCTTCCTGGCACCGAAATATATCTGAGGCTATAATAAATAGTTCAAATCAATTAGCTAAATAGATCTCAGGCTTCCCTCCGAATTCTTAGTGTGTTTTAAGTTTTGTTTTAGCGTGCATGCCTCCGAGCGGGCTTAGACGCC
Organism: Heterobilharzia americana; assembly: GCA_944470555.2. Lineage (NCBI taxonomy): Eukaryota > Metazoa > Platyhelminthes > Trematoda > Strigeidida > Schistosomatidae > Heterobilharzia > Heterobilharzia americana. The sequence continues at coordinate 67,771,606 of OX104128.1, read as the reverse complement.
ATTTTTGTTCTCCATTTTACCGATCACCACTCACGTACTCCGAGTCCCTAGTTCAGCCTTACAAGCCAGATAAGTTGATTAAACTTTTCCCTCACTCATCATTATTACATTTACCTTAAAAACATAGCTCCTTTAAATACATTGCGTATCAGTTCTTTTGATTTGTGTTTTGTTATCAGTACTTACACGTTAGGTAAAGTACTGGTTAAGCAGGTACTAGAGCACATCAAATTAAGTAGGGTTGATCAAACGTTACGGAATTGTAACACGCATCCCTACAAAATTGGTGAGCCCGAGTATCACTTCTTTCTTTGTCTAGTACCTTTGTTCTCTTGCGTTGATTTGTCTGGCCTATTTTGTTTTTGGCACGGTCTAGCGTTTTTTTTTATTATTGCACTCCTCATTGGTTATTTTTGCATTGTAATTTTTTTATTATCACTATCGTGCCTCGTTAATTCCCTGATCAATGGCGGATAACGACTCGACTGCGCAGATGGCCGTAACCCTCCAGCTTCCCACCTTCTGGGCCCACAGACCATCTGCATGGTTCTCCCATGTGGAAGCTCAGTTTGCCTTGAGACACATTCAATCACAAGAAACTAAGTCCAACTTAGTCATCGTCAGCTTACCGGAAAATGTGATCGAAGACGTCTCAGATGTGCTAGATGACCCAGCACCGAATCTTTACGATCGCCTCAAAACCGCCCTCATCAAACGTGTTGCACTTACTGACCAGCAGAAAGTGCAAGAACTTTTCAGGGATGTGCATCTGGGTGATCGCAAGCCGACGCAACTGCTTCGTCAGATGAAGCAGCTGATTGCTGACTTCAACATTGATGAAGCATTTCTCAAGCAACTGTGGTTACAGAGGTTACCACAGTCGGTTCAAGGGATCCTCGCACCCTTCCATAAGTGTCCCTTAATAGAGCTGGCGGAAGCGGCTGACAGAGCTGTGGATGCTACGAAACCCAACACTAGTATCTCAGCTGCACTGTCTACTGCCACGGATTCGTTCAAAAACCCACATCCTCCCTCGGCTGGTGAGCCAACAAGTTTCGATGTTATAGCTCACATCTCGAAATTGTATGGAGTTGTGCAGCATCAGGAACGAAATGCGGTCTGGTAGTTCTTACAACGGTCGCACGTCTCGCTCGCGCAACAGGTCTGCCTCCCGTACCGGCAGCAGACGTTCCAAATCGCGACAATCCCAACCCAGGTTGTGCTGGTACCATAAACGTTATGGTGCCAATGCCAAAAGGTGCACTCGACCTTGCACCTTCGAGGCTAACCAGGCGGGAAACGTGTGAGCCAGCACGTGACGGCGACTAACGTCGCTGGCGAGCCACTTCCATGTCGCCTCTTCTTCGTCACTGATCGACATTCTGGGATACGCTTCCTAGTTGACACTGGGGCAGAAGCTAGCGTCATCCCACCTACGAAGGAAGAGCGTCTGCGGCCAATGTCTCTGCAACTTCGTGCCGCCAACGGTTCGCCCATCACAACCTATGGTCGGAGATTCCTCGATCTCAACCTTGGATTGCGTCGTCCCTTTCGTTGGGTTTTCATAGTGGCAGATGTGACCACCGGCATTATTGGTATGGATCTCTTGCAGCACTATCAGCTGCTGGTAGATGCTGGCAAGCATAAGTTGATAGATTCTACCACAACACTCTCTGTTTCCGGTATAGTCACAAAGACGCCGCCCCTCAGTCCCGTGTACTGCACGACGGACGCTTCTAGTCCCTACGCGTCTATCATTCAGTCCTTTCCGGATGTCTTTAAGCCAAGTCGTTGTGTCCCTTGTGTGACTTCGAACGTTTCTCATCACATAACGACGACTGGCCCGCCAGTGTTTGCGAAACCACGGCGATTATCCCCGGAGAAACTGCGTGCTGTAAAAGCCGAGTTCGAACACATGCTTGAAATGGGAATAATCAGACCATCCAACAGTCCATGGTCTTCACCCTTGCATGTGGTACCCAAGAACAATGGCATGGACTGGAGGCCTTGTGGTGACTACCGAAGGCTCAACGCTAAAACGATTCCAGATCGTTACCCAGTCCCTCACATTCACGACTTGACTGCATCTTTAAAAGGCTCGGTTATCTTCAGTAAGCTTGACTTGACGCGTGCATATCATCAGATCCCGGTTCATCCTGATGATGTTCCCAAGACAGCCGTCATTACACCGTTTGGTCTTTTTGAGTTCCTCCGTATGCCTTTTGGTCTTCGCAATGCAGCACAAACCTTCCAACGTTTTATTCACGATGTTTTACGTGGACTCGATTTCGCCTATGCCTACCTAGACGATATACTAATCGCTAGTCCTGACGAAGACACTCATTTTAACCACTTGAAACAGGTTTTCGCCAGACTGTCAGAGCATTCGATGACAGTCAACCTGGCCAAATGCCAATTGGCGTTCGTTCACTAAAATTTTTGGGACACGTTATCGACGAGCAAGGCATTCGCCCACTACCTGAAAAGGTACAGGCGATCCAAGACTTCCCAGTCCCAGCGTCACTTAAAGCTCTGCGTGTGTTTCTGGGTATGGTGAGCTATTATCGTCGCTTCGTTCCCCAATGTGCGCACATTTTGACTGCACTGACCGACCTGCTGAAAAGTAAATGTAAAACTTTCAGCTTGACTCCGGAGGCACTAGAAGCATTTCGCAAGATCAAAACCGCAATAGCAGACGCCACGATGCTGGTGCATCAAGACGTAAACCTACCTCTTAGCATTGCGGTTGACGCCTCTAACACGGCCATTGGAGCTGTGTTGCAACAACTTTCGGATCACACTTGGATCCCAGTTGCATTCTTCTCCCGGAAGTTATCCACCTGCGAAATGCGGTACAGCACTTTCGGCAGGGAACTGCTCGCCATATATGCCTCAGTGAAACATTTTCGTCATTTTGTGGAAGGTCGTGACTTCATCATCTTTACCGACCATAAACCTCTGACGTATGCCTTACACACCACTACTGACAGATATTCACCGCGTGAATTACGTCACCTAGATTATATTTCGCAATTCACGTCGGACATCCGTCATATTTCTGGTGCGAATAACCCTGTCGCGGACGCACTGTCTCGCGTTTGCACCACTACTTTGCCTCGAGCAGTCGACTTACGGAAGATTGCCGAACTTCAGGATTCAGACGAGGAGATTGAAAAACTTCAACACTCATCCTCTCTGAAGATACAGCGTTTACCGCTCCTGAACAGTGAAGTGTCAATATTGTGCGACACCTCCACAGGCACACCCAGACCGGTTGTTCCTTTACCCTTGCGTAAGCATGTTTTTGATGCTTTGCACAATCTTTCACATCCTGGCATCCGCGCCACTGACAAGCTCATATCTGCTAGGTTTGTTTGGCCTGGTATTAACCGTGATGTTCGAAACTGGACACGGTCATGTATTCAGTGCCAACGTTCCAAGGTGAATCGTCACAACATCCCACCACTTGGAACTTTCGCCAAACCGGACTCACGATTCGCTCATGTCCACTTAGACATTGTCGGCCCACTTCCACCCTCCAATGGATATAGTTACCTACTGACATGTGTCGATAGGTTTACTCGCTGGCCGTTAGCCATCCCATTGTCTAACATTACTGCCGAAACAGTAAGTCGGGTTTCGTCGAAGGATGGGTTTCACAGTTTGGATGCCCTTCCACCGTGACAACCGACAGAGGCCAACAGTTCGAATCCGCTACCTTCCAGAAGCTGATGAATCTGTTGGGATGCAAACGCATCCGCACTACCGCATATCATCCAGCTTCCAATGGTTTGGTGGAGCGATTCCACCGACACCTTAAGAGCGCACTAATGGCAGTCGACAATATGAAATGGACTGAGTCTCTGCCGTTGGTTCTTCTCAGCATCCGTTCTACACTCAAGACGGATATACAGTGTACACCTGCTGAGTTAGTTTACGGTAGTAACTTACGTTTGCCGGGTGAGATGGTCGCTTCAGACTGTAGTGACCCAACTCCTACCGATATCCATGGCTATGCTCAAACTCTTAAGTTACACATGCGTCGCCTCCAACCCTCATCCACACGGATACAGTGTAGACGGGTGCAGTTGGATAAAAGACTCCAAGATTGCACTCACGTCTTTGTGCGTTGTGACGGTGTACGTAAACCCTTACAGCCACCATACGACGGACCTTCAAGGTTCTCAGTAGGAAAGAAAAGTTTTTCGTCATTGACAGATCTGGACGGCAGGATTCTATAAGTGTCGATCGTTTGAAGGCAGCTTATATAGAGGACGACCCACCTTCCTCTACACCGACACAACTAGAAAAACCCTTGCCGCCAGACTCCCAAACAGACTCGTTTAGTCGCGCGTACCCTGAACCTTCTAAAAGAGCCACGTCTAGTAACACTGATCCAGTACCCTCTACACGTGCTGGGAGGCGTGTACATTGGCCCAAGCGATACGCCGATTTCGTTAATTAGCCCCAGCGCAACTTCACACTTGGTGAATTCGGAGTTTCAACTACTTTGTCGTGGCATACACTATCAATGCGTTTTCATATCTAAAGTTTTCAAAAGTCTTGTTCACTACTTTGCAAACAGTTTTTTTTCAAAAAAAAAGAAAAACCAAAAATACAATTTAAATTCAAAAACCTTTTTTTGGTTGGTTATTATTTTTTTTCTGTACTCCTCCCACTTCGAATTGTTTGGTTTTTCTTTTCTTAGCACTCTAATGTCCCATTTCTTTCTTCTTGCAGAACCTAGAAAATGCGTTGAAAATTGGATACAATTGGCCGCTGACGATGCTACTTGGATCGTTCTTCGGTTCTCTTTGTACCAATTTCCCCCTGTACACTCCCCGGTAGATTAAGAAGCAATAGGGAAAAGTAGACGGAGGCTTTGGGTCACCTTCCACCACTGCGAGAAGGGTTGCGTCTAGACGCAAAATTCTCTTACCTCGTAGGTGTGCATAGTTGCACTAGCTTCGGAGACCCACACGTCACCTACTCCATCACCAATATGGAAAGGTGTTGCGTGTCCGCCTCGCAGTCGCCTCCTAGGATCGAAGGTTGCCGGTATCCCAACAACCTTCTAGGAGGGGGATAACCTGTAGTGCACCTTCCTGGCACCAAAATATAACTAAGGCTAAAATAAATAGTTTAAATAAATTAACTAAATAAATCTCTAGCTTGCCTCCGGATGCTTAGGGTGTTTTAAGTTTTGTTTTAACGAGCATGCATCCGAGCAGGCTTGGACGCCATTTTTGCGCTCCATTGTGCTGATCACCACGCACGTACTCCGAGTCCCTAGTTCAGCCTTACAAGCCAGATAAGTTGATTAAACTTTTCACTCACTCATCATTATTACATTTAATTTAAAAACATAGCTCCTTCAAATACATTGCGTATCAGTTCTTTTGATTTGTGTTTTGTTATCAGTGCTTACACGTTAGGTAAAGTACTGTTTAAGCAGGTACTAGAGCACATCAAATTAAGTAGGGTTGATCAGAGGTAACGGAATTGTAACACGCATCCCTACAATTGCCTGACCAGGTGTGGAACGTAGGCAGAGCGTTTCATGACAAATTTGAAGAGCAGCTACTGATCAAGGCGCTCAATCAAACAAGTAGCCATAAAAGCAAAACCTCACAACAGATAAAGTATAAGATGTTCATCATGATTCACACTACATGAGACAACTTACTCACTCGAAAGGACCACTCAACTCACATTGGTTAATGCTTAAGAGGGTATAACGCAACACTTAACTCTCCCTCATATCAGGATTAATGGCCCAATATCCAACATAATCAGTCTCAGTATCCAATATCCAATATCTTTTTAACGAACTTGTGTAAACCATGTGATTTCTTCCTTTCTACACCCTATTCACAACTAGTCCAGACAACTGTCTGGTGACACGATATTTCACTAACCTATCTGCACAATAGTCCTTGGACAAATCATACAATCCTTAAAATTTAACCAACACCCAACCATCCGTAGGTTTAACCAGGGCTACAGCAGGCTGGTGGCTAGACCTACTGCTTGCGAATCCACCAAGGACCTGGAATCGTTTCCCAGGACCCAGGAAGGTGGGCGATATATTGGTTTTATCTACTGTAAGTTGTGTAATGTTATTGGTTATTGGTTTATCGACCACTGGATGCGTGTCAGAGGGTTAAATGAACCAAGCCTGAATCCTTTAAGGCGAACACGATGAAGTCGATTGATATACGGAATCTTGTTTTTCAGGTGTTTAATGCTGAGAGCCCGTGATCTATTGGTTTCTCCATTAGCGCATGATCCTAATGCATATGCTAGCTGGGTTAAGTATACTCAGCTAGGTGGTATCATGGCTGCAGAACTCTTTAGACAACCTAATGATAAGCGCCCATACAGATGTATACAGCGCATAATCTCGAATGCCAGAAAATGCCTGCTGTGTCCATCAAATTAGGTAACCAAGCACAACTTAAGATGTTACGAGATATGAGCTCACGAAATCTACCCACAGAGAAGAGGCAAACCCCAGGTATACTCAGTCCACTGGTGGGAATGAGTGTCACTCCTCACCTCAGGGAACAACCGATTTCCACGGCACATGGGGCAGCCACGAGGTCTCCACCTCTCACGTCGAAACAACCCACATGCATTGAAGAAATAGAACTACCTGAATAAGTTGTATCGAGGACAATCGGTCAGGGACGAACACGAGTGAGGCAGGCCAAAACCATTGCTTGCCAAGCCCATTATCTTGCATTCACGGGGACAGAGAATGGACCCCACCATCTTCCTTGGTGTCCCTACATCAACGAGCTTACCATCAGAAAGGAAAGAGCAGTTTCACATAGGAAAATGGGATGACTGCTTTAAAACACCAGGAATAAAGCATATTGTGATAAGCTTGTATCGGCCTCGTGAGGAACTGGAGTGCCTCGTGACCAGCCGCTGTTCCAGGTTGTCTGAAATGACAACAAAACTGTCAGTGGATATTCCCCTGTGACACAAGGGTGAGGCCAGGTACAACATGGGTCAGCAGAGGGGCGGATAGGAAGTCCGCTGTCAGTGATCTGCCCAAGGCTGCATCCTTGGTTGTATATGTAATGCCCAAGCCTTCCGGAAGGTCCACAAACAGCGATCGCTGCCTCATGATGTCAAGCGGTTGGGATGGGCAGCGGCTGAATGGGACTGGAAAGCTCGCCCGGCAAGTGTGAGTAGATTGCCAAGATCAACTCACTTATAGAGCATCTCTACACCCAGGTTGCCAGCTGTGTGCTTCAACTCTGAGGCATCACTCATAGAGAACCTTATGAAGTGGTGTCAGGCAAAACATCGAACAGGAGGTACCATGCGATGCCGTGAAAGCAAACCGATGTCCGCTTGGCGAGAAAAAAGGGGGCTACCTCTGACAGTACTACGGACGGTGTTAATCACAAGCAGCTATCTAGTGAACTGATCCCTGTAGACGCTCGAATAAACGCTTGCGCCACACTGACACCAGAATCCCAGGAAGGACCAAAGATGGAGGCTTGCCAGTCTGGTAGGGACTGGTAAACAGTATCTGACGCAACAAAATAGTAACCTCCACATAGGTCACCGCACCCGGGACATGGCTTCTTGACACGCTTCTACAGTAATTTTGAGTGAACTACTGAGGCTAAGGACAATGTCCTCTCATCCGCATGCATACGTAATTTTTACCACAGAAATATGGCGTTCATCAATAACTTGGGCCAAGAAGTCTCTGTGCCCAACATGGCTTCATTCTTGAAGGACAGGGAGTTCAAAGAAGGAGGAGCGGTGATGCACACTAGCACGAGCTTAAGAGCCAGGGAGGTGGCTGACAATATATCCAACTAGTTGCCAAGCTCCCCGTGGCGCCATTCCGTCATGAAAAAGCTAAGTAACTGCTAGGAGCGGCACGGCTTCCCTGTCGTGCACAACAAAGCACAAGAAAAAAGTGCTCACAGAGATTTCGGCATCCACCCCAGCAGCCCATGACTACACATTCCTCACTGCAGACTTCGACACACTATCCCAACCAGGAATCAGAAGGAAGTTGTATACGTAAGTCTTTCGAACGGAAGCTTGGTAATGCCTTTACGTCAGCAGGACTAACAGAGAATGGTGGGGAAAACACTTGATGGAGATTAGATGGAGTAGGATTACGACTTGACTTTGTTCTAGCAGAGGGATGTCTTTTGCCTGACGATATCCGTGTCAAACCCTCTCCCTTGGGCAAGAGAAATCATGCTTTGGTGAGATTTTCCTCAGTGGCCAAGGGGAAGCTCCTAACGGTCGAGGCGCGAACGTTCCGCTGTTCCCATAGAGTAGACTATCAATTAATGAACGATGAATACCCAAACGCAACATGGCCGCAAGAGTAGAGCTCCCCATCGACAAACAGACTCTAGATAAATGTGAAAGATATTATCTGGAGCGTTATCGAAATGGATGCCTTATAGGTAAGAAGACAACTGCCTCTCAAACGTTCTTGAGTTGCTTGTGCGGCAGGAAGGCATGCATCGTGCAAAGAATCGGCCAGACTGTTGGCCAAAAGAAGTTAAGTCATATATCCACTATAAGTGTTCGTAATAAAAGGTACAAACGCCATAATGAGCTGTGCAAAAAGCTGAGCGCTGAACCAGAAAACATGTACTGGCTTATGTCACAAAGAAAACAAACGGACAACGGTATAGCAGTTACCACAGGACCAGAGGAAAACTCGGGAGTGGCATTGAAATGGGAGAACTGTTGAGCAGTTGACCTGACAAGCAGCTCAGAACGCTGGTGCATCCACCACAGACATCCAGTGGTAAGACAAAGTTCCAAGACTACGATATGAAGCTTATGGACGTAGAGATTTCGTCAAGTGAAGTGTTAGTGAAACTCGACACTCAGAATAGTAAACTTTCCGGGCTGTGACGACATAAGGTCAGTGGTCTTATGAAACTGTGCCGAAGCACCGACCACACCCACATGCAATCTCTTGGTGTGCTCGCTGGAAGTAAGTCAATCCCCTCAAGAAATGAAGTGTGCTACCGTTTCACCGATCTTCAGAGGAGGAAAGTGAAACAACTAGAGGAATTATAGGCCATTAGCGTTAACTGCCGAACTATCAAAGGTGTCGGAAGGCCTGGTTGCAGTTGTCGCTAGGGTCTACCTATAAGGAGACAACACAGTTCCTTCCCACTTAGCACGGCTTCAGAACCAGACGGTTACGTGCCACAAGCCTGATGACCAATCAGGATGACTGGACCATTGGGCTGAACAAGCAACCGATCCATGTTATCTTACTGAACTTGCTCGAAGATTTTGATTGCATTCCAGACTACACCATGCTCGCAAATCTTGCAAAGGTGGGTATCACTGAAATACTCGTGGCCCAGCTTACGACTTACCTAGAGGATAGAGAATTCTGTACCAAAGTAAGCAGAATTCTATCGGTATGGTGAAGTACAAGGACAGAAATTTCTTGAGGAGCTGTGCTTGAGCTACTCCTGTTTCGCTATTCACCAATAACCTTTTCGCTTAAGCGTAGCACAAAAGCATTCAAATAGTTGACGTGAAAACCTGTGGAGATTGTGATAACTGACCAACAGGCATGATGGCAGGGAGATAAACTTGAGCTACCCTCGCCTGTTTGGCGTCATCTTTATGAAACCTGCGGCCCTGGTACTTATGACGACAAAATAGTGGTAAAAAGAATGAGTTAACCAAAAAACATTTGCCAGGTCTACTAGCTCAACGTACTCTGCACCACCATATTTTCTCTATGGCCCTAGTACGATAACACTTAACAGGCAACATCATGACCATCCCCCATAACTATATAAAGCGTGGTTACCATTACAACAAAAACCACGAGTTTCATTTAAGTGTTTTTAACTTCATTAAACCTTTGTACACAGATTTTCTACATATATGCGAGGGCCTGGTCCAAAATCCTCTATTCTGTCTGTTCCATAGTGACGTCCTCGGCTTCAGTTTAGTTTCCACTACTTTCGCATGCACCTTCATCTTCTTCCCCATAACCCTACCTCTAAACAGTTGGTTATGGACTCTTCTTCGAGCAACTTTCGTGGTCAATATAATGAACTCACCTTCATGTACCGTGGCTGATATACTTCTGCGTGACACTTCTGTGCTCCTGTTTCGAATTTCGCCTGCGGCTTGCTTTTGTTATTCATTTTTCAGGTTGACCTAGCCAGTCCTTCATCCACATGGAATCCTAGTAATCACATTTATCAGTGTGCACCATACCATCAAAACCTTATGACGAACGCACACAACCGAAGGTCACTGCTGCACTAACCAACCTACATTCAAGAACATTAGAGGGTCCAAAAAGTAGCCTAATGATCCCTATTTTTGATCTGAGCTTGTTTCAGTATGTTGAACAATTATGTTGGTGTTTATCTGTTCTATTCTTTGCCGTCTGCTAAGGATTAACTTTCAGTCTCCAGACTCACCTCTCGTGTGCCGTCAATAACGGTATCTAATGTGTGCTTAACATTCTTCTTAAAAGTTAGTTTACACTACCAAAATGATCAAACGTGTTAACTGGTATGTTTTCCATGTAACATATGTCGTATGAAATATATGATGATTAGTCTTATGAATCATATGATCCCTAAAATCTAACCAACACCCAACCATCCGTAGGTTTAACCAGGGCTACAGCAGGCTGGTGGCTAGACCTACTGCTTGCGAATCCACCAAGGACCTGGAATCGTTTCCCAGGACCCACGAACGAGAGCGAATAAATAAATAGGCTCACATTAGCTCGAAACAAGATATGGGATCCTAGAGAAGAGGTATATTCATGCAGTAGCTGTCATTCGCCCTTCACTGTGCTATGAAGTGATGACTTCATGAGATCATTAAGAGATTAAGATTCAAGTAGATAACTCGGGATTGCCTGACCAGGTGTGGAACGTAGGCAGAGCGTTTCATGACAAATTTGAAGAGCAGCTACTGATCAAGGCGCTGGTGGCTAGACCTACTGCTTGCGAATCCACCAAGGACCCGGAATCGTTTCCTGGGACCGAGGATCGAGGAATTTTTGTCGTTTGTTCTAAGGTAGCTTTTGCAATAGTATTGATTATTGGATTAGCGGCTACTGGATTAGTATCAAAGAAGAAATTTAACAGAGGCTGAATCCCCAGAAGCGAGCACGAATGCGTGGATTCATATACGGAGGCTTTTTAAACATTTTTGAATATTAGGAGCCTAAAATCCTTTGGTTTTCTACAGTTACACTAATTATGTTGTATGTTGTACTCTTCATTCTGGTTGGAGATTTTGTTAAACGTTGCGTTATACCTTCTCAGGCAGTGATCAATTTGAAATAATTCTTCCTATCCAGTCAGTGGTTTTCCCAGTCATCAAAGTTCGACCTTCCTTCACACGACCACGATGCTCATAGCCCGATGAGTTAGCAGCCCCGAAGTCATAACTCCAGGAGTCTTTTCCCGGGTGCTGTTTGTGGGTTCTTCGTTAAACTGTCGACGGAAAGATTATCCGGTCAGAGTTCAAGTGTTTTATCAGCCATGTTTACCATGCTGTCCAGGTGAGCTGTAGAAGGAGAAGTACCAGATAACTGACACAGTGAATGGAAGTCTCTGTAGTCATAGTTTCTTAAGAATATCCCTATCAAACTTATATGAACACTCACGCTGTTTCATGTATCTAGGAAGCTGCGAGGGCTTCCTATCACAAAGTCCACAGGCTGTCAATATTCGATGCAGTTGTTTTCCATCCATCATAGATGACTGTTGAATATTCACTGCCTTTTATTTGTCGTACTACGCTTCTTCCTTTGGTACCCGAAACGATAATCATAAGAATTTATGGTGAAATAGGAGTTTATCTGGCATAACGTGATATTATGAAGGGGGTCAAAAATGTCGATTGCTAGTGACGGAATTTTGGAATTTCGTGCTATCTTGGTACCAACTATGGTGAAAAAACTGTGACTGAAACGATCTGTATATGTTAAAAAGTGATATTTCCTTGTTCTTTTGATAACTGGCAAAAATATTCTGATGTTTTTCATAGAACTTAATGACCTCCTTTCTGAACCATTCGGGACGTACGGGACATTCGACATACATCAATGTGATGACGCCTGTAAATTGGCTTTTCTCATGTTAAATTCCTACTGCGCGATTAAAGTGTTTGTTAACTGTGTTATTCAGAGTCGTTATCCACTAGACATTGATATGTGTGACTTTGTCCCCTAACATGGTGCAGTGCGAGTATCTGGTCAATGTACACATGGCCGGGTCTGAAGCCTGCCTAGTATGCTTGTGTATATTTTTCCCGAGCTCCATTTAAATGTCTAGAGAATTTGGATTCAATTACCTTAGACACTATGTTCGTCAGACTGGTTCCCTTGTGGTCAATACAGGAGGACTTCTCACCTTTCTTGTAGAATCAGTCATCGCTACAATTTAGAAGGGGTGTAACAGCCAAAGTTCAATTAGCTTCGCCTGAACGTGGGAAATAACTAGGCGGTGCCAACCAACGCAAATCTGACCAGTTCCTGCGCTCTACTGTATAGCTTCCGAACTTCCGCAAGTGACGCACAGTCAAAGGGTGGACCAAAATATCAAAACACGGTTTGTGGTAAATTAGTGGTAGGTTCGTAACAAAATCCATGATACTATCAAGGCAACAATAAGTTATATCAAAGTTACAGAAATTCATCAACAGTGCCGTTGGGTAACTACACAGCCCAAACGTTCTCGGAAGCAAATAGGTACAACACAGTAAAAACTGGTCAAACAAATACAACTGTTTAGTACCCGGAGGCCAATAAGAATATTCCCAGCAAAAGGAATCAAAACTGTCAACCAGGATCAAATCGACGAATAAACTTTTCCAGCAGACAGTCAAATCACAGCACAACCGTAAGTTGAACCAAGACAAAATGTCGGGCGCAGTAAAACGTCATGTTGTCAATAGTCCAGTGTTACATAATAGGAAAATGAAACACTCATGATAAGTCTCGATCATGCAAAGGCAAGGTCAAAGAAGGCGGTCAAACGACTAAATAACATTACATGGACCACAGTCAAAGGTACAATATACATAACGACGGTAAAAATATTCAAATAAATGTCAATGCTGTCAAATAGGGTGATCAGAAAGGAATTTCAGACCATTTTTCTGTTGCAGGGGATGGATCCGACACCAGAAAACTAGTTAACTTGACCACTATTCCAACAAACCTAAGGTGCCGGTCCGTTTGGCCCTGCCGCTCTTCCTTGATTCAAATCGCCCATAGCCTTCTTTACTTCCGTAAGCATTGGTGGTACTATCTCAGTGTCCCATTCAGGCTGGTACTGGACAACAGGAAGAACGGAACAGCAGTTGGGGGTTTGTTGTAGGCTCCTCGAAGTGTTCGCTTATGGTTCCACTAATCTGCTATGGAAATAAATCGCAGACCCATTTTCCTCCCCTGCCATTTCACCTACCAGCGATCTTTTAGCCCCAGTTTCCCCGATAAGCCTGAATAACTGTAACATTACCTATTGTTTCCACCTTTCCTATCTCCTTAGCCCCGCTGTCCACCGCTCTTCTTAGTCACTGTGAGCGTTTTGTTAACCTGTATACGATTTGCTGCGTTCCTCGTTATTCTCAAGAATCACAGGAACAAGTCCGCGCGCATCTGCTTCTAAGCAGGAAGTTGTTGAGATTCACTGGTCATTTTCATCTATTCTATGAAAGCCGGTTGAAGTTTTTATCACCGTCTTTATAGCAGACCAGAGATGGAACAAAGCTTCCTCCTAATAAACGGTATTGTTCTGTTCCAATGAATGTCGAGACAACTTCTCAATGAACGCAGCCTCAGAGTTCCTTTTGCCAGTCTCCAAGCGCAATAACAGTGTTGCTGAGATTTCGCTAAGTCCATTGAGGAACGAATACGCACGTGGTGGAACCAATAAGTGTTCGTCTTCTAGACACGTTCTTCAGAAGGAGACCCAGTTCACCACCGGCCCTCTCTACCGGTGACTGATGGCAGTGAGGTCTCTCTGTGTCCATCTCTGAGCTGAAGTTCGTAGGTGCCACGTCAGATGATGTCTCCTCACGTCTAGAGTTTTGCTGACCAGAAATAGATGGTCGTGTGAGCGTAGTTGTAGTGGGCGTTTGCGGTTCTGTTCGTTCGGTTAGGAATTCAAAAGTGCCACCTCAGTGCCTTTCTGTCTGACTCAGTGTACCCACTGGTGCATCGAAATCACCTACAACAACTGCCATATCTGAACGTTTGGCTTTCAGTAATTGGTTAGATAGTTTTCGATAGAACCCATCCTTCACTTCATCTGAACTGCAGTCAGTGAGTGTGAAAGCAGAGATTACAAAGAAACAAAGGTGAGTTTGACCATTCTTTTTAGTTTTCACTATACTGTTCAGTCGAACTGCACATGGGTGACTGTCAACTGAGATACAGTCGAGTAGTGCACTGAATGCTATACGTGCACCTGCAAGACTGTGAGAATTGGCCATTGAATCTCCAGAAACTCGTAGGGTGAATTCTATGAATTCACCACGTTAGCCGAGAGAGGTTAAGTGAATGACGGCATTTGGGTCCTGTATGTATTTCTGAGAAATGACCTCGAGCTGCTAGAATTTTGGCTGGAGAGGCTTGTTGGTGAATTTGACGGGTTATGCTGACATTGATGGCTCTAGTGTTTGGCTTAGAGTACGATTTCAGGGTCTTGGGGAGGCTGTTTCGTGAACTCAGATCGTTGCCAATAGCTGCAGGGCTGGAAGGAATTGAGGATAGTGTAGGAATATTGACCGAGAGACGTGAAAGAATATAAGAAAGTAAGGATATAGGAGGTAAGCATTGATCTGAGGGAGCCCGTGTGATGGTGAAGTCGTTGAATCGACTCCAAGACAGTTTTACAAAAATGATGCCAGTGTATTTCGGACGGGACCAAGCTAGCTAGCTACGGTGGTGGAAAGTTTACCACTGAGGCCCTACCACGTCGAAATGGCCTGTTGGATGGTGGTGGAACGAAAAGCGGTCATCGTTTTAGTGTAAATTATTACACTGTGATGAGGATCTGTGGGCAAAGCCATGTGGGGCATGATAGGAGTAGAGTGTTTCCCATGGATGACCAGCAGTGCCAAGCTGACACACTTTCTAATGGGGAGGCACGGAAGTAGAAGCAGTTGGCTGCAGAAATACCACAGTCCCTCTTGCTTCATGGTCTTCTGGTGCTGGCGGTCTAGCCCTGGATGCGTGCCATTTCTGAGTCATGCGAGCAGAGTCGAAGCGTGGTTATTGAGTTGGCCTCACATGACCGTAATGGTGAATCCTCAAAATCCACCTTAACAGCATTCGAGGGCCCAATGACTGGCTCTCGTGGACTCACCGGCATAGGCATAGCATTGAGGTGTAGAGCAGAAAGTGCACTCCTTCACTGGATACCAGTCAACAGCCGTCCATGTGCTGTTCAACCGAGTGGATCTGTGAGAACCAGGAGGGATCGTTGGACTAGGTGTTGCCAATTGGAAATCTACACCTACGCACCAACCGTCTGTGGTTTGGATGATGCAGAAGATGAATTCCATCGGGAGCCATCGTTGAAGAGGATACGGGGTGGGATTTCGTACTCCGATCACGCGCTAATACATGTTCGTATACGCCTGTGTCTTACTGGCCACAAGAAACACGCGACAGAAAAGTTCGTCTGCATCCCATTGGATGATGACCATGCCAGACACGTATTTACGGCGGAGTTGGCCAAGCATCTATCTGAAGGTGACAGAAATGCTCGTCTCGAGAAAGACTGGAGTGATTTTAGGAGTCCTGTGGAAGCAGCTGTATTGACAGCTGGCAACTTACACCAGAAGTTTAGCAAGCGATATTGGTTATCCGCAACGTCATGCGAATTAATTGAGCCCCGGAATGTGGACACCTAGTGTTCTGTGCACTAAGGGCTGTACTGCGTGGAATGGGGAGGCATCCCTTCGATAGTTAGATCTGGTGGCTAGCCCTGGTTAAACCTACGGGTGGTTGGGTGTTGGTTAAATTTATAGGATCGTATGTTTTGTGCAAGGACTGTGATGCAGATAGGTTAGTGAAGTATCGTGTCACTAGACAGTTGTCCGGAGTAATTAGTACTAGGGTAGAGAATGGACGAATCGATGTTCGGTGAAATGAAGGGAGAGAAGATGTGAAAAATCAGGTTGAAAAGAAGCGAGGCGTTAGGGAAGGAGGAACTTAGGTAGATTTACTGGAGATGACAGTGATACGGAGAACCTTAATGAGTAGTGTGAAATCTTAGGGTAGAGGGATGAGGAGAGCCTATGCATACTGTAGGGCGGGTTACGGGAATAGATATAGTAATGCCCTTAGAACTAGACGCGAGAGATCAGAAGCTATAAGTTTTGTACGCTCACACTATCAATATTGGATATTGGATGGTAACTGCAGGAGATGTCTAACAGGGAAGTATAAGGTTGAGGCAGGTTCGCGATGATGGTGGTGGTACAAAAGATTCGGTTTAGGGTTGACTGTACTGGATTGTGCGGAATTGTCTGATCTTGTTAACCTAGTCCGTATCCCGGTGGAATGAGCACAAATAATGCGTAGCTATGTAACCTCTCCTTGAAGCTGTTAACAGACGAAGCAGAGACAATCTTGGCAGGGAATGCGTCCCAGTGGCCACAAACTAGCGGCGAAAAAAGCGTGAACGCACACAAGTCCTCCCTCTTAGGTGGGCGATTCTCTTTGGGTTGCCACGACCAGTTCCACGTTGGCCGCTCGACAGGATTCCACTTTTGCGGATGAGTTAAATTACTTAGTATTTCGTAAGCCGTTTTAAAGTCACCACGAAACGTAAAGTAATGAAGACGGTAAAACCGCTGGTTGTTCAGCCTGTCCTCCTAGGGTTGTTGCCACATTCTTACAACACCTTTCGTTACTCGCCACTGGACTTCCCCTAGGACGTTCATATCTCTTTTCAGGTGTTGTGATGCAATGATGTTGTTAACCTCTAAATGAGGTCGTATGTAGATCTTATACAGCTTCAAGAAGAGTTCCGGAGTGAGGGCACCTAGTGGTCTGCGCACGAGGGGAAGTACTGCGTGGGCTGTGAAGGCATCTCTTGGATAATTAGATCTGGTGGCTAGCTTATCAGTGAATATAATCCCTTTTCTTTCATCGTGGTTGTATGAGAAGTTTGCATACCTTAAAAGAAGATAGTTCTGGTGATTTCAATGTGCTGTGTGGATTGATTAAGTGGCAATCTGTTGTTATTGATCCACCTTGGGAGCTATTTGTGATAACTTTGTAGTTCGCTTGATTCTACTTCGGATGTCACAGCTCCTCATAAGGTAAAACAGTGATGATGCTGAGAGGAAGAATAGCACATTTCCACTCTCGTGGTATTATGTGTTTGTCTAAGGACTACATGTGACACCTGTACACTTTTAACACACGGGGGAGTGTCAGCTCATCTTGGTGATTTTCCTGCGCGGAGTTCAAGATCCGACACGCATCCACTTATTGATTAACTTAGAACCACCCTTGTGCGCGTGTTAAGTATCATCCCAGGATATTTGTCGAAAATCAATTTGTGGGAGATGTTGTGTATTACCGTTTGTCAGGATTGAGCTCTCGCTTAATACTTATTGAACTCGCTTCCTGAGATACGTGCTTAGTTCGGGAATACAAACTGACTGTTTTTATTTTCCTGAAGAGAATATCTACAATATATTCAGAGGAAGTTGTACTGTTTAATTAATTGCTGGTGTTTTACAAATTGTTATTTTTTCTTACTCACCTTTCTATTCCATTTTGTATATTTCGCCTTTCCTGGCTGACTGACTGTCAAGAGTAACGTAGAACCTCACACTAACTGTTGTTTTCAGATTGCTCATTCTTTCACACAACTTCCTGTAATTTGATAACGCCCTTTATCCATTTACCTGTGAAGTGTGGCAACTTGAACCGACTCAACTGGATGCGAGGTTCTACGTTGGTTTTGTTGATCGAGAATGAGGATCCGCGACTCCCTGTCCTCGAAAATCTGACTCGGCACACAGAGACCGTGTTTCTGCATTGTCTGGCCAATGTGGCAACAGACAGCTAGTGTTCATAGTCGGCTTAATGCGGATAAGCTTGGGATTACGGATGGATATATGAAGGTTATCAAAGTGAAAACAATATGAAAGTATAAAATGAAACAGGCTCATCAATTTTAGATTTGTCATTGGTCGGGATATATTATAACGTCGGGCTCACCAATTACGGAATCGTCCTGGTGCGAACTTGACAGGCGCAAAGACCAATCACTAATTATTCGAACGTGTTATATACCCACGAACACGAGGCCAAGAAAGGACACAATAGCGTAGTCGGATGGAATGCGATATTTTGGCGGTTGTGCCAAGATACCGGTGTGTTCCAACTAACTGGCTAGAGAGTCGATTGCGAGCAGTGCAACACAACACGACAGCGCGCCAAACGGCGAGGATGTTTGATTGCGTGCCCCCAGCTTAACGAGTAAAATTAAACTATCAAGGTCAGCATCAATGTTGAATCTCGTCAAACACTAGGCTATTCATTTTGGGGAAGTGTGTGACGCTACAGATCACACACCCCCTATCGTGTTAGGGGGAACACTAAAGTGATACCAGCCGGAAGTCAAAACCCAATGTTTTCTCTACTGGCAAAGCTCTTTTGATGGGCTGACTGCAAGAAATGGCCCCCGGTTTTCTGAACTTATTCTGGGGTGTCGTGTCAAGTGAAAAATAAAACACGATAAATCGAATTGTGGGTCGATCGCGGTCCTCAGTTTCCTTTGACTTTCCGTTCATTGCTCGTTGCACCGGGAACATAAGTAAAAGTCTTTAATACCACGAAAACGCTTCGTAAAAATGGGAATTATTTGTGTATAAATACGGCAAAAATAAAGTTCACGCTTATTTCCACTTTATTTTAAAGGGTCTCGTCAGGTGGTAGTAAAAGATAGATATAAAAAGGTAAAATGTAGGACTTTGGCAACGCCGGTAAATAAGAAAAACGGTGCCACGAAAAATATTTTTTTTAAAACAGATGGTTGGCACATTTTATTTCACACTGCTAGGTTGGATACCACTTTAAATGCTCCGAGAGCCTGACGGTTCTACCTGATCGTGTTTTTGTTGCGCCGGTGGTTGTTGTATTTGCGCGTTACCAGGCGCATCGTCAAGAATTTTGATAATTGGGCTATCCGTTGGTCGGCTATAGCCAGCCGAAGCGTCACCTATAATAGGGTTGCCTTCAAAACGGCCTGGTTTCAAACGGTAGATACTGACAGTATCTTCACGTCCGTCCTGCTCTATTAGATAGAATTTCTCATGTCGCTTGATCTCTTTGAATGGCCCATCGTAGGGTGGTTCAAGTGGTCGACGAATGGCGTCGTGGCGAATAAACACGTGTGATGTCTTTTGTAAACTGGGGTGAATGAAAACATCAGTCGTTCGAGGTCTAACCGGAGAAGGCCTGTCTGAACGCATTGCGTTTGTAAGCCTAGTCACGTACGATGCCCTGTCGAAAACACGTTTGAAAGTTGAAGGAGAAACAAACTCACCTGGTAGGTGAAGAGTGGTCCCATAGACGAGTTCTGCAGGGGTACATCCAGCATCAACTTTTAAGGCGTTACGAATACCTAGTAGGGCCAGAGGCAGGGCTTCGGTCCACTGAGGTATGTTTTCAGCTGAAAGGGAAGCCTTCAGATGTCGATGGAAACGCTTTACCATGCCATTTGCTTGTGGATGGTAGACTGTCGTTCGGAACCGAGTGCAACCTAAAAGTGAAATAACCCACACTCAAACTGGCGCCCACGGTCGGTTGAGACGTAAGATGGACATCCGAAGTTCACGATCCATCTTTCGAGGAAAACACGAACCACTGTTTCAGCAGTACTATCCCTAATAGATACTGCTTCCGGCCATCGTGTGAAAGGATCAACACAAGTGAAAGGGTGGGTACATCCATTAGATTCTGGTAGGGGTCCTACAATATCTACGTGGTAGTGGTCGAAACGCATGCCCGCGGCTAGAAAAGAACCTAAAGTGCTTTTCGTGTGTCTCATGACTTCGCACTTCCGACAAGCTAGGCACGACTGAGCCTACTCTTTAACGTCTTTGTTAATTCCAAGCCAGCGGAAACGTTGTGCAATAAGCCTGACGGTGGCTCGTACATCTAGATGGGACATTTCGCTCAACGTATCGAAGGCTCTGGGTCGGCATCTCTCCGGAACTATTTGGCATGGTTGACCATCAGAGACGTTGCATAAAATTGCATCCTCGCCCGACCCCACCAGACGCAGTTGTAGCTTGAGAGTTGTGGACGACACGTGATGCAGCCCAAGGTCTTCTTGTTGACACCGAGCTAGTTCAACGAGATCGACGCCCTCGATACGGTTTATCAAAGCTATCTGAGATAGTGCATCGGCTGCCAAATAATCTGCTTTGAAAATGTGGCGGGAATTGTAATCCAGCTGTCGTGGCTCACAAAGGGAATATTTATCCGGCGCCGAGCTGGGAGAGAAGGTTAACGGTTTGTGGTCTGCGAAAATAATGAAATCACGACCTTCCACTGAATGTCAAAAGTGACGTACAGAACAGTACATAGTTAGGAGTTCCCTACCAAATGTATTGTATCTTGTTTCCGTGTCTTGCAGACGCCTCGAGAAAAAGGCCAATGGTTGCCACTGGTTGTCAGTCAACTGCTGCAAAGCCGCTCCGACTGCTGGGCCAGATGAATCAACAGCAATACTCAAAAGAGCATTGCGGTCGTGATGTGTGAGCAAAGTTGCATTTGAAATAGCTTCCTTGACCTCAGAGAAAGCAAGTCTAGCCACGTTGTCCAGAGTCACGCACTTCGTAGTCCCTCGAAGTAGATCTGTGACAGAGGCGCAGTTGGGAATAAACCTTTAGTGATAACTTACCAGGCCAATGAAAGTGCGGAGCTGCTTTGAAGTGGTCGGCTCTGGATGGTTTATGATAGCTGCCACTTTATACCTCAGTGGGCATATGCCTTTGTTATCAATGGTATGCCAAAGGAAGCCGAGTGATTCAACTCCTATTTCACATTCCTGCAAGTTGACTGTGATGTCATGTTTTTTAGTCTACTGAATACGAGGTCCAAGCGTTTAAGGTGAGTTTCCTTATCTGGACTCGCAATTAGACAGTCATCGATGTAGACGTGAACAAAATTCAAACCACGGAAGGCATCATCCATTAAGCGTTGGAATGTTTGTGCTGCATTCCAAAGACCGAATGGCATGCGCGGGAATTCAAACAGGCCGAAAGGAATAGTAATAGCCATTTTGGAGATGTCTTCTGCTGCCATAGGTATCTGGTTGTACGCCTCGACCAAATCGATTTTGGAGAAAATGTTCATTCCGCATTAGGTTGCAGTCAAATCGCAAACGTGATGCATCGGGTAGCAGTCCGGTGTTGTTTTGGTGTTAAGCCCTCGGTAATCACCGGTTGGACGCCGGCCGTTGTTATCCTTCCTGGGAACCATATGTAACGGTGATGCCCAAGGACTACTTGAAGGTTTGGTGATGCCCAGTCTCACCATGCGGTCGAATTCACTCTACGCCGTTTCGAACTTATCAGGGGCTGGATGGCGTGCTTTAAATGTCACAGGTGGACCTGTGGTTGTCACGTGGTGCATAACATTGCTGGTTACGCGCGGCAGAGTATGCTTCGGTTGCTGTAACTCTAGATACTTTCGCAACACTGTCTGACAGGGTGCGTCACCTGATTGTTTGTTTCTAACGATGGCCGACTTTGGACCTAAGTGGGTGGTGCGCCAACAGATAACTGTGTTGCTATCTATCAACCGTCGATGGCGAGCATCCACGAATAGATCGCAATGGTTCAGCAAATCTATGCCAGTGATGGGCATAGAAACGTTAGTTAGGAGGAAAATATAGTGGATGGGTTTAAGTAAACCTAAGTTGAGGTAGGCATACTGTCTCCCGAATGTCGCTACTCCCTTGCCGTTGGCAGCTTGAGGATTGAAGGATGAGTCATGATGACTCTCCTTTTTGGTGCGGGAAGAACGCCAACTACTGCGTTAGTGTTGACGGGGTAGCGAACTTTTGTCTCCGCCAGCTACGTTTTCCGTGAACGCTTACCAGCGTGACAGTTTCCCGGGTTTTTGTCCTTGTTGAAACTGCATGGTTTCCGACATTTTTTGGCCTCGTCTTCGTAAGTATTATGAAACCGGCACCATTCAGGGTTTTCCACCCTGTGAAGTTTAGTTTTGGGACAACCATGCGAGTTGCTGCGATGCGCTAAGATGCGTTTCTGTGACGTGCTACGTAAACTGAGGGCTTGAGGTCGTAGCAACTGTTTAACAGAGTTGCACAGTTTGTTCACCTGTGAATCTTGGCTCTCGCGTTCATCGCGGACAGAATATACGTTAGAGACGGGTATGCTAGAGATCTCCAGTATTTTATCTGCTGAGGCTGCGAGGTCATCGAGTGGAACTGACTGAAGCGTCACTGACACAGTTTGCACTAGTTGTGGTAGTTTTGAGAGAAATAGCTCTCGGAAAAGGCCATCGTTGAATGTTCGCGCAGCCATAACTTCTCGCATGCGTGCAAGGACTTCAGTAGCTGAGTTGCTGCCTAGCTCGATGTTACGAAGCAGTTCGTCTAGGCGATGGCAATCTGTGAGATAACACTTGTTCGGGAGTGAGACCTTGAAAAGTGTATAGGGATAGCTTACTTTAGGACCCAACATATGTGCTGTAACATGCCTGTTTAATTCCCGCGGTAGTGAACGTATGACAGTGAGAAATCGAGAATGAGGATCCGCGACTCCCTGTCCTCGAAAATCTGACTCGGCACACAGAGACCGTGTTTCTGCATTGTCTGGCCAATGTGGCAACAGACAGCTAGTGTTCATAGTCGGCTTAATGCGGATAAGCTTGGGATTACGGATGGATATATGAAGGTTATCAAAGTGAAAACAATATGAAAGTATAAAATGAAACAGGCTCATCAATTTTAGATTTGTCATTGGTCGGGATATATTATAACGTCGGGCTCACCAATTACGGAATCGTCCTGGTGCGAACTTGACAGGCGCAAAGACCAATCACTAATTATTCGAACGTGTTATATACCCACGAACACGAGGCCAAGAAAGGACACAATAGCGTAGTCGGATGGAATGCGATATTTTGGCGGTTGTGCCAAGATACCGGTGTGTTCCAACTAACTGGCTAGAGAGTCGATTGCGAGCAGTGCAACACAACACGACAGCGCGCCAAACGGCGAGGATGTTTGATTGCGTGCCCCCAGCTTAACGAGTAAAATTAAACTATCAAGGTCAGCATCAATGTTGAATCTCGTCAAACACTAGGCTATTCATTTTGGGTAAGCGTGATGCCATAAACCCACTTACCTGGGTGCAAGTTTCTACGTTGGTTTTGTGGGTCAGTATCAGCCACACGTGTGCATCGGCTCAAGTCGCCTCACCTGAAAGGAGTACACAAAGAACAGGTTGATATGAGAGGAGTGACACCAAAGTATGCAATGTAGTGTGAGAGAGTAAATAATCTGAAGATAAAGGTTAGTGCAAATATTCAAGCTCTAAAAGATGTCAAGGAGTAAATACATCTGCACCATCGTGATGTATTTTCAGTTATGTCACCAAGAGTCTTCGACCACTGATTCCTATCGTCTCATGGACCCCAACCAGATGGCCTCCTAGATATAATTAGTTTTGTAAAGTATGCTTATAGCTTGAAGGTTTCTACATTGACCACCTCTTCAAATTTATGTCAACAACATGATTTCCTATCTAACATTGACGAAACAATGATCTAACCTGAATGGTCTCATGCCTAATTCCACGGAACACCAGACAACCAATCATAATCTCAAATGTGGAAAGTATTTGCATAAACTGCCTCAGTCAAATGACTCTTGTATTACTACTGACCATGGATTACAGAATGTTGCACCTGTGATCTGTCTTGGTCCATGCTTTTCATCTAATCTTTCTTGATGCTCCCATGGTTCAGTTGACGGCTGGAATCGACGGTTGCAGAACGAGTTTTGTGCCTTGACCACATTTACGTATTCCCTTCATCCAAATGCTCATATAATAATTCTTCATTCACTCTACCCCCTTTACTTCTCTTCTTGTGAGTTTCTGTGACTTTCGACTACATCTTTTCGCTTTCTCTGTCTTCCGTCTTCCTGCCTTGTACCTTGATGCACTGATTTGGGATTTATCAACTTGAACTTTCATGCAGTGATGTCAGATCCCTTATTGAAGTTGAATGACCGATTCTTTCATATCTTAGTGATTTCAACAAACTTCCACTCACTTTACTACAAGGAGAATCTGTGAGTTTATGGTATTTCCCAGATTCCAGTTTGGGTACTTATTAGTTTATGTTTTATGTATTTCATTCATTTGTTCTCTTTTAAACTCCCAACAAAGACTGTATTGTATTACCTGGAAATTTGAATACCTAGGGGGGTAGTAGTGAAACATTGCGTGCTGAAAGTTCTGTATAAAACCGAAAAGATTATTCAGAACACAGCTATGATAGCAATATTGACTAAAATCTGGGTGATGATTGAAGGTTAAATGAAAATCCCGACCGTGGCGGGATTCGAATCAGGATTTCTCTTCTCAACCAAAATCTAAACGAACTAAAGAGGAGGAGCATCATACTAATTTCCATCTTGACTCTCTGAGATGGCCGTTGGTCAAAATGATAATCAGTATGATGCTCCCCCTCTCTAACTCATATAGATTTTGATATTGGCATGAGAAATCCTGATTGGGTAGCCAGTGCGAGTACGATCAAGCGGTAGGAACGCGTCACGAATTCACAATGTATTCGGGCAAGCTCCTTGATAATTGAAGTGAAATAAAAACCTTTTCAGCAGTCGAGCCTCGTAGCCCAGTTGGTAGAGCACCAGGTCGGAAACCCGGTGGTCGCTGATTCGAATCCTGCTGCGGTCGGGATTTTCATTTAACCTTCAGTTATCACCTGGTATCAATACTAGTGTCCCAAGCCACGGCTATCTCAGTCAAAATGACAATTAAAATCTGTATAATTGCTTGTGCATTATGTTGCTTTCTTAGTTTCGGCTCATGGAAGGGTTTTTGTGTTTTCTATCTTACAGATCGTGAGATCGCTATCTTCAGTTGCTGGTCGAATACACTCTGGCTAACCCTACACTTTGTACTAGTTTTAACTCTATTGGATGGCACTGAACGCAGAGAATTTGTCGCATAATATGGGTGTCAAAAATCTGTACGAATCTCATTTGGATGATGAAAACTATTCTTCCGTGGAGAATTACGGTATTAGAGAGCTAAGACGCAAGCTACACACTGAAGCAGAACAGCGTCGGAGAAATGCTATTAAGGTTGGTAGTCTTATGACTAATTCCATTCCTGATTAAGCGAGGCTTCGAGAGTCTTCTAGAGCTAGTTCACCCAATAAAAAATGATCCGGCTCCTTCTGTTCGTATGAGTAAATCCAGCATTTTACACAAAGGTAGTTGGAAATACTGTACTTATAAATGATTGCAGCGGTATCAATGATTGAAAGGCTTGGAAGACAAAAGCACCAGAAGCTTTCGGAAGTTGAGAGCTTGGAAAGGGAAGTGAAAGCTCTTCGAATATTGTGTTTGTAAGTCACCCAAATTATTACCCTATGAACTCAGGAATTATGAGAAGATGGTTCAGAATAGTCCAAATAGTGATTGTAGATCTGTCGAGCCTGTTTCAGATGAAATGAAACTGGAAGTGTTTCAGATGTTCTCTGGTGCCTTGTTCAACTCATTTGAAGATCATATTGTGTTCAATTCATTTTCAGATCTTTCAGCATCAGTAATCAACTGGATTGAAGAAAGCTGTAAACCTGAAGTTAGTTGACTCTGCATTTATCCATAAACAGCAGCTTTTATATTTTTGACTCTCCGTAGTGTTGAGCTGGGCAAAATCTTCAAATAGTTTTTTGAGGTGTGCTTGCAGTGCATTTTAAATGTTGGTCTGCCGTCACTCTGTTATGAGTTCATGACATGGAAACTGCACCCGTTACAAATAAAAATGGGCAATGCGATAAAAACTTGAGACTGGACCTTAAAGAAAGCAATGTTAACGCCATAAGTATGGTATGGCTCACTATGTTGCTTTCTGATTGTTGTCTATGCAGTCGGTAAGCCTGATGATTTTTTAAAAGTAGGTGTTCAAAGAATAGTTGCGAAAGTGTGTTATGTGAAAACAAAGTTCATATTCTCACGAGATCGGTTAACATGGTAAGGGTGGAAGTGTGATATGAGGAAGATAACATGCACATTTACATCGTGATGTGACCTGTGATTTTCGCTTGTGTGGTGTGTAGTGGACCCAAAGATGATAAACTACGCATAATTTTAAAAAAATAGATTCACCGATGCAGAAATGTGAAAAGTCACCTGTTATAACACGAAATAGTAATGTCGATGTTATGTATAATAACTGGTTACTTGAATGTTATCTCTTCACTACCGTCCACCACAATTTAGTATACTCCAGGGTTCAGAAGGCAATATTTGTTAGCTCTCCAGTCGACGTTGGTTGGCTTAATTGTCGTAATATTTGGAGGTAGGATGAGAGGTCCTGTAAAATCCGAAGGCAATCAATGAGTATTCACGACCGAGAATAGTCATGGAGACAGAAGTCGGAATGGATAGAAGCACACTATATTTCCACGTTTAACAGCAGCAGCAAAGTCATCAATAACCGCCACAACCAAAAGTGTTTACAGATAAACAACATTCGTTGGTAAGAATGTACAAAATGAGTGAAAAGCGATGAAAAGGAAACATTGTTTTCAATTCAAGTGGTTTATACACGATTTCATGCGGTCTCCAAAGGTGTCATCATCTCGGAAACTCATAGAATTCCAATCTCTTTTTATAGGACCATGTAAGTGCAGTTCATTGCTTAGTGTACAAACCTGCACATATTTACTCCTGAGTTAACATATCCACCGAAAGTTTCACTTCAAAACATAGAACACATTACTATACATCAGGTGCTGTTGACGCACTATTTAGGAAAATGCTTATGAAGCGATAATTACTTCTGCAGCAGTTCCGCTCTAACTACCACTTTTAGCGGGTTGTAGTAAATTTGAATCGTGTACAGATGCTGTAACTGGTAACCGCATACAGACTAAAAGGAGTGGATAAATCATACTGTTATTAGTCATAGTCAGTGTATTGGTAAAGGACTGTTGCTCTTTTAAAGTGCCTACTTGACTTGTAATCAGGTAGTGGTTGACGAATGCGTTTCTGCTCCTAAATAGGTGCAAGAAATGGGCAGTTAAAAATCTAATATGTGCAGTTTGGATAACAACTCTCCAAGTAGGAGCTAGGTAAGCACTCATGAAATTCCGATAGAGATTCTTATGCATTTATGTGATGCCACATACAGTCAACTGTCGAAACAGTTGCAAACACATTTGATAACAATAAAACCCAAGGGTTTTAAAAGCCATTTTGTCTTTTCGGTCTCGTCCAACTAGTTAGTAGACGAAGACTCGTTTAACTACATACTAGTGATATCTCATCTGCGGAACTAAAAGGAGGCTGAAATAATATTGACGAACACATAGATGACTGAATGAAAACGAACGAACGAACCATAACCAACTAATAATTTATATCACCAGGGTGCATGCTTAACAGCACACACAATAAGGGAATACTGAGCGATGGGTGACGACAGCAAGAGAGATGGGAAAGGCTTCAGCAATTATTTAGGCTTATTAAGAATACCGTCAAGAAGAAGACGATGTCGAGTGAAACCGTCACCGAAAAGGATTGGACGCTGATAACCTTCCAGGACAGACAACTGTAACGTTTGACAGAACACTTTGAAGCACGGCTCAACTGACCCTCAGCAGCACTTTAGTTGCTCGTCATCCAGCCTGAACCTCAGTGAGACGTAGATATCAATCCTCCAACTCTCGTGGAACCTGAGGAAGCTATATCGAACCTAAAACGGTATAAAGCAGCAAGACCTGACAGTTTGCCACTTGAAGATCTCAGTGTTGGTGGTAAGATATTTCTAGTTAAAGCGACGGAGGTACTAGGTAGTGTATGTGCTTCAAGGATAGTACCATCAGACTGATGTACTTCATTGATCATTCCAGTCTACAAGAGGGGAGAGAGATTTAGTGGCAGTCATGTGGAATCAGTTTGACCAATATTGTTTCCAAAATTCCAGGGTCCATAGTTATCCGACTCCTAACCGGAGCTCGAGAACAGCGAACCCGAGAAAACCAGGCAGGTTTCAGACCTGGACGAGGGTGTAGCGATTTTGTGTTTACCCTCCGACAGGTTCTGGGACACAGACATGCCTACTTGCCAATGGCCAACACTTTCCGTTTTGGTTGACCTGGAGGCGGCACTTAACTCTGTCGACCATGAGGTTTTGTGTCAGTTTGTGACTGTGAAAGGAGTACCGAGCAAGTACATAACACTGACCAAAGCTCTCTACTCGAACTCACGCAGGCGTGTCAGGGCTTATGGAGAGTTGTCACTGGATGCCCACCGCCACCGTTCATACTCAACTTCGTCATGGACATGCTGGTGGGCGTAACACTCCGTACGTCTGACTTCACAGGGATTGACCTACCCCCTGGAGGTCATCCGGCTGACTTGAAGTATTCAGACGATGTAGTCCAGCTGTGTGAAGACTCTGACGCAATGCGGAGTCCTTTGAACGTGTTGGGCATAAATCTGAGTAAGTTCAGCATGCTTCTTACTGGTACCTGTCAAATGCAAGATGGTGCTCCAGGAGTGGTCTGCTGCAAGTACTCCCAGTTTAATGATAGGGAGTGGACTGGCAAGTCGATTGATGAGGTTGTGAACCTTAGTCGACTGAGATGGCTTGGACATATACGGCGTATGTCGAACAAGCCACCGTCTACCTCGATGTTGGTTACTACGGGAAGCCGGCTTAGGTTGATAGAGGGTTCAAGATGGTCAAATCAAGACGTAGGATCAACCGATGAAGTCACTTACTGTTGG
Source organism: Heterobilharzia americana (assembly GCA_944470555.2). NCBI lineage: Eukaryota > Metazoa > Platyhelminthes > Trematoda > Strigeidida > Schistosomatidae > Heterobilharzia > Heterobilharzia americana. The sequence continues at coordinate 67,742,546 of OX104128.1, read as the reverse complement.
TCTGAGTCATGTATGGAGGTCTAGACTACTACCTACCACTACCTACTACCACCGATAGGGATAGGTGGTTGAGGACTCTTGGTGGCGTGACTGAAAATCTATCACGATGGTGCAGATGTATTTACTCCTTGACATCTTTTAGAGCTTGAATATTTGCACTAACTTTTATCTTCAGATTATTTACTCTCTCACACTACATTACATACTTTGATAACACTCCTTTCTTATCCACCTGTTCTTTGTGTACTACTTTCAAGTGAGGCAGCTTGAGCTGATGTACTTGTGTCTGGGATTTTATGTTGATTTAACCAGTCACTCTTCTAACGTGTACCGAAAGTCCAATCAGTGAAGCAATAGAAGCAATATTAATAGTAATTGGATGTTGAAATAGGTTTCATTTCCAATCTGTCGGAAGGCTTCAGTGAAAGTAACTGATAAGTAGGGAGGAGCGTAGTGAAGATTTTTAAGTAATAGATATCAGTTGAATGTGTTCCTGTTCTTTAAAAATGACCAGTCATCTTTTTCATTCATTAACTTTATCAGCGGTTTCGAGGATTTTGGTTTATACTTAAGCGCATCACTTAGGTAAACATTCTAATACACTTAATTGTAGTAAGCTTCTCACAACGCACTGCATTCATTAGAATAGCTTCAGCATTCACTGAGGAATGTATGCAATACTTTTGGCGTGACTGACTTCCAAAATCTTTCAAACTTTATCACCTTTACAGTCTTTATTAAAAATACCTTTCGAGTATTTATAAAAGTATCTATAGATTACGCGTTTTGTATGGTCAAGTGTGACAGCGTTTTAGTGTCTATTTCATTGACTTAGTTGTAGCTAGTAATTGATTAAATACCTTCTTTTTTTAGAAGTTATTTTTTTCCGCAACCTACTCTAGTGTCTGACTGACCCGATAGTACATTTACTGTGCATTTCGTATACTCATTTTTTCTTTTTAACTTTTTCTTACCAACGCGAAATAAAAGTGTAGATACTTGTAAGGCAATAAACTTTACCATCTCAAGATTGATGAACTATATATATGTTTGTCAAATCCCGATGAGGTATAAAATTTTCTTTTCCTACCTCATTGAGACTGATTTCAAAGGAAAGTAAAACCAAGAATCTTTTGCAAGATATTGTGTAGACTAAAACTCAATCTTTACACAAGGTAACCATCATTTATGCATTAGGCAGTCAAGTCGATGCAAATCACAACCAATTAACAAATATCCCCTAGATGTAGAGATAGCATACCGTCATATCACATTCCTTTAGTTGCTTTGACACATTTCCTTTCCGTCATATAACTTTCTATTTTTCATTTTATTATTAACATCTGTATATCTCTCAACATGTTGCATTTTATCGTGATTTATTGATTTCAGATGCACTGTTAAAAAGTTGGTTACAAATTATAGATTTCATATCCATACACTGACTGAATATTAGAAAACATGATATTTAATTTCTGATTTTACTACATCGTAAAAAGCAGGTTTGGATTTGAAACCGCCAAGATAAAAATTCTGATTTGTTTCAACTTGTAGCTTTTAAAATTTCTCCTAAAGGCATGATGTTTAAGTAGAGAGTTGATTGAAAAACGTGTTACAGAGTGATGATACGTGAAACGAAAGCTTAGGTCGCAGCAGTGGCCTGCATTATGATGCCCCGGTGCTCCATTAATTGAGCTACGAGACCCAGATGCTGACTAGGTCTTAATTCTACCCCAACCACGTATATTTTGCCCGGCTGCTACGTGAGTTTCTGATACTTAACTGTTCCTTTGTCGGAATCACACTAGCAGCCAAGTTAAATCTCTTCATGCCGATCCACATCAAGCTGAATTAGAGTGGTTGACCGTCATACTGATTATCACTGAAATTATCTGAGCTTGTTAATGGTTTGGCAGCTGATATCACTGGTACGGAGTGATGATCAAATGTGAAATGAAAACTTGGACCGTAGCAGCATTCAAAAAGGCAGACTATAATTTACCAGCACGATGCGCTACCAACTGCATCAGCACAAATGTGACTTGGTGTGTGTCACAGCCAACGTTAAATAATTCCATATTGGGTTTGTTCGTTTGACATAGCACACACTGATACGATATTACTTACTTGATGACGCTTCCAACATAAATTACTGCTCATAATCAGTGAAGCCATGACTCAGCGGTTTAGGGAGATAACTATCAACTAGTGGGTCACAGGCTCGGACCCCGCTCCACCTACCGAGGTTTGGGCAGCCAGACAGTTTCGCTCGGCTCTCACACAATGGGTGTGAATCATTGCCTACTGCAACGGATGTGCACAAAGTGGTCGAGTGAGTTCTATTTCAATAATGATATCAATGTAATCACACGGCCTTCGACACCTGACTTTTATAGTCTTATCACCTCATATTCTTTGTTTTTAGCGGTAGTAAAATTCTCCACATATCCGGTATAGATGTTGAGTCATTCCTCCTACATCTCCGTGTTGGTTCGATGAACAAAGATTCAGTAGTCTATCTCCCTCTCCACCTGACCATATTGGTGGTTTCATCCCACCATATTGTGTGGTTGTGCGTTGGTGTGTGCAATATTGCAACAACCGAGTTTGTTTTACAGATTACTTAACCTATTGGGGTCTATTATTCTACATTTGGCTAAATTCCCATGTTCCGATGATTTAACTGAAGCGGGTTGGATAGTTCGATCTATGTATTTCACCTCACAATCATTGCATGTAATTTTTCTAGTTCAAATTATTCCGTTTGATTGGGTCAATGGAACCTTTAATTTGACAAAGGTTATTTGTGAATGAGTTTGTAGGTTTGAATGTCACCGTGTTGTCAATCTCGTGAGGATTCTTCATAAAATTCCTGATGTTCCTTCCTTATATAATACAATATACCCCTAAGCTATTTTCTGCTTCTGATGCTGTTACTAGTCACGTCACTATTACTACTTCGTTTCTTATGAAGTCTTACGAATTTCTCAATAAACTAAAGGACAATTATTGAGTAGCAGTGTTTCTCAAAATGAAAAAAAGAATAATGCAAGACTAATGATGGAAATTTTACTACTGCTAAAAACAGAATATAAGATGATAGGACTATAAAAATCAGATGCCAAAAGTTATATGATTACTTCCATAAGATTGTAAGTAATAATTTATGCTCAAAACGTCATCAAGTAAATAATACTGTATCATGGTTTGCTATTTCAAATAAACAAATCTAACATTGAACTATGTACTGAATAATGCCCAATTTTCCCACTCAGATTAGTGTGAAAATAAAGCTTGGAAGAAAGTATTCAGGTATTCAGAGAAGAAAATATTCTTTTGGACGAACCATTTTCAGTAGTTTCACAATCATATCTGTGATAATATCAAAGAAACAAGTAATTCTACTATCATGGATGAAAATGAAATGATGTGACCTGAAAAAGTGTGTATTTTCTAGATTTAGAAAGAGTTTGCGTAATCATCTGATGTATAAGGAAGGTCAAGATCATGAATAATTGGTTAAAATGTAACAGTACTACTTTTAATCAGTAGCCGGACCAATATATTACTTTATACTTAGGATAGTATTCATCACAGACTAACATCACTGGAGGACCATTTAAAACCTGTGAACACTGGCCAGCTGCTTTGTCCTAGTTCACTAGTTACTAGCCGGTCCTCAGACCGAGTAAAGAGGGAAGGTTGGGTGTAGGGCTAGGAACCCTACTCAGGAAAACAAATCTAACCGCTAAAGAAACTTCAAAGCACAAACGATATATAAAAAATAAAAACAAAATTATTCCTCGCTGGAATCGGAGAGGCGAAATGACGCCAACTGGTGAAAGCCTGCCTTCGGGAAGCCAATTGGCTGATGTGTCTTCTCTTCTCTCGATGAAAGCGAAAGTAAACGTGGGGACATGAAATGTCAGCATCATGCTTGAACCTAGCAAGGCAGCCCAGATTGCAAACGAGGTGATAGTACTATAAAAAATCAGATGCCAAAAGTTATATGATTACTTCCATAAGATTGTAAGTAATAATTTATGCTCAAAACGTCATCAAGTAAATAATACTGCATCGCTGTTTGTTGTTTCAGATACACAAATCTAATATGGAACAATGTGATGCACAGTGTCCAAGTTTTGCACTTATTGTTAAAATGAAGCAAAGCGGAAGTTACTCAGCAAAAATTGTCATTTGTCTCAGTAATTTTACAGTCACATTTGAAGCGATAAAAAAAACAAAATTAATTTTATTACCGGTTAATACATCAACATTAGGTAATCAAAACGAATTGTTCTAGGATGAAATAGTCATTTCTTCACTCTGGAGATTGTATAAACAAAGGATGCATAAGGAAGACATGCATTCGATCATAATGATGTCCAGCCTAAAAATGATGATTCTGACCATAATCAACGTGCGAAGCGATTAACAGATCTATTCCTTAGTATCTGGTTAACTCTGCTCTACGAGAAACTTCCTTCAAAATCATTTATAAAGTCAAATCAAACATTTCGAATGGAGTGCAGATTCGTCACCATTTAACGCAGCAGGTCTTAGCAATTTGTCAGCTCAATACTTATATGTGCCTTGAAGAGAGGTACGTCCTATCTCTAATTTTACCTTGGTCGTAGTCTTCCTAAAACATTTTATTTATTTGTCAATTATTTAGTTCGAGGTTTTATTTTATCTATTACTCATTTGTTTAATTTTATAATTTCTGTCAAACTAACAAGTTGACAGAAGAGCCAAAGAAAACGGGACTTCAAGTGAATGTAGACGAAGGAGATGAAGATACCCAATGAACAACAAGCACCAATCACCATGAACGGGAGAAACCTAAAGGAAGTAGTCTCCTTCACCTACCCACCTATCTAGGCAGCATCGTTTCAACCACAGGCGGCGGCACAGGCATATGAGGATGTCAAAACCAGGATCGGAAATGCAGCAAGACAGGTTTTCATTAATCTGAAATCAGTGTGGAGATCTACTGCACTCAGCATAAAGCGTGAATAAGGTCCGGATTTTCAATACCTATGTCAAGTCAGTGCTGCTACATGGTTCAGAAACTTGACGCATCACGAAAAGCACTTCCAACAGACTACAGACATTCATCAACAGCTGCCACCTACGCTCACTACATACTGAAGATCAGATAGCCAGAAAGAATAAGCAACAAGGAACTCACTGTGGCTGGCAACGAACCAACCAAGAACCTATAACCCAACAAATATGCAGAAGAAAGTGGAGATGGATTGGGCATACACTGAGAAGGCCGACTGGGGACACCACGTGCCAGACCCTAGAGTGGAACCCAAAAGGGGAAACGACGAGTTGGGCGTCCCAGGTGAGGGTGACATGAAGGAAGAAATGAAAGCTTCTGGGCAGTCGTGGAGCCAGGTTCAAAAGACTGCAGAAAATAGAGTGCGATGGAGGCGTGCTACTGAAGCCCTATGTTCCACTAGGAACCCAAGGGAAAAATAATATGTACATTTGTTTATTTTATTTACGTCATCATTTTCACTTCGTTTTCTTGCTTCAATATAACTGTCAAACGTTGTGTATCCATTCTGTTACTTCATGGATTAGTACGTAATCACCGTGCGCTGACTATCTAGACAGAACCTTGTGGCCCTATAAACAATTTCTGAAACCTCCAGCCATAATTACCTTGTAAACCTATTGATAACCTCGTACTGACCCATCAGCCGCTAGTGGATATTTTCGTCGTAACTGTAGATGAGAATGCACGGCTTCTGAAAATAACTCGTCGAAAAGAAATTTTTTGCTGACTTGTCTTTTGAGGATTTTCCACAATCTAATGCGACTATTTCGATGGCAACAAATCTGTATTTGAAAACGGAGCAATGTTTTTAAAAGTACAAAGGCCAGACATCAAATAGATATCCTCAGAGCCTTTACGATAAAAATAAACAAAAGTTAAAAATTTACTACATTTCCCTGAAGCCCTAGAAATTAGATACCTAAAACCTGACCTCTGGATATAAAAAAGACCGATTGATCAGATTTATTTTGATGTTTTCTATTTGTGTGCTGATATAATTCCTCAAGTGTTTAGCAACTCCCTTCATTAGAATCTCTGCTAAGTTGACACTTAGACAGATCTAGGATTATCGATCCAGTCATACATTATCATATGTCTTGAATAAGATGGTTAACTTTAAGTCGTATGCCGCTGATGAATACCTATGAAATAACATGACGTTATTTTATCCTGAAAACCTGTTCAGTCTTACTTTGCTAGAAGTTTTAAAGGGAACCAAATGTATGAAATCCCTTGTATTCATGTCCGGATTCCATAGGTCGCTAACCAATCACCAAGAAAGCGAAATGTTAGAGACAGTCAACGACTCCATTCATATTTTCAAGCTGGAAATCGGTGCAAAATGACTTCTGCAGCATACTACTTTGTACTTAACATGTGAAACAGACATGGGGACTATCCCCAGAAAACTCAGTATGTAGTTGATGTATTCTGGGTCGAACAAATGATCTTCAGGTAACAGATCTCTCTTAGTATAGACATAGGTAGTGCGTAGAATAGACATTACAGAAAAATCATCAGCTCGAAAGACATTACTCATTGAACTTCAACACAGTTTGGGTAGAAGCAAGTTACTTAAGAAAGTTATGTCGCTACGATGGTTTATTTCATTGAGATCTGTGTTTATGTGTACTGTGTCTGTGAGAGAATAACTATACATAAACGGAGAACTAAGCATAATAAAACAACAAACTATGCTTTCTTTATATTCTTTAAATAAGGCTACATATACATCAGAAAAACCTCGCCTGGTTAACTAGTTTACTAGTTACTAGCCGGTCCTAAGCCCGGGTAAAGAGGGAAGGTTGGGCATAGGGCTAGCAACCCTACCCCGTAAAACAAATCTAACCGCTAAAGAAACTTCAAAGCACAAACAAAATATAAAAAATGAAAACAAACTTATTCCCCGCTGGAATCGGAGAGGCGAAATGACGCCAGTTGGTGAAAGCCTTCGGGAAGCCAATTGGCCGATGTGTCTTCTCTCGATGAAAGCGAAAGTAAACGTGGGGACATGGAATGTCCGTACGATGTTTGAACCCAGTAAGGCAGCCCAGATTGCAAAGGAGATGAGAAGGTATAACATAGAAGTGCTTGGAATTTGCGAAAGCAGATGGAATGGGAGTGGACTCTCCAAACTGTCAACTGGAGAATCAATAATCTACTCCGGTCACCCAGACGCCAACCACGAGCACACTGAGGGAGTGGCTATCATGATGTCCTCAAGAGCATCGAAGGCTCTCATGCAGTGGGAACCAATCTCCTCCAGGATCATGACAGCAAGATTCAACTCAAAAGGAAGAAAGGTCACAATCATACAATGTTATGCACCTACAAATAATGCAGAGCAAGAGAAAAAGGAGGAATTCTACAGACAACTTCAATCAACACTGGACAAGACGTCAGTTGGCGATATCAAAATTCTAATGGGCGACATGAATGCCAAACTGGGAGGTGACAACACAGGAAGAGAACTAACCATGGGTCGAGAGGCGCTAGGTGAAATGAATGAGAATGGAGAATTGTTTGCAGAATTCTGTGCATTCAACGATTTGGTGATTGGAGGCAGTGTGTTCAGGCACAAGGATATCCACAAAGCGACATGGACTTCACCAGATGGACACACTAAAAATCAAATCGACTTTATCTCAATCTCAAGAAAATGGAGACGCAGTCTACTTAACACAAGGTCAAGAAGAGGAGCAGATGTAGGTTCAGACCACTATCTAGTGCAAGGAACCTTCCAAATCAAGTTAAAAGCCTTCAAGGAAGCTGGTGATAGACCTCAATTCAAGTACAACACTAGGAAACTGAAGGATGAAACTACAAAGGAGATCTTCAAGGCAGCCATCAAGACAAAATGGGAGACATCGAGGGACATCCCTGAAGAAACCTGTGTGGAAGAACACTGGAAGTCTTTGAAAGCTATGTGGAAAGAAACCTGCACAACAGTATTAGGAAGGAAGAAGAAAGAAGACAAGGAATGGATCTCGACGGATACCTGGAAGCTGATAGAGGAGAGGAGGATGGTGAAGCAGAAGATAAACCAGTGCAAGGATGCTCAACGACAAGAGGAACTGAGCACAATGTATAAAACACTGGACAAAGAAGTGAAGAAGAGTGCACGCAAAGACAAAAGACACTTCTACGAAACACTGGCAAGTGAAGCAGAACAGGCTGCAGGTAAGAGAGACCTGACGACATTGTATCAAATAACCAGGTTGCTATCAGGGAAGAGACCAACACAGATGAAACCAATAAAAGATGAAGAAGGAAATTTAATTACAAAAGAAGAGAAACAGAGGAAACGATGGGCCGACCACTTCAAGAAGCTCTTGAATCGACCACCACCTGCACTTCGTCCAGAAATACCACCTGCAGCCGCTGAATTACAAGTGAACATAAATCCCCCAACGAAAATGGAAGTCCTGAACGCCATAAAGCTACTGAAATGCGGGAAAGCAGCAGGACCAGATGGAATACCGCCAGAAGCACTGAGAACAGATGCAGAGACAACAGCGGACATGCTCACACCACTATTGCAGAAGGTGTGGAAGGAAGAGAAGGTACCGGACGATTGGAAGAAGGGTTACCTTGTCAAACTGCCGAAGAAGGGAGACCTCAGTGCTTGCAAGAACTGGCGCGGAATCACTCTCCTGTCCACCCCAAGTAAAATATTAAGCCGCATCATCCTGGAGAGGCTTAAAGACGCACTGGATTCAAAACTGCGACCGGAACAGGCAGGCTTCAGGAAGTACAAATCATGTGCTGACCAAATTGCAACACTTCGTATCATCATAGAACAGAGCGTAGAATGGCAATCAGCTCTCTACCTCAACTTCATCGACTTTGAGAAGGCCTTTGACAGCGTCGACCGAGAAGTAATTTGGAAACTGCTTCAATACTACGGAGTACCGCAAACCTTTATCCGCCTCATTCAACAACTATATGAAGATGCCACATGCCAAGTAATCCACAATGGGAAGCTCAGTGATGCCTTTGAAGTGAAGACAGGAGTGAAACAAGGTTGCCTACTATCCCCCATGATATTCCTTATTGTGGTGGACTGGATCATGCAGCAAACAGTAGGCAGCGAGAAGAGGGGGATACACTGGACGACGGAAAAGAACCTAGAAGACTTGGATTTCGCCGATGACTTATGCCTAATGTCACATAAACTTGAAGATCTGCAGGCAAAAACTAACAAGTTGACAGAAGAGGCAGCAAGACGGGACTTCAGGTGAATATAGAGAAGACAGAAGTGATGAAGATACCGCACCACCACCATCAACAACAACAACAAACTCCAATCACCGTCAACGGGAGAAACTTGAAGGAAGTAACCTCCTTCACTTATCTAGGAAGCATTGTTTCAACTACAGGCGGGACGGACGAGGACGTCAAAGTCAGAATCGGAAAAGCAAGACAGGCGTTCATTAGCCTGAAACCAGTGTGGAGATCTTCTGCACTCAGCATCTGGAACAAGATACGGATTTTCAACACCAACGTCAAGTCAGTGCTCTTGTATGGCTCAGAGACTTGGCGCGTCACGAAAGGGATTTCCAATAAACTACAGACATTCATCAACAACTGCTTACGCTCGCTGCTGAAGATCAGATGGCCAGAAAAAATAAGCAACAAGGAACTCTGGGAACGAACCAACCAAGAAGCTATCACGCAACAAATATGCAGGAGGAAGTGGAGATGGATTGGCCATGCACTGAGAAGGCCGACTGAGGACATCACGCGTCAGGCCCTCGAGTGGAATCCCCATGGGAAGCGACGAGTTGGACGTCCGAGGGTGACATGGAGGAGGTCATGCGAGGAGGAAATGAGAGCTTCTGGGCTGTCGTGGAACCAGGTTCAAAAGATCTCAGAGAACAGAGGTCACTGGAGGCGTGCTACTGAAGCCCTATGTTCCACTAGGAACCCAAGGGACTAATAATAATAATAATATAATACATCAGAAAAATCTTGAGACAATTAATATTGCAGATCAGAAAGTAACTACAATAAATGATTTGTCTTTTTTCCCTGAATTATCAATCAATTTATGTACACAATCACGTTTACGCCTTATGTGCTAACAGGGACTCTATCTTGCGTTTAATGAATTCTTCCTCCTTGGCACCTTCAAACCTTTCAATTTCTTTACCATTTCTCATGGAGATGACTGTTGGTACAACGCTGATCTAGATAAGCAACCAAAATTAACAGTAATCAACAGTGAAGTATGAGTTATATAAACATAAAATGTATGTATAGATCTCATGAAAAAATTATCACTTAATATAGAGCCAATGACTGCAGCTGAAGGTGAACATAAACCAAACCTGGGTTCGAACTGGTCTAGTATTCTCGCAAGCTGGCCTGAGTGACCCAATCCTTAATAAGACTTCAACTTTAAGTCTTACAGTAACATACAAATGGGAAAAACTATTGATGGTCACAGCTAGACTTAAACTCATTTGACCGTCAAACGATGGAGCTTTTAATTAGAACATAATAAAGAGTTCATGCCATATGACAGACTACTAGTCATATCTATCATCAAGTTATACAATCCTAAAATGGCATTGCATAGTGTAAAACAAGCCAATTTTGAAGCGAATATATTTTAAAAACAGAATGTGTTAGAGACCGTAAAAAATAGATTTCTCCCCCCCCTGAAATTGTCAATATTACGATGCCATATATGTAGATGAAGAATGTGATGGTAAAAGAAAAGACAACAAATAAGGAAGACGAGAGTAGCGTTTAGTTTACTAAAGGCGAAGGAATATTCCACTTACATGTGGTAAAACGAAGATGAATGGTCACCAGATTATAAGCTTTGGAAAAAAACAAATCGAAAACTTTTTTCCGAACACAATATCCTAAGGTTCTACAAAGGTGTTCCATCATTACTGAAAACAGACAACAACTTGAGATGATGGAAATTTCTAGCTCAGGAAGAACATAATGATGGTTTAGTGCTTTTTGAGCTTTGATGGTTTGACAATATATCCATAAAGCTCAAGGAACACTAAATCAACAATGCATAAGATCTTTACTGACACACGTCAATCAGTGGTAGGGATTTAAAAGCTGTATTGGTTACCGTTCAGTGGTAAATATGTATGCTTTATTGACATATACAGAGAACTAGTTATGAACTGAAAAATTTAGTGGAATCGTCTACAACTTCAACACTTTGTGAAACTGATGGAATATGAATTTCCTCAGAGTTGCAGATACCGGTTGTTTATGGACGCCAAAAAAAGTGATATTATTAACTAAGCATTGCATTCCTCCGGGATAAATTAGTACACTTGATAATACAACGGTAAATAAGTACACAGAGGTAAGGTTGCTAGTTTACTTGTTCATAGAAAAATAAACATGGTGCTAAATGGGACATTATAAAATACACCATTAACTTCTGATGCTTTGAGCAAATCTAAAACAGAGCATTCGTTTAACCGTACAACTAACATATTGACAGAAAAAAATTCATAAAGTGAAGTTTTGCTATGGTCCGGAGACCTCAACACTATCTTGCCCAACCCTAGCACCTTTACCTAAAACTTAATGTTTAAACCATTCTTGCGTGATGATTTTACTTAGTCTCGAAGATAAATCGAAGCTATCCATTGATGAAAAGCGCACAAACTTTTCTTATCCTAACTTCAACAGTAGTTTGATGCACTGTAAAGTTAGTCGTTAGAATGCATTCACATATCTAGCCAACATCATAGAACAGCAAACGTCAGTCGGTACATAAGTCACTATTAATTTTTGATACTTTCATCTGACAACTTAATGTACCAAACATCTTCAAATTTTATTGTTACAACTGTTTCCCCAAGTAGTATGCATACTTGAACCAAAGAGTGATCCGTGTTTATTCAATTGTGCATCTTGAAGAATTGGTAAACATTTAGTTATTCCTAGCCCCCAATCACGATAATCTGACTGTGTCCATCATCGATCCCAGGTTATCACGAATGAAATCATTTTGCATGGGCTACTTCAGTTTACCGAACACATTACACGCATACCATCTCAGCTATCTCTATAATGAAAAATATTCTGAAAGCTGAGACCGATTAGAAAAAGTAGTGATTTTTTTGTGAAATACTGCCAGGAAATAGAGGAGAACTAGTGTCTATTAGAGCACCATGGTTTACAAGAGTCAAAAGTCAACTTTAATAAGGGACCCGGTATTACTGCCCAACGGTCTTAGTTGCCACACTTTAAATCAGCAGCTAAAAATACAAGACAACAGGATAAAAGACAAAAATAAGGGAGAAAAATGTCAATTCTTAAAAGCCCTAAGAAGAGTATGTAAAGTAAATAACAAAGTGTGATATGATAATTAAGATGAAGATGACGTGTGGATGTGTATGCGCCGCTACGATCGATTTTCAACCACATCATCATTGATTTCGGGGATCAAGTAGAACCCAAAGGGAAAGTCTACATCTGCCTACATGTTGTAGAACAACACAATTAGAGGCTTCATGACCTGCTATCAATTTCTAGTCTAGTCGTCTCCACTTTTCCTTCCAGCCTTAGCCTAGTTCAGTAAACACCGCGCGACAAGGTAGACGATAACTAGGCATATGTGACACATATCTCAGCCACATCGGTCGATGAAGGTTTACAAAGTCATCAAATAACTTACCCACCCTCTACGCCTAACCTCCGTATTACTAGAGTGGTGATTCCATGACTCATGGTCAGAGCTACGAAGATAACGGTGGTCGAACAAGTGGAGCTTACTCATGTTCTCCAATTTTAACGGTCGTGTTTCACAGCCATATAGTAAGAGATGGAGAGTTGTGTTGTGCAGAAACTTGCAATTAGCAGATGAAAAACGCATTCCGAATATCCTGAAATTGTCATTCGAAGTGTCTAGAAGATTCTGCGTCTTACCAGTCTTCACTCAACAAAAGTATGTCATTTTCATATGTTGAATCTACTGAAGAGTCTCCTGTAACAAGATCAGATGAGCAGGGAGAGGCCTCTACTAACATACCTCTGATAAAATTTAATAAGAATGAATATCTTTAAAACACACTACTTGACTAAAATATTTCACCTGATACCTCATTGCAAGCTCTTACATGACCATAGTTATCCGGGTCTACAGCCTTCAGTGATGTTGTACTCAGAAGTCATCCCTCTCAGAGGGGAATGCACTGCAATAAGACCTCTCGATTGATGGAGCCAAATCCTGCCTTTATATCAAGGAATAGAGCTAGTGTATGGTGTAAGCAAGTATCCTTTCGTTTCAAGACCTGAAGGACGGTGAAAATATAGTCGATACGCCCACGACCAGGTTGGAAACCTTTCTGGCTTTCTCGGGTTTGTTGTTACCGAGTTTCACTTAGGCGCTTAGTGATTATAGAACCTAAGATCTGAAACACTATATTCGTAAGGCTTATTCTTCTGTGGTTATCACAGACAGTTTTTGGTCCTTACTTGAAGACTGGGACAACCACAGACTGGGACCAATTAAGAGAGATCCTATCAGATTTTCATAGGCCAAGTAAAACTTCAAAATGTCTAACCAACAAACCTCCGTCATTGTCCTTGAATACCTATGGTGCCAATGCATCGAGATCTGTCAACCTTGATCGTTTACCGTCACTCGCAACTTGCTAAACTTCCGCAAGAACTGAAGGCTCCAGGTCAGTGTTTCTTATAAGATGCGACTGGACAGCGAGAAATTGAAAATCAGTTGAACTGTTCATCAAAGTGTTCCACTCACTGCTTCAGTAATTTATTTTGCGAGTGAACTATAGAATAATCTTTTGTTGCTGCATTCTTACTGACCCATGACTTTTCCACTAGCTTCCTTGGTAAATCCAAACTGCTATACCTTTACCATTCCCGTGTCCTTCACTTCCCACTAATGATTACGGTCACTGATTGGACTCTGTTAGTATACATTTGAACTGTATCCACTACTGTGCTTAGAGCCTGAAGGAATGACTTCACGAGCACTCATCAATTCTCCATACAGCTGCTGAGATCCACTGACTCTTATTTACCTCTATCAGAGGATAAGCTATGGTCTCTACAGCAGACTGGAGACAGCATCAGACTTCCAGATAAGTACCCTTATTATGGTTTGATAACTGTTTAACCAGTTTCTTTTTGAGAGCAGATATAGTATTTTCCTCATCGAGCTGCTTATTGAATCATTCTTCAGTAGTAGTTTTTTTACATCCTCTTAGTCACAGATGTGTTCGATTCGAACTAACTGGGTTCCCTAAGATATATTCTACGCGGAGATACAAAGTGTGATCATTGCTACTATTAACCAGACAACGATGTTCAGTCTGTCAGTTCACTATAAAACCAACATTGGAAACATTACACGAAAATTTACTCACTGCTACTTAATAAGAACTATCGAAAATTCAGAGGACAGTTTAAGCGTGAAAAAGACTTACCTGATACTGTCCAGAGACGGTTTCTAGTTGATCAACGTCAACTTTAGCAAGTAAAATGGACTTCATATATGACTTCATGACATTTTCCAGTCTTGGACCTAAGATTTTACAAGGACCGCACCTAGAATTTTTTGAAAATCGACAACAGATGATCACATTATTTTCTAAACATTCATTAATATATCTTGAAATTAAAAGTTTGGCTTCTACTTTCTTACCAAATAAAACCACGAATATTTGGCTCAGCATATAATAAATGCTAAAGAAATTAATGGGCAAGAACAATTAAAATGTTCCACAGGAAGAGTCTATTTAGGATATAGACGAAATGAAAAAAACTGAGAACGATCTCCTTTGGAGACCCAGTTATTAACAGACTACAGAAACACAGAGGGTTAAAATCTCAGTTTTCAGGTGTTTAGTAAACTGATCTGAAGTCTTTTTATTGCAGATTTTTGCCACACTTGAATTCTAAGAGGAAAACATTTACCGGAAGCATCTAGCCAGATCAGCTTCATCCTCATCATCCGTATAGTCATGCTAATCTGCTTTCTCAGGACAATTTAAAATGCATGGATCTTTTAGTATAGTACGACCAAAATGTATGTTTGCACTGGAAATGCAATCTTTTAGTATCGTACCAAGAAGTAAAAAACGCAACAAAAAAAGTACGGAATCCCAACTCTGCAAATTGATGATGGCCTTATGTATATATCACAGTTGAGATCTCATCAATAGTCATGTCTTTTTCACAAGGGAAAATTCAATAACAATTTTCCCTCCAGGCGGCAAATGAACGTACAGAACAGGCACATGAATGGAAACTGGCTACCCAAACACATAATCATTGCTTACATCGGCAGTTGGTTGGGTAAAGCAAAACTCATCAGCTATGACTGCGTCAACTTTTACTTAGACTCGGGTAGCTTTTCAAATTGGAGGTGTTAATGTCTGGCCAGAGCGCCATCTCCCATTTACCCTGCAGCATACTGGTGCAGCAGATATGGATTAGCAGTTAACTCGAGAGAATCATAATTCTAAAAAAAGTCATGTGTGACCTGCCTAAAGCAGACGTCCCGTGGGCTGTGGGCAAGCGCTAACTCTTCTTCCTCGGGTAGCTCAAGAAATAGCCCACCACGGTGTAGGCAGCGGAGGAAGTGTCAAACGCCCGCACGAATCCACCACCTTTCAGGTTCTCTCACATCAACGCTTACCTCCTATATCCTTACTTTCTTATATTCTTTCACGTCTCTCGGTCAATATTCCTACACTATCCTCAATTCCTTCCAGCCCTGCAGCTATTGGCAACGATCTGAGTTCACGAAACAGCCTCCCCAAGACCCTGAAATCGTACTCTAAGCCAAACACTAGAGCCATCAATGTCAGCATAACCCGTCAAATTCACCAACAAGCCTCTCCAGCCAAAATTCTAGCAGCTCGAGGTCATTTCTCAGAAATACATACAGGACCCAAATGCCGTCATTCACTTAACCTCTCTCGGCTAACGTGGTGAATTCATAGAATTCACCCTACGAGTTTCTGGAGATTCAATGGCCAATTCTCACAGTCTTGCAGGTGCACGTATAGCATTCAGTGCACTACTCGACTGTATCTCAGTTGACAGTCACCCATGTGCAGTTCGACTGAACAGTATAGTGAAAACTAAAAAGAATGGTCAAACTCACCTTTGTTTCTTTGTAATCTCTGCTTTCACACTCACTGACTGCAGTTCAGATGAAGTGAAGGATGGGTTCTATCGAAAACTATCTAACCAATTACTGAAAGCCAAACGACCGATAGCTGCTACCTTGACATGGTGGTCGGGCTTGCATATCACAATGACCCAACGAGCTATGCTGGTGGAACGCTTGTTCCCTCGAGGTCCTACCATACCAGAAAGGTCTGTTGGATAGTGGTTAGACGAAAAGCAGTTACCGTTGTAGTGTAAATTGCTACACTATGATGGGGGTCTGAGGGCGAAGTCGTACTGCTGCTAGCTGGATGGGGTGTGACAGCAGTAAGGTGTTTCCCTTGGATGACCAGCAGTGCCATGCTGCTGCCTTCTCAGTGGAAGGGGGGGGTTAGAAAAGGTCGGCCCCAAAAATAACACACTCCACCACGCCCCACGGTCTGCCGGGCCGGCGGTGTTGGTTCACTTGTCGTTTCCTTTCGATCATCCGGCCCCAAAAATACAAAAGTTCAAAATAATCATACTCAAAAGGCTGGGTGTGACAGGCCTCAAGCAGATGTCCGATGGGCTCTGCGGTCACACAAATCTCTTTCAGGTACCTTAAGAAGAAATAGCCTTCCACGGTGTGGGCAGCCGGGAAGTGTCAACCACCCTCACAACTCTGTCAGCACTCAAGTTTCTTCTGACTGCTATCCACCTCCTCCATCATTACCTTCTAATCTTCCTTCACGTCTCTTAACTAATAATGCTGCATCATCTTCAATTTCTCCTACCTCTGCAGCCTTCGACAACGATCTGAGTCCACAGAACAGCATCACTGGTCTCCTTAAACCACGCTCCAAATTACATATTGGAGCCTTCAATGTCCGCACCCTCCGTCAAATTGGTCAACAGGCTTCGTTGGCAAAGACTCTAGCAACTCGGGCATGGATGTGTGCTGTGTTTGTGAGACACGCATACAGGACCCAAGTGTGGTTATTCACCTGACCTCTCCTGACCAATCTGGTGAATCTGCAAAATTCACCCTTCGAGTTTCTGGAGATTCGATAGCTAGCTCTCGTGGTCTTGCAGGTGTAGGTATAGCATTAAGCACTAGGGCAGAAAACTCACTACTAGACTGGATCCCAGTTGATAGTCGCCTCTGCGCTATGAGGCTGAACGGCACAGTGAGAACTAAAAGGAATAGTGAGACTCGCCGTTGTCTCTTTGTAATCTCTGCTTACGCACCCACTGACTGCAGCTCGGATGAAGTGAAGGACGAGTTCTACCATAAACTGTCTAACCTCCTCTCGAAAGCCAAACGTTCGGACGTAGTGGTTGTTGCAGGTGACCTCAACGCACAGGTGGGTAGACTGAGTGAGGCAGAAAGGCACTTAGGTGGCACTTTCGGAATCCCAGCTGAACGTACAGATAACGGTGATCGCCTATTACAACTATGCTCAGATAACCGCCTATTTTTAGCCAGCACAAATTTCAGACATAAAGAAAGGCACTGTCTGACCTGGCGTCCACCGAGCTCGACTCAGCGATGGACACAGATAGACCACATTGCTATTAGTCATCGCTGGAGAGGATCGGTGGAAGACTGCCGCTCCTTCTGGAGTACGTGTTTGGACAGCGATCATGCGTTGGTCCGAGCACGTATATGCCTGCGTCTCAATGGACGTAGAAAAAATTTGGCAACAAAACCACTACGAGTTCTGCTGGACAACGAAAACACCAAAGCCGTGTTCAGTGAGAAGTTGGCTAGGCAGTTATCGGAACAAAAGACTGTCACTCATCCAGAAGAAGCTTGGTGCCATCTTCAGTCTACTGTAAAAGCAGCACTGGAGACTGTAGCCGACTCCAAAATAATGGCTAAAAAGAGCCAGTGGATATCAGCAGCTTCTTCCAAACTAATGGATGCACGTGAATGCATCCCTGCAGGCTCTGAGTACAATGAAGAGCGAGCGCAACTTAAAAATAGACTGACGAAAAGTCTGCGCAACGATCGTGAACAGTGGTGGGCAGCGAAGGCTAAAGAGATGGAAAAGGCAGCGGCGATCGGTAACAGTAGACAGTTATTTAGACTTATTAAGGAGACTGGGGGGAAATGGTCAACAACAGTTAGTGAGGCTATAGCGGAGAAGGACGGATCTGCGATTCACTCGCAGGGGAGACGACTGGAACGATGGGCAGAACACTTCGAGGAACAGTTTAACTGGCCTCCAGCCACCATTGCGCTGCCCGCTATCCAGTCGGACCCTGAATGGGACATAGAGACAGGTCCCCCAACACTAGAAGAAGTTGAGAAAGCGGTAGGTAGCCTGAAACGAGGAAGGGCAGCAGGACCAGACGGACTACCTGCTGAGGTATACAAGAATGGTGGTAGAGTTCTCTTAGTCAGGCTAACGGAAGTGTTAGCCAGTATATGGGAATCAAATACGATCCCCTCCGACTGGTCTAAGTCACTGATCATCCCAGTCTTCAAGAAAGGCGAGAAGTCCTCTTGTGATAACCACAGAGGAATCAGCCTGACAAACATAGTGTCTAAGATCCTAAGTTCTATAATTCTCCGACGCCTGAGTGGAGCTCGGGAACAGCAAGCCCGAGAAAACCAGGCAGGCTTTAGACCTGGCCGTGGATGTATCGACCAAATATTCACACTGCGCCAGGTCCTGGAACATAGGCATGCTTACAGACGCCCGACAATAGCTGTATTTCTCGACCTGAAGGCGGCATTTGACTCCGTTGATCGAGAAGTCTTATGGCAATGTCTGTCACTGAAAGGCGTGCCTAGTAAGTACATCACCTTATTGAAAGCTCTCTACTCGAACACTTGTGGGCATGTTAGAGCCTATGGTGAGTTGTCCAGGGAGCTATACTCATCAAGTGGTGTCCGTCAAGGATGCCCACTATCCCCATTCTTATTTAATTTTATCATAGATATTCTTATGGAGGTTTCCCTCTCGTCACCTAATTACACAGACGTTGACCGGATCACAGGTGAATTTTCCTTAGATCTAGAATATGCAGATGACATAGTCCTGTTAGGTGAAGACGCTGACAAGATGCAGAGTCTTCTGAACACTTTGAGTGGGAATTTGAGAATGTTTGGGATGCGATTTTCACCACCCAAATGCAAATTTTTGCTCCAGGACTGGTCTTCAGCGGTGCCACGGCTAACAATAGAGAGTGAAGTGGTTGAGTGTGTTGACCACTTCACTTACCTGGGAAGTAGGATCAACGCTGGTGGGTTAGTTGCCGATGAAATTTCTGCACGGATACAAAAGGCTCGATTGGCTTTTGCCAATTTACGCCACCTATGGCGCCGCCGTGATATCCGTTTGTCTATTAAGGGTCGCGTGTACTGCACAGCAGTCCGCTCTGTTCTACTGTATGGCTGTGAAACATGGCCATTGAAAGTGGAAGATATAAGAAGGCTTCAAGTGGTTGACCACCGTTGCCTTCGTAGTATAGGACGTATTCTGTGGTGTCACCACGTGAGTAATGCAGAAGTTAGGTGTAGAGTTTTAGGGAGAAGAGGTAAATCAGTAGACGAGGTTGTGAACCTTCATCGACTGAGATGGTTGGGACACGTACTACGTATGCCTAGTCACCGATTGCCTCGTCACACAATGTTGGCTGAGGTGGGTTCAGGCTGGAAAAAGGCCCGAGGTGGCCAGACTAAAACATGGCATCAATGTATGAAGTCTCTGACTGTGGGTTTGAGCTATGTAGGGCGATGCAGACTAGGTGGTTGGGGTCCGCGGGACAAGAGCAACCAGTGGTTGGAGACTCGAGGTGATATGGCTGAGAACCGATGTCAGTGGCGCAGATGTATACACACATTATCCTCATCTTAACACTACCGAATCTCACCATTTTGTCACTCCCCTTTTCTTTCTTCTCGTACTTTATATATTTTTTTGACTGCATTCTCTTATCTTCATCCTTCATCTCACTACCTTTCTGCTTGATGAACTGAGGTGAGGTGTGGCAACTCGGACCATTATGCAGTAATGCTTGGTCCTATGTTGATAGTGATTGATTGATTGAGAGCCAAACGATCAGATGTGGCAGTTGTTGTAGGTGATTTCAATGCACCGGAGGGTACACTAAGTCAGACAGAAAGGCACTGAGGTGGCACTTTTGAATTCCCAACCGAACGAGCAGATAACGGGGAACACCTACTACAACTACGCACAGATGACCATCTTTTTCTGGTCAGTAAGACTCCAGACGTAAAGAGATATTGTCTGACGTGGCGCCTACCAACCTCAACTCAAAGATGGACACAGGGAGACCTCATTGCTATCAGTCATCGGTAGAAAGGATCGGTGATGAACTGGGGCTTCTTCTGAAGAACGTGTCTGGACAGCGAGCACGCTTTGGTTAGAGTGCATACCTACCAAAGCATGATACTGGTCGCATTTCTCGACTTGAATACGGAATTGAGGTCTCCCTCTCGTAGTTTGACTTCGCTCGGATTGATCTAATCACCGGAAATCCCTAGGTAGGTCGAGGGTACGCAGATGACAGTCTTGTCAAGTGAAGACTGACAAAATGCAGCCTTTTGAACATCTTAAGTGGCAATTGGAGCATGTTTGGGATGCATTTCTCTCTACCGGAATGCAAACCATTGCTCAAGGACTGACCTGGCTTGGCGCTTCATTTAAAAATAAAGGGCTTAAAATGGCTGAGCACGCTGGTCACCACTTATTTGGGACGTCATATCAGCAAGTGATGTGTTAATAGTCGACAAAATCTGCGCACGGATACAAAAGGCTCGATTGGCTTTCTCCATCTATGCAGTCTCCGCGATGTTCAGTTGTATGTTGAAGATCGAATGTACCGAACTGCAGTTTTCTCTGTTCTACTTTGTGGATGCGAAACATGGCCATTAAAGGTCGAGGATGAGGAGACTTCAGGTATTCGACACTATTCCCTTCGTAGTATAGCCCATGTGCTATGTTACTATGTCAGTAACGTAAACATCAGGTGTAGAGTTTTGTGAAGAGAAAAACGAATTGATCAACTAGTGAACTTTCTCGACCGAGGTGTCTGGGGCATGTATTACGCACGCTTGGTTAAAGCCTGCTCAGTTGCACAATGTTGACCGAAGTAGGTTCGAGCTGGAGAAAGGTTAGGGGTGGGTAGACTAGAAAGTGGCATCAGTGCATGAAATTTCTGACTGCTGGTCTGAGCCATGTACGGAAATGTAGACTTCATTGTTGGAGTCCGTGAGATGATAGAAATAAATGTTTGGAGATTTAAGAGGCCATGGCTCAGAAACGATCTCAGTGGTGCAGATATATCCAATCATTATTTTCATGTAGATCGCGATAATGAATTTAGTATTTTCTTACTTCTCTTCGTTATCTTACCACCTCTTTCTACCACTTCGGACTACCTTCTCTATTTATTTATCTTTCATCTCAATGTTTTCTCGCTTGATGCGATTTTAGATGTGGCAACTTGGACCGTTACGCATTTGTACTTAGTCCTATGTAACTGATCATAGCACTGCACTAAGATTAGACAAAAAACCCTCGGTATGTTAGATGCGTTGTTGGATGAGCAAGATATGAGTTCTCAAATGTCTTCATTGCATCGATCGAATGTCCTGGAACTACAGAGAAAAACATGTTGAGTTTAAGTGTAGTTTTTTGCAAGAAAGGTAAACTAGACTTTAGAAACCAGATAAATAACTTATAAGATAACTCAAAAGTAAACAACGTGGATCAAATATATTCACTTCTTTTTTTCATCTACCTTTTGAACCGAAATAATTATTTTTCCCCGCCTACTAGTGTCTAACTAATTTAAAAACCTTTTGTCCATGGTATGCTTCTGGTTTGCCCTGAGAAGCGTAGTGACAATAACCGACATGCTAATGTAAAGACTGTTCAATTCAGTTAATTTGTCAACTTTTGTTAAATCTATAGTCTTTTGGCGAATGCTTGCAAGTATCAAAAAAATAAAACTTAGTGGTACACATGCATGAAAATGAACAGTTAACAAAGAATCAGGTAGACAATAGGAATATTTTTTAATCTCCCATTATTATGAAAATCAATTTTATTCCCCTAAATGATACAGGAAACACTAACCACTTGGCATGAAAGTCGACAAGCACTGGCGCTGGATTTTCTAAAACACGCTTCTTAAAGTCGTCATCATCTTGAATATTTGTGATACCGAACTCAGCGTCAGTTTTACTTGATAAGCAGCGTGAAAATGTCACATGTTTTTGAATTACTTTATTCAGCCTATTTGAAGCTGGGCTTACACTAAAAAATGCAGATCCAATACCACATTTAAGCAACCTAAAAGTGAGATGAAAGCTTTGTGAACGTTCGCATATCTTACCAAACTGATGGAGAAATCAGCATCTGAAAAGTTGAATAAATGAATTCCAATTGATTAATTTTTAGAGAATAGTGAGAAAAATGAAACGGATATAAAGTATGTTTATTGGCTAATCATTAGGTTTGACATCAATAAATCCTAAACGTGTTTCATTCTGACGACTTGTTAGAACACCTGATACATCTATGTATCGTTCCACACAGTTAGCTATGCAGCCTTCAGTTCTTGAATCCAATGAGTTACTTAATTTTGAAACACATTTATCCCAACAAAGTGATGTGAGCTGATGACCCAATTGTTGAAATCGTTGCTTCTGTAATTCCTGAAGTAACTGACGTTGTATCCCTTCACCAGTCATTCAAACGTTGTAGAGGTTTTAAGTACCAAAACTGTAAAATTAAATAATAAATTTTAACTTCAAAATATTTTATGTAGTAAATCATAGATGAATTTGAGATAAAATTATATATTCGACTGAAACACATTTCATATTTTCCCACTGTGAATGCACATTTGTCAAATAATCACTGCAGCAATTCCCCGCCTACTCAGAGTACGTACGGAAAAATAAACCCAGTTTAAGCCTCTGGATTTCAGTGGAAAGGTTACCAGCTGATATTCCATCCTAATTAACTCGGTCTTGGTCATCTGAAACAAAATAATCGCTGTAGCTGAGGTCAATCGGTCCACAAACCCGACTTTCAAACCCTGCTCCACCAACCGGGGTTTGAGTAGCCAGGTAATATCTTAAGCCCTTACACAAGAAGTGAAGCCCATTGCTTACGGCAGGTGGTTCCTGAGTCACATTACAAATGGCTCTGCGGAATCCCACTTCGAAACGAAAATTAACAATAACATTGTGGAACTTAGAATGCTGTGCAGGTCAGTGAACGAACTAACTGGTTATAATTAGGGGTGAAATGCAAAAAATGCATTCAACTGAATGCGACTGGCTAAGGTCAAAGTTATGTGTGAATGCATACCGTCATTTGATCCAATTTAACTAATTTGCATAAATTTGATTATCACCCATATTCCCCCCTAAATTTCGCTGAATTTTTAGAAATACTTTCGTACAAGAAACGAGTAAGAAATAAATATATACAGAATATTATATGCCTTTAGGCTGCATACAGGTTGGTCAGTGGTAAAAAACGTAACATTAAAGTAACTGGTTTTCAACGAAAAGCAGTAAATAAAACAACGGTCAGTACACTTACTCAAGTTTCAAAAGATGCCAAAATGCAGATAAACGACTGTTGCTACAACAACTTGGAAAGTATCAAAATAAGTTGGGATTATTTTGAAGAACACGTTCGTTTTCCCGTGACCCGATATGACTGCTTATAAACATACAGTTTCAACACAAGTAACAGGAGGAGTTACTATATGAACAGAATCACAAACAGTGGGTTCAATTTCGAACCTCGATCCCCCTACCGAAGTTTGGAAAGCCACTTGCAATAAGTGTGGTTGCTTCCTTAGTGCAGAGCTAGCTGGTTGAGTTACATTACACACAAGGGTAAAGAATATATCATGTGTAACACAATCTGCTAGGATGTCATTTTTCAGCAAAGTCAAAAGACTATTAGAATAGTTAATTGTAGCTCAATGAAATTCGTCAAATTTTTCCAAAAATTTCAGTCTTTTGTTGATCACATCATGCTTAAAATTGTAACGATGCTTGAGAAAATAACAAAACTGTTATTACTTGATAAAAAATGTCTCATATTACGTGGACAGAATTCATCCTTGCAAGGTCCATTAACTGTTTAGGCAGATGTTATTTATTTGGTTTCTAACACAAACTCTGTAAAGCATGATAATCAACAGACATGGAAATTTGTTAAGATATGAGACGAAAAGGACAACAGAAAGACCGCAAAATCAATGCCGTTTGATATTTTTAAAAGACGGCACACGACGAGGATAGACAAGAAAAAGTACATTAGGATTATACACAGTTTCTGAGATTGAACAATATCTGGTAGGGCTTAATTTTAATGAACCAATTAGATGTTCTTCTAACATCAAATCAGTCCCTTTACAGGTAGGAGGTAAGTAAGGTCACATCCAACAATACATACAAAAAAGTGAAGCCTGGCACAAAAGTGTATCGGGTCAAGTTGTTACGCTTTACAGTAGCATGCACACAGCAAGTGAACAGAAAAAGACTGATAATAGAGTAGATAAGAGGATATGAGAGGAAAAGTAATTTGAAGATAGGGGTCAGTGGAAATATTAAAACTTTAGAAGACATCAAACAGTGAATACATCTATGCAGTTGTGACCGATTTTCAAACATGTCACTGAGTCAAACATTGGTCCCTATGATCCTGTGGAACCCAGCCAGATAGCCCACACCTCCCTACATGGCTCAGACCAATAGTCAGTGGTTTCATGGGCTGGTGCCACGTCTTGGCCCGCCCACCATGAAACCTTTCCCAACCTAATTCAACTTCTCCTACTATTGCACGTCGAGGTAGGCGTGGCTCGGCATAAGCAGCACATGTTCGAGCCATCTCAACAGATGAAAGTACACAACTTCATCAGTTGACCTGCCTGTCTTGCCTAAAGCCCTTCCGTTAGCCTCTAAATTACTCACGCGGTGATTCCACCAAACGCAACAAATGTAAAGAAGACACCTATGATCAAAACCCTGTAATCGCTTAATGTCTGATAGCTTCAACAACCATGTCAGCCGCATAACGGGACAGAATAGATTGTGCTTATTATCATTATCAGTATTACTATCAAAGCACAAACATGGTACAACAAGGGAACCAAGAAATGTGCAGTACAAAATAATATAACACTATTTTGAGGACATAAAGTGAAGGGAGGTGTATTAACAGAAAAACTATAATAGAATGATTAGAAGGGTAGTTCAGTAAGATAAACTCAAAACAAAACGTCCATTACTTTACAGCAGAAAATTGAAGGAAGTTACAACATGACTCCCACTGGTTTCAGTTCTGAATTATATCTGATAACGCCTCAAGCCACTGAGTTGTGTAATCTCTCGGACTCCACTCAGGAAGTCGTGATGCACCAACAGATGCTAAGCTGATACAACTATCCTTCATCCTATGACGCAACGTCATACGCTGACCACCCCACCACTTCTTCCCTCTACTCCCACAGCTAGCAAACAATGAACGGTATGGAAGCCGTTGTGACGACATGCGTAACACATGTTGAGGTCACCAAAGAAGATCTTTCAAGATGTCTTCACTTAGTGAACGACGATCTCCAACATACCCAAATACGGGCTGTTATGTCTCAGAATTACTTACATCGTGTTGCCACCGGATACGAGCAATCTCACGGAGACGACGATGATCAAACACAGAGTCGTCGCACATCCTTAGCTTGGGGAGGCCCGGTTTCATAAGTGTAGAGCAGAACTTCTCGCATCGAAGCGTTGTAAACCCGACCTCTCACAATCAGACCTGAGTCGGGATGGCCCCAAACACGGCCCAGGTTGACGGTTACCACTCTGGCTTTCGATCTGCGGTCAGAGGTTTCATCACTTACACCTCCACCAGTACTCAACACTACGTAGATATAAGAACTTTTCGACCACTTTCAAAGAGTCACCATCGAGGGCGAGCCTAGACAAAGGTTCCTGCTAATCTTGCAAGAGTACTTTGCACTTCGATGGTGCAAAGCGCATACCGTACTTATGGACGGTAATCGTCAACTGATTAAGTGCGATTTGAGTAGCCTGCGTTATCGCACAGTAAGGCGATATAGTCCGTATATTCAGGGTCGAATAGCCGTTTTGCGGGTACTAGATCTACACCACCGCGACACTTCCTTCAGTTGTCTGAAAAATTTCATCGATGGCAAAGCTAACCAGGAATGGGAAAATCGGGAAACCCTGTCCGACCCTACTTCTGTTTTGGAACGGTGGAGACAGGTGGCTGTACGCCCCCCACTTTACCTGATGTGTTATTACATACGGCTTTCAAAATGTTAATAAATTCCTCATGCACGCACCTCTCCAACAGACAGTTCCGGAGTACAGCTTTGTCCAACCAATCGAAGACTGCTCTAATGTCAACAAACGTAGCGATTGTTGGCCTCCAATACGTGTGGCGACGTCCAAGCATCCGCTAGAGGATAAACACATGATCAATGTATCCACGACCTGAACGAAACACCACCTGCTCCATGCGTGTCATTTTCTCATGCGTTTTGCGGTCCGCGAAGCATGACAGCAGCCAATATTTTCGACGCCAATGGTAACAGACTAATACCCCAATGATTATCACACACACCTTTTAAAGATGGGCACAGTGATGGCCACATTCCCAGAGTGATGGGACAGTTTGACACACCGGAAACAATCTAGCCGATTACCTGACTAGAGTTGTTCCTCCATCTTTAAAAAGAGCTAGGAGTACGTTGTTTGGGCCGAGTGTCTCGTGGCGTTTCGGGACTTGGAGTTGCTTACGGACCTCCACTTCGTTAGGTGGGTCAGTCAGCCAGTATCACTTCTGCCTTCTTTCAGTTCCCCAGATCGGATATCATTAGTATGCAGTTAAATAAGTCTTCTTTCATTAAATAGTCTAGATGAGGCTGAGAAGACAATGGCCTTTAAAGACCTTCGGTTTTATGCTATCAACTGCGTTCACAACTGCTTCTACAGTTGACTGAGTACGACGTCAAGTAAAAGCATAGGAATCTAACAAGCTTTCACAAGTGCTCACTTGGGGAGTTAATATTCAAACCGTACGCAGTAAATTTTTAACTATCTTTTCCATCCACTGAGGAGCAGACACGCGCTGGCCAGCCACTACCTTATTACAGTTCAAATAGTTACTCCAAAAAAGTAGCAGCTCCCTATCAATCTACCGTAACAATGATTGTCTTTTATTCGGTTTGTGAGTGACTCTCAGTCCACACATTTTCTTTGTGTCTGTATTTTGATCTAGTAAGCGGAATTGCTGCAGGATAGCCACACTATCACCTAATTGGAACAAAATATCGAACATGTACAGAGAAAACACCCAACCTAAGCTTCCCAGCTGTGGGTTATAGTCACTTGTAACATCCCTATATTTATGCAGC
The DNA here is from genome assembly GCA_944470555.2 of Heterobilharzia americana. Classification (NCBI taxonomy): domain Eukaryota; kingdom Metazoa; phylum Platyhelminthes; class Trematoda; order Strigeidida; family Schistosomatidae; genus Heterobilharzia; species Heterobilharzia americana. The sequence continues at coordinate 67,714,921 of OX104128.1, read as the reverse complement.
GGAACTGAGCACTTAATAGAAACCACTCTTACCAAAAGGTTTTTCACCACTCTCATAGACTGGGATAACTCAGGATCTAGACCAATCTTCAGTTCAAATGCGCTAGATGTTACCTCATTTATTCTGAAGAGTAATTTTCACTCAGATTTCTGGCAGCAAACAGTCAAGTCATCACTGTATTCTTATTTCAAGCTAGAAACAACTTTCTTATGTTGAACGAACTGGAGGACCAAAATCTATATTCCATTCAGACTGGTTGGATTGATTACAAGCAGTGCAACGTAGCACGACAAGGTGCCAAGTGACGTGGATGCCTGACCGTGTGCCTTCAGCTTGGTGAGTCCAATCAAACTATGGAGGCCAGCACCAATATTGAATCTCATCGAACCTGAGGCTATTGATCTTGGGCAAGTACGCGACGCAACAGATCTCTCCCCCACCGCAGTGTGTTCTTGAGGGCCCTAAGACAATACCAACCAGAAGTAAAAACCCAGTGGGATCATCACCGGTAAAAACATTCGCGATGGGCTCACCGTGTGAAGTGGCCCCTGGTTGTCCGCATTTATTCTAGGGTATCGTTGTGAAATAACAGAATACAACAGATCGGATTGTGGGCCGATCGCAACCCCATTGTCCGTTGACATCTTGTTCGATGCCCTTTTTCACCTGCAGTGGAAACAAAAGTCTTTGATAACACGGAAACGTTTTGCGAAAATGGGTAACATATATATATGTATATGTATATAGATATATATATATATGTATATATATATATATATATATATATATATATGCAGTTATCAAAAATAGATTTAATGCTGAGTTCTATTTTACCGGGTGACGCCTGAAGATAAAATGGAAATTTGCACCGTGACCGGGTTTCCCGCCCGATCCTGGATCTCGCAGCTCAGTTGGTAAAGCATCGACTAGGAAACCCAGTGGTCGCTGGTTCGAGTTCGTCCGCAGTGCAAATATTCATCTCTTTCAACCATCACCCATTGTAAATGCTAGTCTGTCAAACCACGGCTATATCAGATAGTCAAAATGACAACACTTTTTTGTTTCTCGACAAAGAATGACGGTGAGATAGCAAAATACTGCCGCAAAAAGGTGAATTGAAGAACACTTTCGCATTCCTAGTGGAAACGGTGGCCTGAATGCCTTCCAAATTGGTCCGCCTCCTCCACATAAACACTGAATCCGCATGCTATTATGACGCTTTACCCTCCACAGTGAACTTGCTAGCACTTGATCGTCCGAAGTGCCATATATATATATATATATATATATATATATATATATATATATATATACATTAGTGGGAGACCTCGAACAAGTGTTGACGAGTATCACGGTTAGTCATAGTTCCTAGCGGTCCAGGCGGAGAGCATGCAGACTGTCAACCGGGGTAAAGCTAAGTAGCAAACCTTCTGCTTATGAACCAATGGAGCTGTGGCTCATTGGCTTAAGATGGCTTTCAACTAAGGGGTCACGGGTTCGAGCTCCACTCCAACAACCGAGGTTTTGACAGCTAGGTAGTATCACTAGCCCTCACACAGTAGGCGTGGCTCACTGCGTACTGCGTGAATGCGCACAAGGTTGCTGAGTGCTTAAGAACTTAATACTACATTCACGCCAGCCGCTCCACACAGAAATATTTGTCGGGCGATAGGGTACTCTCAAAATGAATTTCGCTGGCTCGTAGCATGTGAGCTGAGCTCAACTGAATAACCATGATGAGATCCAGTATGTCTTCGGAACACATCCACAACCCAAGATTCCAGAATTACGACTAGTGGGAGATGGTTTTAGATTTGGTGCAATTTGGCAGCAGGCAGTGGTTTCAAAAGCCAGGAACGTTTTGGGTACTTAACAACGGTTTCAGGGTGAGAAGCTAAGAAAACTGTTAGGGTAACCGTAAGGAAGACGAAAGACACAAAGGTGAGGAGGATAGGTGAATTTTGTCTGGCGCAAAGTCTGGTATTTGACCGTTTCTGAATATCTGCGCCATGGAAGTCGACGTTTTCCTCAATTTACTGAAAAGGAAGTGAATTATGTCCGCCTAAATGCCATGCCTAAGGGAAGCCTACTTGAGGCTAGCTGCACAGAACTTTTGTGCAGTGTCAATTTTTTCGGAGTTTCATTTGCACTTCGCTAACATCAACGCCAACGATGGAAAGTTTTACGGTGATGAATGTGCAGGTCTTAGAGTCGATCAGTTCTAACTCTTCTTTCCCAGACAGCAAAGAGAACATGTAGCGTTGAAGATGGTCGATCAACTTCTTGCCATGAAGTTAACTATATGATCCTGAGGCGAAAATTTAATTTGTACGACCGTACACACGGCTTCACACAAACAATTCGGAAGTGATGTGAAACCCCTTGTAGACATTTACGTTCGCATCAGTTCACGTTGCTATTATTGAGCCTCATAGATGAACATATTGTACGTATTCTAACCTAACGTAGTTTTGGGCACTCTGAAATATAAGTTCCTTGACGTCAAACAACTGTATCCATGGTGGCTTCCTCTCATTCCTACACAAAAATGAAAAAGGGAATCCGTACAAAGCCACTAACCAGTCAAGCAAGAGGTGTAATTCTAGTCCCACCAGAACAAAAAGTGCAAGAACCTGGAGGACCAGACCAAATACACTATATATCACAGAATGAGGGACGCAGACACTGTGTCAACGTCATTCCAGGCAAATGCGCTGGTCCTGACAGACGGGGAAAGAAACGTCATTTTCTAGTACAAAGTCAGAAAGATGGAGCTAGTTTCAGATAAAAACTGAGTCAATGTTTTAAATTATTAGTTTTCGATGCAACCTGGAATATACAGACAAGAGAACAGACAGTGTAATACCTTCAATGGCCTAATAACTTGGCGCATTCCAAATATTGGTGGATAATGCTGATCACAATTACCGACTTATTACCAACTGAAATTCAAAGATCCAACACCGCATTTTAGGCCTTAATAAAGCGCGGTAATATGTTCCGGAGTTCAGAGTTTTAATTATCCAAAAGTCTGTGCTACAGGAAATAAGCGGTATCACACTTCATGTTTATAAAACCACACTTTGTATAATTTGACCGACAAATTACACTTATATAAGAATTTACATAACTTCTAACAGCTATACATACGGACACCTCTGAAAAACCAGACAATCCGACCACACACCAATATCAACAATTTCAAAACTCCGAGTGAAAGACACTCAGTGCTCAATGGATGGAAAGGAATTAAACAAACAGCTTTTCGTTTGGAGGTCTCATACAGCTTATCTACTATGTGCAGTCAACTGAAAATTTTGAACTGGTGCTTACGCACAACTATTTTCACTTAAAACAAAGGCAAACTATTCTTTGCCAAACCGTCCTTTAAAACAATATTGCGTAGTGGCACATAACTGCACAAATCAATAGCCTCAGGTTCGATGAGATTCAATATTGGTGCTGGCCTCCATATTTTGATTGGACTCACCAAGTTGAAGGCACACGGTCAGGCATCCACGCCATTTGGCACTTCGTCGTGCTACGTTGCACTGCTTGTAGTCGATCCTCTTGTCAGCTAACCAGGACGCATCGGTATTTCGACGAGATCTCCCAAACAAACTATTCCCGTCTGGCCACACAGCTGGGTTATTCTTTGATCGTGGATTTGCGGGTATAATGAAAGTGCAAATAATCAGAGGTTGGCCACTTCACTTGTCAAGTTCGCACAAGGACAATTCCCAAACTGGTGAGTCCATCCATAATAATAATAATTTTTATCTATCCGTATTGAACTGCAGTATTCATTGGCGGCCATACTCCAAAAGTTATCCTCATTAAACCGACGGCGAACACCATTCGGCTCATACCATACGGGTCAGATAAGGCAGAAACACGATTTCTGAGTGGTGAAGCTAAAATCCTTGAGCAGGGAGCAGGGAGATCTGCAGTCTTAGCTTCTGGCTGTCATCTGGCCATTATCATAAGAATTAAACAGGCAAGTTACAGCGCACATGTTCGACAAAAAGCCGTCTGTTGTTCGCCACCGATGTGAAGACGAAGGTTCGCTATCACGCTGACGCAAGAGCAAACGTTCTTCCGGCAATGACGAAGAAACTTCATCTTGGCTCATCCTTCTGTCTTCAGGCGGCTAACGGCAAGGGAGTATGCTTATCTCAACTTCAGTTTGCATAAACCTATTTACAGGATTTTCCTCCTGGCTGATGTTTCTATGCCCATTACTGACATAGATGTGCTGAACCATTACAATCTACTTGCTCGTCGTCATTGACTGACAGACAACAACACAAAGCTATCTATCGGCGGCACCACCTACGTAGGTCCGTGTTTAGTCATCGTTAGAACTGAACACTCAGGTGACGCTTCCTAACAGGCAGTTTTAGGGAAATATTCAGAGTTACAACGACCGAAGCATGCCCTGCCGCGCACAATCCTCAATGTTAAGCATCATTTCACAACCATGGGTCTACCTCTAGCATTCAAAGCACGCCGTCCAGCCCCTAACAAGCTCAGAATGGCGAAAAACGAATTCGATCACACTGTCGAACTGGGTATTTCCAAACCCTCCGACAGCCCTTGGGCATCATCATTGCGTATGGTTCCCAAAAAGGATAGCAACGACCAGCTTCCAGCCGGTGATTACTGAAGGCTTGAAGCCAAAGACGATACCAGACTGCTACCCGATACCTCATTTCCACGACTGTGCTGCGATGTTATGTGGAACGAAGATATTCCCGAAAACCGATCTGGTCAGAACGTGCAACCAGATGCCCATGGCAGCAGGAGATATCGCTAAAACAGTCATTATAACTCCTTCTGCCTTGTTTGAATTCCTGCGTATGCACTTTGGTATTCGAAATGCGGCACAACCATTCCAACGCCTTATGAACGACGTCTTTTGTGGTTTGGACTTTGCCCATGTCCACACTGATGTCCTTCTCTTTGCGAGTTTAGATAAGGAAATTCACCTTAAACATTCGAACCTTGCATTTAGCAGGCTGAGAAAGCATGGTGTCACGGCCAACTTACAGGATTGTGAAAAAGGAGTCAAATCGCCTAGCTTTCTTGAGCATACCACTGATAACAAAACCTTGCGCCGGCTGACAGACAAAGTGGCGGCTACCATGAACTGTCCAGAGCCAACCACCGTGGAGCAGCTTCACACTTTCACTGGCCTGATAAGTTATTACCCAAGGCCTATTCCCAGCTGTCCCTTTGTTATGAAGTCGTTCACCGATCTACTTCTAGGGACTACCAAGTGCGCGAGTCTGAACAACGTGGCTAGGCTTCCTCTCTCCAGGGTCAAGGAAGCCATATCGAATGCAACCATGCTTATTCATCACCACCTTGATGCCTCTTTGAGTATTGCTGTTGATGCGCCTGACTCCGTAACCGGAGCAGTTTTGCAACGGCGGACTGACAACCAGTAAGAGCCTTTGACCCTTTTCTCAAGGCAGACACAGGGGAGGAAACAAGATACAGTACATTTGTTAGGGGACTCCCAGTTATGTACTGCCCTGTACGCCATTTTCGATATTTGGTCGAAGGTTGTGACTTTATCCTTTTCACAGGCCACAAACCGCTAACTTTCCCTGTTGGCTCAGCACCGGATAAGTGCTCCCTTCTTACTTCACGACAACTTGATCACATCTCCCAGTTCACGCCAGATATCCGCCACATATCCAGAACGAATAACTCTTTAGTCGAGTCATCTCAAACAGCCTCCATAAACCATATCACAGACGTTGATCTTGTTGAGTCGACTCTGTGACAAAACGAAGACCTCCAGCTGAACCACGAGTTGTCTTCCACAATTCTCCAGGTACCGTTGTGTCCAGTAGGATCAATTAGTGACAGAATTTTAAGTCAAACCTCCGACAGCCAACTATCTCCAGTAGTTTAGAAGAGATGCCGGAGCAACGTCTTCAATACGCTGCACAAACTATCTCGTCTAGGTATACAAGCCACCACCAGGATTATCATAAAAAGTTTCTGCTGGCCGTGTATGAGCAAAGAAAGACGTTGAAGAGTGGGCTCAGTTGTGGGCAGCTTGTCAAAGGTGTGGAGCCACACAGCACACGAAGAGCCTTTCAGGTTATTTTAAGGCCGCAGACATGCGTTCTGACCACGTCCATAAAGATGTTGTAGGACCCCTTCTAGAATCCAAGGGATGCAATTACTTATTCACCTGCATCCATCGTTTTACGAGGCGGCCAAAAGCGGTACCCATTAAAAATATTACTGCTGAAACTGTTGCTCGTGTTTTCGCTGAAAGATTGTTTGCAAACTTTGGATGTCCATCGTGCGTAACAACCGACCACAGGCGCCGATTCGAGTGTGCACTAATTCACGCTTTAAGCGCACTTTTGGGTTGCACTTCGTTCCGAACTACACCTTGCCGTCCACAGGCAAATGACATGATAGAACGTTTCCATCAACAGCTGAAAGCTTCCCTTTCAGCTGCAAACTTACCTTAGTGGACCGAGACTCTGCGTCTACTCCTGGTGGGTATTCGAAATGCGCTGAAAGCTGACGCTGGATGCACATCTGAAGAACTCGTACATTGGGCTACTCTTCACCTAACAGGTGAGTTCGTCTCCCCTTGAACTTTCACAAGTGCTTTTGATGGAACGTCTTCCATGACTGGACTTATAAAAGCAACGCATTCAGTTAGGCCCGCCTACGTTCGACCCTAAACAACCTGGTTCACACCGCTTTACGAAAGACACCACATGTTTTCATGCGCCGCGATGCCATTAGTCGAACTCTGGGATCACCTAGCGATGGACCGCTCAAAGTTATTGGGCAGTACGAAAAATTCCATAGAATACAGCGAAACGGACTTGAAGTACAGTTAGTATCCAGCGTTTGAAGCCAGCTTACTCAGAAGGTAACCCCATCGTAAGCGGAGCCTCTGCTCACTGTAGCCGACTGGTGGACAACTCAGTGGTCGAAACTCATGACGATATGCTTGGTTATACACAGGTACAACAATCGCCTGCACAACAGAAAATATGATCGAGTCGAACCATCGGGTTCCCGAATTATCTAAATGTATGCTCAACTAATTAGTGGGAGTAAAGAGGTGTCTAGTACAATTAACTTTCACACACTTTTGGGGCGCTGTTTTTATTGGGAATGCGAAAATAACATAATTCCGGCCTCTGTCCCCAAACAAGGAAGCTTGAAGGTGCACCAGCAAGTCAAAAATCTGGGGGACAGTGAGTCGATGGAAACATTTTAAAGGTGATTAACTTAACGCAGCTACCCACAACACAATAAATGAATAAAAATTGGATAACCTGCGTTGAAAGTGAGACAGTAAGGGAAAAGGGTTTCAAATCTCGTGTATAATCCATGGGGCTTCCTGCGAAGTGTCTGTCAGTCTGACCAAGTCCTCTAACAAGCACCCGAAACTTTCCTGGCTTTTGAAACCACTGCCTGCTGCCAAATTGCACCAAATCTAAAACCATCTCCCACTAGTCGTAATTCTGGAATCTTGGGTTGTGGATGTGTTCCGAAGACATACTGGATCTCATCATGGTTATTCAGTTGAGCTCAGCTCACATGCTACGAGCCAGCGAAATTCATTTTGAGAGTACCCTATCGCCCGACAAATATTTCTGTGTGGAGCGGCTGGCGTGAATGTAGTATTAAGTTCTTAAGCACTCAGCAACCTTGTGCGCATTCACGCAGTACGCAGTGAGCCACGCCTACTGTGTGAGGGCTAGTGATACTACCTAGCTGTCAAAACCTCGGTTGTTGGAGTGGAGCTCGAACCCGTGACCCCTTAGTTGAAAGCCATCTTAAGCCAATGAGCCACAGCTCCATTGGTTCATAAGCAGAAGGTTTGCTACTTAGCTTTACCCCGGTTGACAGTCTGCATGCTCTCCGCCTGGACCGCTAGGAACTATGACTAACCGTGATACTCGTCAACACTTGTTCGAGGTCTCCCACTAATGTATATATATATATATATATATATATATATATATATATGGCACTTCGGACGATCAAGTGCTAGCAAGTTCACTGTGGAGGGTAAAGCGTCATAATAGCATGCGGATTCAGTGTTTATGTGGAGGAGGCGGACCAATTTGGAAGGCATTCAGGCCACCGTTTCCACTAGGAATGCGAAAGTGTTCTTCAATTCACCTTTTTGCGGCAGTATTTTGCTATCTCACCGTCATTCTTTGTCGAGAAACAAAAAAGTGTTGTCATTTTGACTATCTGATATAGCCGTGGTTTGACAGACTAGCATTTACAATGGGTGATGGTTGAAAGAGATGAATATTTGCACTGCGGACGAACTCGAACCAGCGACCACTGGGTTTCCTAGTCGATGCTTTACCAACTGAGCTGCGAGATCCAGGATCGGGCGGGAAACCCGGTCACGGTGCAAATTTCCATTTTATCTTCAGGCGTCACCCGGTAAAATAGAACTCAGCATTAAATCTATTTTTGATAACTGCATATATATATATATATATATATGTATATATATATACATATATATATATATGTATACATATACATATATATATGTTACCCATTTTCGCAAAACGTTTCCGTGTTATCAAAGACTTTTGTTTCCACTGCAGGTGAAAAAGGGCATCGAACAAGATGTCAACGGACAATGGGGTTGCGATCGGCCCACAATCCGATCTGTTGTATTCTGTTATTTCACAACGATACCCTAGAATAAATGCGGACAACCAGGGGCCACTTCACACGGTGAGCCCATCGCGAATGTTTTTACCGGTGATGATCCCACTGGGTTTTTACTTCTGGTTGGTATTGTCTTAGGGCCCTCAAGAACACACTGCGGTGGGGGAGAGATCTGTTGCGTCGCGTACTTGCCCAAGATCAATAGCCTCAGGTTCGATGAGATTCAATATTGGTGCTGGCCTCCATAGTTTGATTGGACTCACCAAGCTGAAGGCACACGGTCAGGCATCCACGTCACTTGGCACCTTGTCGTGCTACGTTGCACTGCTTGTAATCAATCCAACCAGTCTGAATGGAATATAGATTTTGGTCCTCCAGTTCGTTCAACATAAGAAAGTTGTTTCTAGCTTGAAATAAGAATACAGTGATGACTTGACTGTTTGCTGCCAGAAATCTGAGTGAAAATTACTCTTCAGAATAAATGAGGTAACATCTAGCGCATTTGAACTGAAGATTGGTCTAGATCCTGAGTTATCCCAGTCTATGAGAGTGGTGAAAAACCTTTTGGTAAGAGTGGTTTCTATTAAGTGCTCAGTTCCGCTGCATAAATATAGGGATGTTACAAGTGACTATAACCCACAGCTGGGAAGCTTAGGTTGGGTGTTTTCTCTGTACATGTTCGATATTTTGTTCCAATTAGGTGATAGTGTGGCTATCCTGCAGCAATTCCGCTTACTAGATCAAAATACAGACACAAAGAAAATGTGTGGACTGAGAGTCACTCACAAACCGAATAAAAGACAATCATTGTTACGGTAGATTGATAGGGAGCTGCTACTTTTTTGGAGTAACTATTTGAACTGTAATAAGGTAGTGGCTGGCCAGCGCGTGTCTGCTCCTCAGTGGATGGAAAAGATAGTTAAAAATTTACTGCGTACGGTTTGAATATTAACTCCCCAAGTGAGCACTTGTGAAAGCTTGTTAGATTCCTATGCTTTTACTTGACGTCGTACTCAGTCAACTGTAGAAGCAGTTGTGAACGCAGTTGATAGCATAAAACCGAAGGTCTTTAAAGGCCATTGTCTTCTCAGCCTCATCTAGACTATTTAATGAAAGAAGACTTATTTAACTGCATACTAATGATATCCGATCTGGGGAACTGAAAGAAGGCAGAAGTGATACTGGCTGACTGACCCACCTAACGAAGTGGAGGTCCGTAAGCAACTCCAAGTCCCGAAACGCCACGAGACACTCGGCCCAAACAACGTACTCCTAGCTCTTTTTAAAGATGGAGGAACAACTCTAGTCAGGTAATCGGCTAGATTGTTTCCGGTGTGTCAAACTGTCCCATCACTCTGGGAATGTGGCCATCACTGTGCCCATCTTTAAAAGGTGTGTGTGATAATCATTGGGGTATTAGTCTGTTACCATTGGCGTCGAAAATATTGGCTGCTGTCATGCTTCGCGGACCGCAAAACGCATGAGAAAATGACACGCATGGAGCAGGTGGTGTTTCGTTCAGGTCGTGGATACATTGATCATGTGTTTATCCTCTAGCGGATGCTTGGACGTCGCCACACGTATTGGAGGCCAACAATCGCTACGTTTGTTGACATTAGAGCAGTCTTCGATTGGTTGGACAAAGCTGTACTCCGGAACTGTCTGTTGGAGAGGTGCGTGCATGAGGAATTTATTAACATTTTGAAAGCCGTATGTAATAACACATCAGGTAAAGTGGGGGGCGTACAGCCACCTGTCTCCACCGTTCCAAAACAGAAGTAGGGTCGGACAGGGTTTCCCGATTTTCCCATTCCTGGTTAGCTTTGCCATCGATGAAATTTTTCAGACAACTGAAGGAAGTGTCGCGGTGGTGTAGATCTAGTACCCGCAAAACGGCTATTCGACCCTGAATATACGGACTATATCGCCTTACTGTGCGATAACGCAGGCTACTCAAATCGCACTTAATCAGTTGACGATTACCGTCCATAAGTACGGTATGCGCTTTGCACCATCGAAGTGCAAAGTACTCTTGCAAGATTAGCAGGAACCTTTGTCTAGGCTCGCCCTCGATGGTGACTCTTTGAAAGTGGTCGAAAAGTTCTTATATCTACGTAGTGTTGAGTACTGGTGGAGGTGTAAGTGATGAAACCTCTGACCGCAGATCGAAAGCCAGAGTGGTAACCGTCAACCTGGGCCGTGTTTGGGGCCATCCCGACTCAGGTCTGATTGTGAGAGGTCGGGTTTACAACGCTTCGATGCGAGAAGTTCTGCTCTACACTTATGAAACCGGGCCTCCCCAAGCTAAGGATGTGCGACGACTCTGTGTTTGATCATCGTCGTCTCCGTGAGATTGCTCGTATCCGGTGGCAACACGATGTAAGTAATTCTGAGACATAACAGCCCGTATTTGGGTATGTTGGAGATCGTCGTTCACTAAGTGAAGACATCTTGAAAGATCTTCTTTGGTGACCTCAACATGTGTTACGCATGTCGTCACAACGGCTTCCATACCGTTCATTGTTTGCTAGCTGTGGGAGTAGAGGGAAGAAGTGGTGGGGTGGTCAGCGTATGACGTTGCGTCATAGGATGAAGGATAGTTGTATCAGCTTAGCATCTGTTGGTGCATCACGACTTCCTGAGTGGAGTCCGAGAGATTACACAACTCAGTGGCTTGAGGCGTTATCAGATATAATTCAGAACTGAAACCAGTGGGAGTCATGTTGTAACTTCCTTCAATTTTCTGCTGTAAAGTAATGGACGTTTTGTTTTGAGTTTATCTTACTGAACTACCCTTCTAATCATTCTATTATAGTTTTTCTGTTAATACACCTCCCTTCACTTTATGTCCTCAAAATAGTGTTATATTATTTTGTACTGCACATTTCTTGGTTCCCTTGTTGTACCATGTTTGTGCTTTGATAGTAATACTGATAATGATAATAAGCACAATCTATTCTGTCCCGTTATGCGGCTGACATGGTTGTTGAAGCTATCAGACATTAAGCGATTACAGGGTTTTGATCATAGGTGTCTTCTTTACATTTGTTGCGTTTGGTGGAATCACCGCGTGAGTAATTTAGAGGCTAACGGAAGGGCTTTAGGCAAGACAGGCAGGTCAACTGATGAAGTTGTGTACTTTCATCTGTTGAGATGGCTCGAACATGTGCTGCTTATGCCGAGCCACGCCTACCTCGACGTGCAATAGTAGGAGAAGTTGAATTAGGTTGGGAAAGGTTTCATGGTGGGCGGGCCAAGACGTGGCACCAGCCCATGAAACCACTGACTATTGGTCTGAGCCATGTAGGGAGGTGTGGGCTATCTGGCTGGGTTCCACAGGATCATAGGGACCAATGTTTGACTCAGTGACATGTTTGAAAATCGGTCACAACTGCATAGATGTATTCACTGTTTGATGTCTTCTAAAGTTTTAATATTTCCACTGACCCCTATCTTCAAATTACTTTTCCTCTCATATCCTCTTATCTACTCTATTATCAGTCTTTTTCTGTTCACTTGCTGTGTGCATGCTACTGTAAAGCGTAACAACTTGACCCGATACACTTTTGTGCCAGGCTTCACTTTTTTGTATGTATTGTTGGATGTGACCTTACTTACCTCCTACCTGTAAAGGGACTGATTTGATGTTAGAAGAACATCTAATTGGTTCATTAAAATTAAGCCCTACCAGATATTGTTCAATCTCAGAAACTGTGTATAATCCTAATGTACTTTTTCTTGTCTATCCTCGTCGTGTGCCGTCTTTTAAAAATATCAAACGGCATTGATTTTGCGGTCTTTCTGTTGTCCTTTTCGTCTCATATCTTAACAAATTTCCATGTCTGTTGATTATCATGCTTTACAGAGTTTGTGTTAGAAACCAAATAAATAACATCTGCCTAAACAGTTAATGGACCTTGCAAGGATGAATTCTGTCCACGTAATATGAGACATTTTTTATCAAGTAATAACAGTTTTGTTATTTTCTCAAGCATCGTTACAATTTTAAGCATGATGTGATCAACAAAAGACTGAAATTTTTGGAAAAATTTGACGAATTTCATTGAGCTACAATTAACTATTCTAATAGTCTTTTGACTTTGCTGAAAAATGACATCCTAGCAGATTGTGTTACACATGATATATTCTTTACCCTTGTGTGTAATGTAACTCAACCAGCTAGCTCTGCACTAAGGAAGCAACCACACTTATTGCAAGTGGCTTTCCAAACTTCGGTAGGGGGATCGAGGTTCGAAATTGAACCCACTGTTTGTGATTCTGTTCATATAGTAACTCCTCCTGTTACTTGTGTTGAAACTGTATGTTTATAAGCAGTCATATCGGGTCACGGGAAAACGAACGTGTTCTTCAAAATAATCCCAACTTATTTTGATACTTTCCAAGTTGTTGTAGCAACAGTCGTTTATCTGCATTTTGGCATCTTTTGAAACTTGAGTAAGTGTACTGACCGTTGTTTTATTTACTGCTTTTCGTTGAAAACCAGTTACTTTAATGTTACGTTTTTTACCACTGACCAACCTGTATGCAGCCTAAAGGCATATAATATTCTGTATATATTTATTTCTTACTCGTTTCTTGTACGAAAGTATTTCTAAAAATTCAGCGAAATTTAGGGGGGAATATGGGTGATAATCAAATTTATGCAAATTAGTTAAATTGGATCAAATGACGGTATGCATTCACACATAACTTTGACCTTAGCCAGTCGCATTCAGTTGAATGCATTTTTTGCATTTCACCCCTAATTATAACCAGTTAGTTCGTTCACTGACCTGCACAGCATTCTAAGTTCCACAATGTTATTGTTAATTTTCGTTTCGAAGTGGGATTCCGCAGAGCCATTTGTAATGTGACTCAGGAACCACCTGCCGTAAGCAATGGGCTTCACTTCTTGTGTAAGGGCTTAAGATATTACCTGGCTACTCAAACCCCGGTTGGTGGAGCAGGGTTTGAAAGTCGGGTTTGTGGACCGATTGACCTCAGCTACAGCGATTATTTTGTTTCAGATGACCAAGACCGAGTTAATTAGGATGGAATATCAGCTGGTAACCTTTCCACTGAAATCCAGAGGCTTAAACTGGGTTTATTTTTCCGTACGTACTCTGAGTAGGCGGGGAATTGCTGCAGTGATTATTTGACAAATGTGCATTCACAGTGGGAAAATATGAAATGTGTTTCAGTCGAATATATAATTTTATCTCAAATTCACCTATGATTTACTACATAAAATATTTTGAAGTTAAAATTTATTATTTAATTTTACAATTTTTGTACTGCACCAAGTTAAATGCATCTTGTGTTGTCAATCAATTCACGTGACTTTGTGGAGAGGCGATGACTTTTACTAACCTTCTTGTATGTGTTGCCGACTGTCATCACAGCCGTCCCTACATTAGACCTAAAATCAATCCATTCTTTCTCAGGACGAGCACTTCTGTCCCCTTCAGATAAGTGCTTAGCCAGCTCCGCCCTAAATACGTATTTGGCATCATAATCTTCCAATCGGGTATGGACAAATTTCGCTGTCACGTGTTTCTTGTGGCCAGCAAGGGACAGACATACACGAACATGTATTAGCGCGTGACTGGAAACCGAAATGTCGCCCTTATGAGGGCGGAAATCCTTCTCCCATCTTCTCCAACGACGACTTTTAGTAATGTGTTCATCGGTTTGAAGTCTGTGGAGGCCACGTGAGACATTGTCTGCTTTTGTTCCTAACGTTAGTTGCGATCAGAAACAAGTGACTGTCGGAACAGAACCCCGACAGAGGATCATTGTTGTCGATTTACTGACACTGTATTCCGAGAATGGCTACTAGATGCCTCTCTCATTGGCTAAGCTTCCTTATTTGAGTGTCAAAGTCATTTGCCATTAAGACTATATCCGAACGCTTTCCTTACCGTAGCGAAATTGACAGCTTCCAATGGAATTCATCCTTTGCATCATCCAAACTACAGAAGATGGGTGCGTAGGTGTAAACTTCCAATTGGCAACACCTAATCCGACGATCCCTCCTGGTTCTTACAGATCTACTCGTCTGAACAGCATATGGACGGCTGTTGACCGGTATCCAGTGAAGGAGTGCACTTTCTGCTCTACACCTCAATGCTATGCCTATGCCGGTGAGTCCACGAGAGCCAGTCATTGGGTCCCCGAATGCTCTTAAGGTAGGTTTTGAGGACTCCCCATTACGACCATGTGAGGTCAATTTAATAACCACATTTGACCGTGTTCATATCTCCCAGAGACATACTACACATCTGTGGTTCGGATTTGTTATGTACGTGCTGGTTGGTAAAACCTTAGTTGCTTCTGACTTCACAGCGACTGGTTCGCCTCTACTAGGTTACCTCTTCGGCTTGGACCATGCGGATGATGTCGGCCTATTCAGTGAAGATGCTCGCAAAGTTTGAATTCTTCCGAAATTATTGAACAGTATCTTGAGTATTTTTCACACTTCGGATGTGTCAAAACGACTTGATGCCTCGAAGATGGTCTGTACAAACTTCTATTATGAAGATGGGGGTGAACTGACAGGTGTGGGGCACTCCTCTTACTTGGGGAATCGGGCCAACAAGGATGGGCAGGCTATTGAAGAAGCTTCAGCTGGGGTCCAAAAACCCGGCCATCGACTTGCAAGCATGTAATTTCCTGTACCGGTATCATTTTTGAGCACCTATCAATGGACGAGCATACCGTGCAACAGTTGGCTGTGAGACGTGACTCCGGGAAAAAGATGGTGCAAAACGTCCACGGGTTTTTGATACCACGTACCTTCATGGTATTGCTGGCGTATCGCAGGGCGACGGAGTGGGTGACATAGGGGCTTGGCGAGGAGTGCCAGGCAGGGCAAGCCAGTCGGTCGATGAGGCTGTGAACCATCACTGAAAGGTGCCTTGGACGTTTGTTGCGCATGCCCAGCCACCGCCTACCTCGATGTGGAATGTCAGTAGAGGTGGGATTCGACTGGAAGAAGTGTGAACATTTTCGGTAACCTCTACTTTTCGACCATTTCTGCTCCTATGCGATTCTGTCTACTATAATATAACACTGTTTTGACCATTTGCATTTTGCGTATTGTGAAATGTGGCAGCTTGAGACAATGTACTGTTGTGCAGGGTCTTGTGTTGACTTGTCTGTACGGAGTGGTAACCGAGTGATGGCTTGTTCTCCTTCTGTGGCGTATCGCCTTTTGATTAAGTGACTTACTCATGAGGATGAAATTATTTACTAGCTGACTGTCCTCGGTTTACAACTATCCCGGAAACCTAGGGGAACTACTGGCCAAGAAGAGTGGCAAACTGTATTCCTTGACACGGAGGTGGGAGTTGACTTTTGACCACGTAGTTTGTAAGCAAGGTTAGCGTTTTGCAATTATATCATATTTCACCTGGTGTAAAAGGAGGGAGTGGGTTGGTTGACAGAGGCAGTGACGTCCTGTACTTTATGAGGTCCCTTTGCCACGGTAGAGCTGGTCTTGATTAACTCACGGTACGCTACGGGGGCTTGGGTACTGTTTTATGTCTGTGTATCAACCTCCATCTTATCGGAGGGAGTTTAATGAAGACTGGACATCAGAGGTAAAACAGACGAACAGCATCGAAATCCTCCGTTTAAGTAATGACTTCTGCAACGTTTTGCATGAATTTGCCTAAGATCCTTGCCTTTTCTGTTGCGATTCTCTGAAATGAACTTGACAAGCGATTTAGCAAGGGTGTAGCCAAATCTAAAATTAACTAGCTATTCAAATTGTCCCGCATGGAACAATTCATCAAAGGCCTAGTTAAAGTAAGTAAACTCGAAATTTCGAATGACACCTTTGTAGCTATTTAATGATCAAGTCTGTCTACCATCAGGTTCTGTATATTTCGTGTGACAAAGATCCGCGTGTCGAAAGAGTGCAGATGTAATATAGCAGACCTAAACAGCTTGTTTACCTGGTCAGAGAAGTGGCTGACGCCTATCAATGCAGGTAAGTGTGTGAGCATGCAGTTGGGGCACACACAAAGCAACACATACGATATTGGTGGGACTCCTCTACCATCAGTACTGACCCACAATGAGCTAGGAGTCACAGTGGGTTACAACTTAAAAACCACGACACACTGTCGATTGGTAGCGGCTCAGAGTTTCAGGACTCTCTGAGCATTATGTAGAACGTTTACGAAAGTAAGTGGTGACATGTTCACCGTCCTATACACATTCCTAGCGAGGCCCAAATTAGAAAACTGTACACGGATGCCAAATCCTTGTCTCATATGTGACTCAAACCTTCTGGAAAGAGTTCAGAGGACAGTGACTAGTATGATCCCTGCGACGGTTGACCTAACCTATGAAGACCAGCTTAAGGAGCCGAACCTCTTAACTTTGTCCCATCGCAGACGGAGGGGAGATCAAATCATGCCATATATGATTCTAAGAAAGGGCTTCGGACCTGACCTATCTTCTCTTTTCCTTCCCATTAAGTTGGAACACCCCAGAGGACGTAGTAAAAAACTACAAAAGCAAAGAACGAACATAGTCTCAGTAGAGTAGTGGTCCTCGCGTCGAGTAATAAAGACCTGGAACCGGCTAGCAGAAGAAATGGTGTCCGCATCATCAACTGCATCGTTCAAGAAGGGATTGGACAGGGGATTGAACTGGAAAAGGATTAATATAGGCTATCAGCCAACTGTCCTCAAACAACAAATCTGAATCTGAAAAATCCGAATTATTAGCAAACTGTGCTGGTAACGTTCTGCTCTACGTTTACGACTGAGGATCGGATGTAACAAGTTACGTTGGACAGTGTTTTACTTCTTTCGGCCATGTGAATACATTTCTGCATACGGCGACATTTGTACTTTTCAGGCGGCTGGTTTGGTCTGACTATGAGTTTAAGTGGTACGAATCAGAGAGTTCCGTGTGATGAGGAAGTAGGATTCCTTCCATCCTCAAAGGACGGTCATGATATGAATGAAAGTAAAAAAGAATTGAAAGATACATATTGTCTTCTAACACGAGAAGACCTGATGCAACTCGATTCTAAGGAACCTTTTTGGTTGCGTCTGCGATGGGGTTTATTCATCCTGTTTTGGATAGTTTGGATTGGACTTCTGTTGGCCGCAATTCTTATCATAGTTTTTACTCCTAAATGTCCACCGAGACCGGACCTTCCATTCTGGAGATCAACCATTGGCTACTGGGTAAATCCGTTTGCATTTAAGGATTCGTCTGGAAACAAGGTCGGTGATCTGAGGGGTAAGATATGCTTAAGTTATTCTCAATTTTAAGGTTTGGTTGATGGGCTTGATTATATAAAGGGGACAATTGGCGCTGGATTCATCGTTCTGACATCTATCTTTTCTGGCGAATATACAAATGAACAGAAAATATTAGGTCTCGTGAATGATTTCTATAAACTTGATGATGCACTCGGTGATATGGAAGATTTCAAGTACCTCGTAAAGTCGTGTCACAAGAAGGGTATCTATGTTGTCCTTACCATGGACTTCAATTCTGTCTCCACAAAACACTTATGGACTGAAGATACTTCTTTACTTGAACCTTATCCGAAAGATAAAAAAGTATGCATCTGTTTATACTTGGATATGCGGTAACAGTTTTCTCGTTTAGGTGGTGATGGTAAAACAATTATAAATGGAGTTGATTATTATTCTGTCTTCGGCCCAAATCTTGTAGATCTTAACCTCAGGGAATCAGGTGCACTTAGTCGCGTTATTGTAAGTCTTACATTTGTATATTTCTTCCTAAATTACTGACAGGATGTGGCAAAGTTTTGGCTGAACGAAGGGATCGATGGTATTGTTTTAGATAATGCTGCTTTCTACGTTGAGAATTCTGCAGCACCTAATGATTCACTTTCAGTCGGGGTGAGTTCTGAATGCTTCTTATATTTTCTAGTCCGAATCAAACAACTGGTTCAAAAGCTACCCGGCGTCTCAGATATTTACTGACGAATCACTGGGGTTTGTTCAGAAAATGAGGAAACTTATTGATGAAGTGTCACAGTCCAGTGGAAAACCGAAGTGAGTTATTTTATAATGTCAAATTTCTCTCAGATTACTAGCAGTGGATGCTGGCAACACTGGATATGGTGTTGGAGAGAAGGATGACAGTGCAATTAAATTTTTGGGCACTAAAGAAATCCCTGGTGCTCACGTAGTTGTTAGTCGCCAGTTTGTGAAACAACGTGGATGGTATGTTGTAGTGCTACTTTAAACCGATATTGTAGGAAAGCTAGTGTTAATGCGACACTGAGTGAGAGTAACATTTTTACGTACAGCATGTTGGATACGAATGCGAGATCTTCTTTGGCTCTGATAGCGGCTTCGACTAGTGACCCGAGACAATCTGACATAGTGGCCTTGGCATCAACCCTTCTTCTTCCAGGTAAAATCACTTTCTCATTGCATGCGTAAATGCAACTGTAAATGATCTGATTAGGTTGAAAACCTAGCAAGGTGAAATTGTGACGATGAGTAAACTATGACACTGGAAATCCCTCACATTTCACCTTTTTCTTTGGAGCTGTGATAAGTATATCCCTACTAGATGTCTTAGATTTTCGTAAAAATCAAGGAGGTAAATGTACTGCGTAGCAACCGGTTTTGTTCTGCCATACTGCTTTAGCATGATTTGTGGAGATGAACATGAAAATACAGATGCCTAACTCTTCACTGACTCCTATTTGGGTCGTTTTTAGCGCAGCAAGTCTATGGATTCTTAACTCCATCTCAGATGTACTTTGTGTGAAAACAGTAATAGGAAATCCAGTTAATTTCATAAGATGATGTTGAAAAACGAAAAAGTTAGCCAGGGTGGTACTTATCAAGCAGTGGCTATTTTTGCGAAATATTACGTTTGGATTGATATTAGTACATTTAAAGTTATATGCGTGAGTTATTCACATGTCCATACCTAAAAGAAGTTCAAGTATGCAGACACAAAATCATACAATTTTCAGTAACAAACGGTTATCAAAATCAAAGAGTATTGCTTTAGGAAACTGATTTACGAGAACATTACTATTGTGATAGTCCTAGTTTGTCGACACATCTTAAGAACAGGAAATCTTTATACTGATGTGTGTTTTGGAAATACCAGTGCTAGGTTAATTTTCAGCGTAAACTACCTGCTCTACAAAATGTTAAGTTAAACCTTTAGATAAGATGTTGTCATCTTCAGAATGACTTGCATGCATATTCTCCGTAATTAAAGGAATATAAAACAGTGAGCAGTACGAGATTACAGTCTGCTGAAAATAAGCTTAATCAAGAATGGTGAAATTTGAAAATACTTGTTAATCTCATTGCTTGTGAAAATTCCAGCTTTCTAGACCAAAGCTTCTTTTGTCCCTATTTTTTACACACATTGGTGTTTGGTAGTAATCAGTGAAATTCGACATATCGATTGAGATAAAGATAATTTGTGGATGTATCTGCACCAATGAGATCGATTCTGAGCTATATTGCTCACGGTCTCTATCAATTTTGCTTTTCACGCAAACTCAAACTAATAGGTCTGTTTTCCCGCACAATTCCCAGATAAACAGTCAGAGACTTTATTGGATGATTCCTTGGTTCAGTTTATTCATCTTCGACTCTTTTTTCAGTCTCGACCTACTTGGAGTGAAATTACGTGACAAGGTAGATGGCAACCAGCAGTGCACAACACGTTACCTATCTACCTGAATCAGTGAAGGTTTAGAACCATACCAACTGAATTACCTCTATCAGAAATCTTCTCCCATTCCTTCCTTTCCACCACTTATCTTCGAATTAAGTGTTTGCAAATTTGCCTGCTTTTTCTGGAGTTATCACCTTGTCATCTGGTTTATCAAACTAACTTCATATTTTCCACATGAGCTCGACTGATTTCTGGTTTAGTTTATTTGCAGTTTGTTAAGGATTGAATTTCTCCTGATATTTTCCTGGTTACCAGTGTTTTTCATGAGAATATGTTGTCAGCTTCCAGCCTTTATCTTTTTGGTTTGCACTCTCCACTCACCTTTTCTTTAATATCCCCGTAAATACTACATACTAGATCCATGTATTCTTTCTCCGAAACATTTGTTGCTCTGAGTGTATCGCGTAACTAGCATACTAGGTTTCCTGGTAATTTTAAGGTGTAAGTCTATCGTGAAAGTACAAATACAAAACAACGATACACTGTTTCCTGTTGTAACCATGGCTAGGACTGACTGTCAAACAGTCACATCTTTCGTCGCTTTATTGCATTTAATTCTGTATTTTACCTGAAATCGTGTATCTTCCACAGTACCCTAAGAGAATTTTCTTGTAATATAAGAAATTTTATGTTATTCATCTGTAACAGTTTTGGCGTTGTGCAAACCAGTAATCAGTAATCTTATTAGTGAGTGATCAGCAGTTTCACACAATACTCTCAAAGTTTCTTTCATTTTCTAATAACTTTTTAGGGACTACTCTACTCTATTATGGCACAGAGTTAAATGTGGCACCAAGTAATGCAAATTTTTCCTTTGACTTTTACCCGTTTGATACGAAAACTATATTGGATGGCTCATCTGAAACAAGTATACTGTCTCAATTGCCAATGCCATGGGATCAGTCTGGAATAGGTTTTTCAGCCGCACTTTTTAATTCGACTGCATTTACAAATTACATTAAAAACTTCAATATTGTTGAGACAGTTGAGGTATGTTATGCTTTTCCATTTATTGTTTACTTTTCCTCCACATGTATCTGCCAGTGAAATCTATGTAACTTAACCAATGTTTGTGTAGATTTGCTATCAAATCGTTGAAAATAACAAGTAAAGTGATGCTAGTATCTTTATTTCTCACGAAGAGTTCCTAAGAGATTCATGGAGTTAACGTTGGTTCATTTTTGCTGTGCACTCGCAGCAAGACTTGTCATATGCTACTGAAGAATCAACACAGAACAGTCACTGTCAGGCAACCAAATAATAAAGTGGCAGATATCCGTGTTAGCAATCTGATCATATGCTAGTTCCATAAATTGCTGAAATACTTCCGTCTTTACTTCTTCAGCCTTGTAAGTCATTGCAAATATCTGGCAGTCACTGCATATCAAATGGAGGTTTCTTTAAAGGTGAAGCAAACAGTCATGTGCTAATATTTTACTTAATGGCATTATCATGATAGCAAAATTCAAAAGTATTGTGCTGAGGTTTCATTGAAAATGTTAGGTATTCAACCAATCATATAATTATCACCTTGACGGTGATATGACATCCCAAAGTTTAGTATTTTCATTGGGTTAAAACTTATTTAAATTACTTTGTTTTCTGACTGAATGTCCTTTTATTTAGGATGTCATTCTCTTATAGAAGCTAACTGATCTCGTTATTTCTAGGTTGTCATTTTCGTTCTATTCCTAGTATTTTTAGATTGAAAAACTTGATTTTCGAAAATAACTTATACATCAGGTGTCTGTAGTGTGCACAGGAATACGAAACCACACTGATCATAGGCAATTTGTAGATCTGCCAAGGTTAATCAATTTCATTTCATATCTGCTTTGCGGTTGTGCATTCACTGCATAGTTGTAGTTGAGATCTTGACAATACTTTTAGCATGCGATAAGTTTGCGAGGCGTTATGAAAACCCTTCTGCGGCTTGTTTGTGGTTCCGATGTACTACCAGTCATAGTAATCCTTGGTTTTTTTTCTTTCGGTCTTGTGAATTAACATTACTAAAGAAAACCTTAACGTTAAGTCATAGAATGGATGAATTAGTTCTAAAGAACAGTAGATGTTTAAGTGGATCTTCAGAGTCTACGGAATACTAGGTGACTGATCATATGCTTAACAAGGGCTTCTTACGACGTATTAAAACGTTCTTCTGCCCAGAGTAATTCTTTGTTCCACAACTACTTTGTTGAGAAACATATTTGGATTTCCAAGGTCAAGTACTGAGTTACTGATAGCTATACCTTACTTCTATTTTATGTCTGCACTGAGAAATTACAGAGATCTATCCATCAAGGAGAGACAGGGAGTTTAAGAAAGGAGGTGGAGTGGCAGTTTTTATAAGTGACCATCTTAAAAGTGAACGAGCAACTGAAACTCTACTTTTAGGGCTCCCAGACTCCATCTGGTGTCACTTTACGGTTGAACACAGCAAGTACCTGGTAGGAAGCGTCTACAGAACTCCTATTAGCAACGTGGAACATAGCCAGCAACTGCTGCAAGTAATGTCCGGAGCGACGTCCATGGAATATGACCAGGTCATTATAGCCGGTGACTTAAGTTCTCCATCTCTCAATCTTGGGCGGGACAGGGAAACCTCAAGCCGAAGGTTTGACCGAAACCTACTCAATAATATCCAGAAGGCTGAACTGCACGAGAATATTTACGATGACACTTCCTGGGGGTCGGGCGGAAAACCGTCCAAACTGGACTACCAGCGATCACCTACTAGCTGAAAACGTTTAAGCTCAAATCCTCCTTGGCGGCAGCGATCACGGCGTGGTAGTGTTTGACTTGGTGTTCAACGAACAACTGTTATGGAAGGGATCTCGCCCTTGTCTTTGCTACAGCAAGGCAAAGTATGTGGTGATGAACCAATATCTGTCAACAGCACCATGGCCTCAGGAGTGGAGTAACCTTTCGGTTGATCAACATTGGGAACTAGTTGGAGATATCATCAAGAGGGCTATCTCTGAAAACTTCCCAGTAATCACGGCAATACCGAGGAAGCGAACCTCATGGCTGAAGTGAGGCGCTGAACGCCTTTTGAAAGCCAAGAGGAAAGCATGACATAAGTGGGGGACCTTCAGAAAAGAGTCTGACCACACTGCGTATATAGCCCTAAAAAATCGATACAACATCAAAGTGAGGGGAGACAGGAGGTCGTTTCAGATGAACCTTGCTTTGAAGCTCGAGGTGAATCCCAAGAACCTATATCGGGTTATGGCAGGCAGAAAATCCACCAGCCAAAGGGCTTGTATCCTGAAAGGCCTGAATGGAGAGAACCTCTCCGGACCAGAGGTCGCCGAAGTCTTTAGTGCCGCCTTCGACACGCAACTGAACACGTCTCAATCTGACCAAAACTGCCAACTGCCCGAGCAGCATTCAGCACCACCAAATGCAGTAGAATCGCGTGGTATAAAGGTAACTCCTTCTAACGTCTTCGAAAAGCTATCAAAGCCTCCGCGTAAGAGAAATCACCAAGATGCAGTGACATCCTGCCGAATGTGTTGAAACAATGAGTAGGTGCCTTGTGCAGTCTGCTGCGTAACCTGTTTCAACACCCCCTAAACAATCACATGCTTCCACGAGAGTGGGGACGTGCTATTCTATCCCTCATCTTCAATGAAGAGACAGGCAGAGCGCGAAACGCTATCGACCCATAGCTCTTCTACCAGTGGCGTCAAAAGTAATGGAGAGCCTGGTAGACGACCATGTCAGAGAGTACTTGGAAAAGAGGGGAGCACTAAATGATGCTCAAAATAGTTTGAGAGAGGGTAGATGCTGCGCCTCAAACATTCTGGCGGCCTGTGATAGGTGGACGGGATGTTAAGACCTCCAAATTCCTGTTCACGTCATTTTCCTGGATTTCCCTAAGGCCCTTGACACAGTCTCGCACGCCATTCTTATTCACAAGATATCAAGGTTGGGCATCAAAGGTCAAGTGCTCTCCTGGCTACAGGATTATTAAGACGGCAGACAATTCTGCACAAAAGCCATCAGAGTTTGTTTGACTTGGAGGACATCATCATCTGGTGTATCACAAGGAGCTATTCTGGGGCTGCTGCTATTCCTTCTTTTTATGAACGACCTCCCACTGAATCTCAGCTCCCTAATTCTCCTTTACGCTGATGTTAAGTTATGGAGAGCTGTGACGTCGGAAATAGAGTCAAGTGCACTGCAAAGTGATCTCAGATTACTTGCAGAGTGGGTGGATATTAATGGACTAGCATTTAATCTGGATAAGTGCCGAGACATGTTTCTCCGCACCCTAGACTCTCAGAAGGTACCCTATTCCCTCTGTGAAATACAACTTTCCCACACCACCATGGAGAAAGACCTAGGACTAATACTGACTGACAAGCTAGACACTAGCTCCAATTATCCAGGAGACGCCTCCAGAGCCTATACAGTACTGCACTTCATGCGCAGACAACTAGGTGGCCTGACCCCAGAACTCTTTAAAGCTGTACAAGACCTACATAAGATCTCATTTAGAGGTCCACAACGTCTTTGCACCACCATATCTGAAAAGAGATGTGAACCTCCTAGAGAAAGTCCAGAAGAGAGCTACAAAGGGTGTCATGGGAATGAAGCGAAAACTATGGGGACAGGCTGAAAGATCTGGGGCTCTACTCTCTAAGCTACCGTAGATTGCATGGTGACTTGATAACGGCTTACAAAATACTAAATAACCCAAGTCATCCGAACAGTGGAATCCTACCGAACGGCCACTGTGGCGATCCTCGTGGTAACCCGAGGAGAATCGCCCATCTAAGGGCGAAATTCCGTGTGCGCTCACACTTCTCCCTGCGAGTTTGCGGCTACTGGAACGCCTTGCCTACTGAGATTGTTACTGCGCAGTCTGTTGACAGCTCCAAAAAGAGGTTGGACAGTTACTCAGCGACGCGCGGCTTGCGCTCATCCAACTGGGATGTGGACTAGGCTGACATGACCTACTAACTCAGTACTGTCAGCCCATTATTGAATACGTTGTAACACCACCATCACTGCGAACTTGGTTCAACCTTATGCTTCCCTATAGACGTCCCCTGCAGTTACCTTCTCCTGCTAATAGAATTACTATCTCTATTCCCATAAGCCGTCCTATAATGTTATTTGGTCCTTCTCTTCCTACTGATTTTACGTTCTCACACTTTAATAAAAGCTGTCCCCATCGCCTCTCTCCCATGAATCGACCGATGTTTCTTCCGTGCCGTTTTCTTTTTCCTAACCCTCTTTTTCTATTGTTTATTTTTCCCCTTGATTTCTCTAGACATATTTTCCATCTCTTTTTTACAACCAGCCCGACCAATTGTCTGCTGACATGACACTTGAGGAACCCATCTGCACCACAGTCCTTGGGGAAAAAACAACACATGCTCTCTACAAAGTTAACCAACACCCAACTTCCCGTCGGCTAACCAGAGCTACAGCAGTCGAGTGGGTAGACATACTGCATCGGAATCCACCAAAGACCTGGAATCGTTCCGCAAAACCTAGAAGCGAACGTGAAGAAATCAATTGGTTTACACTAGTTCGTAAAAAGATATTGGATATTAGAAGTCTGTTAGAAGTTTGTTTAAATAAGCGAACGAAGAAAAAAACTCACTCAGCCACCTTGTATACATTCGTGCAGCAGGCAGTGAGCCACATCTATTGTGTGAGGGCTAGTGATACTACCTAGCTGCCCAAACCCCGTTAGGTGGAGCGGGGTTCGAACCCATTGGCCACTAATTCATAGTCATCTCTGTAAACCACTGAGCAACAGCTCCACTTTTAGAATTGGCAGTCACGACTAGATACTCTCAATCGTTGAACAGATGAAAATATTATTGAATTAAAACCGCTACATATTCCTTATCACTTGCCGGCATCCCTCATTGAAAAAAGGACAAAGTATGGTTGCATAAAGAACTACATCACTTCGTATATCTAATCTACAACTCACTACAGCACAGCGAAAATCAGTACTTGCGTAAACCGACAAGGATGTGATATAAACGGAAAGAAGTTGAATAAGACATTGGAAATTATTATTAATTATTATTATTGAACCAAATGTTTATTCTGACCATCTAAAGGACTACATCCAGAAGGGCTGAACTTAGATATGCATCTCAGACCTAAAGTTTCTGCGTATACTGGTTATGGAAAGTATTTATCTTTGATTAGCGTATATCACCACTGGATACATCAGTCATTTTTTCAAACTAGTAAGATAAAGTTTGTTTATATGTTGATGGAGGTGTGGTCCTTGACTTCAGGATTCTGTTTGTAACCCACGCTTCATGGCTTAAAATCTCACTTCATCTGCCAACCTATGCGTTCGGATATTTTCATTAACCCTCACAAAGTATATGTAACTTACAGAAGCCTGCATGTAATTGCTGGATTACAGTGAGCTTTTGTTGTCTACCAAGCTCAACTTAGAACACCGATTGTCACTTGGCTAAGCGTGGAGTGGCAGAATCACTATCATGCTACTTCTAAATAGAATTTTACTCGTAATGTAGTGGAACGAGATTTTTATGGTCGAAAGATCTAGTTCTTGCTAACTTCCACCACTTGTTATTCAGATCACTCTACATTGGGTGGCCTATTTCATGTCAGATATCAGCTGAAATTGCGGTTAACATTTTTGTCAATTTCATCTTAACGTGTCTTTTTCCTTTGGTTTTATCATACTGACTTACGGTGTCTATCATAATACCGAGTTTATGAAATCCGAAACTCTGATCGTTAGTGATATTTATTGAACTAATTTCTAAAGTGTGATGTATTCACCTCACATATCCATACAACGAGTTCTTTCATTTCAATATATTTTAGTCTGCAACAGCAAGTGGTCGTGGAGTTATACCCTTCAGCCTCGTTCAGAGCCTTGTAACTATTCGTAAAAACGAAAGCATCTTGTGGGGTGGTTTCAACTTACTGAAACCTACTTCTATAGTAAGTCGATAAGCATGATTTTGATTTCTTTTATTTTAAACTCTGACTTTTCTTTCTTCAAACTGCGAGTAATACCGTTTTTTAGGAGTGGTTCTATAGACTAATTGCTTAGACATTCGTCTATCTTTTATCAAATGCGAGTTTTAGTACCGATATTTTATGTATTTTTTAAACCTCACATCTTAAAGTTGTGCTAACAGAACTAAATAAATAGGAAAACAACATTGTAATATATCATCAGGTTAGTAGTTATTTCTTCTTCGATTGCTTGCTTCAGCAGCCTTGATCCTCCTGCCTTGTAAAGCAGCTATAGCATCATGAATTATGAATTGATGATTTACATGTGGTGATATTGATTCATTACTGTTATTTAACCTGTATTACTTTCCGACTAATTTACTTGTCATTATGGTAAAGAAAATGACAAATTTCGCACTAGAATAATTGCATCGAAGATCTTTCGGCACAAGTAGAACACATAAGCAGAATCTGTCTTGTCTTTAAGTGGTATCATATCCAGTCCATCGTGAAAAATCAGTGCATATATTGTAATTCTGCAGTTGTTTGTGTCTTAGTGGATGTCATTAAAATGAACGCATTAGATAAATGGTAGCGTTTTACTTTTATTTTATTAGTGATTAAGAAACAGGAACAAATAAGAACAAAATTGTAAATGGTCAACCATTGAAATATTAGAAGCATAGCTTTCCATATTTCCCAAATTTTTCATTTGCTTACTTTTGTTTTTACAATAACATTCAGTAATTTGAACTTTTCGTAACACTAAGTATTATTTTGTGTACCATCGTTGTTATTATAAACAGTTAGGTTTTCTTTGAAACATTTATTCATCGCAGAAATACTATTAATCCTCCATTTTAGACCGAAAATTTAAAGTTCCAAATATTTGAACGCAAAGCTGTAGGCTTCCCAGCATTCATAATTGTCTTACGTAATGAACACGATGTTGCCAGTGGAACCTTCAGCTTTTCTTCTGTTTGTTCCAGCATAGTTCCAAGAATAATATACCCGCCAAATGACAAGTTTACTATTGGTGAGGCAGTTACCAGTGAACGCGTTTACCTGCATTCCGAAGGGCAACCACTAGTGTATGTTTTTGAGTGTGCGTAGAATACCTATGCAGTTTATAAGTGATTCGTAGTATTTCGATTGCTGGCTGTTAGTTTTAGAGCTGATTGAACGCAAACTATTATGTTGAACGCTGCACTCTTTTCATAAGCTTACATATATTCTCAACTAAGTAATAAATACATTTATTTTCAAGTAGAGTTTCAATTTTTATCTAAGAAGAAAGTGAAAAAACACTACCATCTGAAGTTGACAGTGTCCTTGGTGTTTCGAGTTATCCATGAACTTATCCGAAATTTAGCGATACAGATAAACGTACAGTCTTCCACGAAAATATTTCAGTCCAAGTGGTGACAATACAGATAGAAAGAGTAACCAGAAAGAATGATTCAAAAAAGCAAAATATATGGCACGAAGAGGAGAAACAAATAGTATTTAATGAAAATTTCAAAATTGATAAAGTGTGTACACATTTACACCACTGTGTTTGGCTCTGAGCCATGTCACCGAGATTCTTCAGCATTTCCGGAGGACTGCAGTAATGTAGCTTGCCTGACTCAAACCAACAGTTAGACTGAATGGAATAGTCTTGGTCTATCCATCTTTAGCTTTATTCCCAACTAATCCTTACTAACTTAACATTCAGGATTAAAGTAGGCTATAGATTATCATCAAGAACAAGATATTCAGCGAAGAGACTCTTTTCAACGAATTTATTTTCAAGCTGTACAATCGTATATATATGGTATTTGGAAAAAATTATATCCTGTGAGGAAAACTAAACACTATATGGTGATGACAATAATAATAGAGCGGGTGATGACATAGGCATTTATGATTATAATAACAATTGAAGTGCGAATGATAACAAATAGATTATGTAATATATGGAATGGTACATAGAGAGTATATAACTCAGAAGGGGGTGAAAAAATTGTTGAAAATGGTAAATCAATTAAGTATTATGTAATGGCATTAGACAAATTGGACAAGATGAAGTCAATGTTTTCTAAAAGGATTAAGACAATTAAGTGAAACAACACCGGAAACTAGTTGAAGTGAAGGCGATTATAATAACAATAATAGTGATAAAGGAAGGATACAAAGGTTAAATTAACAAAGTGGGAGGGGGAGCTAATGGGGTGGGAAAATGTTATGGCCATGATAAAGACAGTGACTGCACATACTTCTTTTGTACACACAGATCAGGTCTTAGTTCATGAATAGCTAAAGCCTCCGCTGTTTTAAGGAGTTGAAAACGAAGAGAACGTGGGAGGTTTGGGCGAATTCGATAAATAATTTCAAAGTCATCGTCTGGATTTGTTGTGTGATGGAAGTCAATCAAATGTTCTAGAATCGAACTTCTAACAGACTTTCTTTCACCTTTATAAAACCAAGCAGGAACATGTTCTCGTATACGTGTAGAAAGCATTCTCTGGCTACGGCCGATGTACCTTGCTCCACAAGAGCAGGTGAACTGGTAGATGCACATAGAGGCGGCCAAACGAGGAAGCTTGTCTTTAACGCAGGTGGAGAATAGGTTGCGGCTGGTAAAAGTCAACTGGAGTCTTGCTGCGAAGAAAGTCCTATTGATTGATCTGGTAAGACGATTCTTCAGTACATCCGATGCTAGGTCTCCTTTAAACTCTAGGCTCATAAACAATCTTTTCTTTGAGACCGAGTGGATGACTGGTTTAGTGTTTCTTTCCCGCATATTTTTATCAATAAAACGGCTAGGGTAACCGTTTTCGACAAGTATGCTTTTTAAGAAAGCTCTTCCTCGATACAATCGTCACTACAGATACTTCTTATTCGATAGCAAAGAGAGTGAATAAGATTTCTTTTTCTGTTGATGGGCACCCAACTATAAAAATTAGTTAGTTGTCCGTTCCACGTTGGTTTTCTGTAGATGGATCTTTTAAGGTATCCATTCTGACGTCGGGTGAGAAGCACATCAAGAAAAGGAATAGTTGATTCTGATTCCTTCTCTATAGTAAACTTGAGGGCTTGATGACATTCATTGAATGAACGAAGCACGTCGTCGAGGTCTACATTTTTGTCGCAAATAACAAACGTGTCGTCCATATATCTTCTATAAAAGTCAAAGCTATCAATAGTTTGACGAAGTTGTGAATTTTCCAGTTTCGACATGAAGAAATCTGCTAGCAGTGGTCCCAATGGTGACCCCATCGCAATTCCATCTTTCTGTCTATAGATTTCATTATTGAAACTGAATTGGACATTAAATGTGCACCTCAACAAAAGCTCTTTCAAGCAGCTCGTTGGTAGTCCTACGTCTAAATTATGTGCATCAATATAGTCACATACATAACAGACAGTTTCGGTGAGTGGCACACTCGTGAACAATGAAGTGACGTCTAATGAAAACATCATCTTGTTTAGAGCATTAAAATCCTTAATACCCTCAACAAACTGAAATGTATCACGGATAGAAAAACTCGATACTTGCCTTCTAACAGGTTCCAGAATTTCAGCTAACCATTGAGCAGTTCGGTGATAGGGAGAACCAGCCATATCGAGGATCGGACGAAGAGGTAATCCCGCTTTATGTATCTTCGGTAGTCCATATAGACGTGGGATTATAGAGCCAACCGGTCGGATACGTTCATATAAATCAGGATCAATTATTGATTTATCCCTCATGTTTTTTAAGACATTTGTGAGTTGTGTTTCAATTATATGTGTCTTATTGGGCTCACCTTCGGGTTTACTAAACTTAGTGGGATCAGAGAGGATTACGGAAAGTTTATCAGTATACTCCTGACGATTCATTAGGACAATGCCTCCTCCCTTATCAGGACGGCTTATGATAATATCCCTGTTATCTTTGATTAGTTTTAGCTGTTGTATATGGTCCTTGGTTAATAAAGAGCTAGAACTGATTTTGGAGTTGATAAATTGGTGACAGCAATCTAGAACAGTGGACTTGAAATGCTGGAATTCTTGCGGCGATGCAGGCGTAAGACCGACAATCTGGCTGATTAAATTTTCAAATTGTACTTGGGTATGTAATCTGTTAACCTTGGATGCACTGCTGCAAAACTTTGAGCCCAGCGATAGGGCTTGCATTTGAATTGTCGAAAGATTAACGTGAGAGTGGTTAAATACATACTTTTCTGGATTATTCGGAAATTTACTTTCCATTTCAACTGGCTTCAGACCATCGGAGTGTTTAAGATTGGCCGACTGAGACTGTTTTTCTACGACTGTAATGACATACTCCTCGAACTGTTTGCGTTCATCAGTAGATAACTCATAAAGGGCATGATTTCTCGTGGATATATTTCGTTTTAACTCAACAATACGAGAGCTAATGGCATCAATACGATTAAGTGCATGACGCTTCAGTGTTTTAGAATTGGGCCGGATATGGTTTCTCCTAAGTGCTTTCCAGAACAGTTTCGGATATTCATTTGTATCAATACAACTTTCGAGGAAAGTAATCTCAGTTTTCACCAAAGCAAGTTTGACAGAATAGCGCAGAAACCCATTAAGTTCCTTCATCGTCATTGGGTCCTTGCATCTTTTTAATAATTTAATAATTCCCATTGTAAAATTAAGAACAAGATATTCAGCGAAGGTGCCATTAGCTCTCGCATTGTTGAGTTAAAACGAAATATATCCACGAGAAATCATGCCCTTTATGAGTTATCTACTGATGAACGCAAACGGTTCGAGGAGTATGTCATTACAGTCGTAGAAAAACAGTCTCAGTCGGCCAATCTTAAACACTCCGATGGTCTGAAGCCAGTGGAAATGGAAAGTAAATTTCCGAATAATCCAGAAAAGTATGTATTTAACCACTCTCACGTTAATCTTTCGACAATTCAAATGCAAGCCCTATCGCTGGGCTCAAAGTTTTGCAGCAGTGCATCCAAGGTTAACAGATTACATACCCAAGTACAATTTGAAAATTTAATCAGCCAGATTGTCGGTCTTACGCCTGCATCGCCGCAAGAATTCCAGCATTTCAAGTCCACTGTTCTAGATTGCTGTCACCAATTTACCAACTCCAAAATCAGTTCTAGCTCTTTATTAACCAAGGACCATATACAACAGCTAAAACTAATCAAAGATAACAGGGATATTATCATAAGCCGTCCTGATAAGGGAGGAGGCATTGTCCTAATGAATCGTCAGGAGTATACTGATAAACTTTCCGTAATCCTCTCTGATCCCACTAAGTTTAGTAAACCCGAAGGTGAGCCCAATAAGACACATATAATTGAAACACAACTCACAAATGTCTTAAAAAGCACAAGGGATAAATCAATAATTGATCCTGATTTATATGAACGTATCCGACCGGTTGGCTCTATAATCCCACGTCTATATGGACTACCGAAGATACATAAAGCGGGATTACCTCTTCGTCCGATCCTCG
Source organism: Heterobilharzia americana (assembly GCA_944470555.2). Lineage (NCBI taxonomy): Eukaryota > Metazoa > Platyhelminthes > Trematoda > Strigeidida > Schistosomatidae > Heterobilharzia > Heterobilharzia americana. Next base: position 67,682,073 of record OX104128.1, on the reverse strand, counting down.
ATATGGCTGGTTCTCCCTATCACCGAACTGCTCAATGGTTAGCTGAAATTCTGGAACCTGTTAGAAGGCAAGTATCGAGTTTTTCTATCCGTGATACATTTCAGTTTGTTGAGGGTATTAAGGATTTTAATGCTCTAAACAAGATGATGTTTTCATTAGACGTCACTTCATTGTTCACGAGTGTGCCACTCACCGAAACTGTCTGTTATGTATGTGACTATATTGATGCACATAATTTAGACGTAGGACTACCAACGAGCTGCTTGAAAGAGCTTTTGTTGAGGTGCACATTTAATGTCCAATTCAGTTTCAATAATGAAATCTATAGACAGAAAGATGGAATTGCGATGGGGTCACCATTGGGACCACTGCTAGCAGATTTCTTCATGTCGAAACTAGAAAATTCACAACTTCGTCAAACTATTGATAGCTTTGACTTTTATAGAAGATATATGGACGACACGTTTGTTATTTGCGACAAAAATGTAGACCTCGACGACGTGCTTCGTTCATTCAATGAATGTCATCAAGCCCTCAAGTTTACTATAGAGAAGGAATCAGAATCAACTATTCCTTTTCTTGATGTGCTTCTCACCCGACGTCAGAATGGATACCTTAAAAGATCCATCTACAGAAAACCAACGTGGAACGGACAACTAACTAATTTTTATAGTTGGGTGCCCATCAACAGAAAAAGAAATCTTATTCACTCTCTTTGCTATCGAATAAGAAGTATCTGTAGTGACGATTGTATCGACGAAGAGCTTTCTTAAAAAGCATACTTGTCGAAAACGGTTACCCTAGCCGTTTTATTGATAAAAATATGCGGGAAAGAAACACTAAACCAGTCATCCACTCGGTCTCAAAGAAAAGATTGTTTATGAGCCTAGAGTTTAAAGGAGACCTAGCATCGGATGTACTGAAGAATCGTCTTACCAGATCAATCAATAGGACTTTCTTCGCAGCAAGACTCCAGTTGACTTTTACCAGCCGCAACCTATTCTCCACCTGCGTCAAAGACAAGCTTCCTCGTTTGGCCGCCTCTATGTGCATCTACCAGTTCACCTGCTCTTGTGGAGCAAGGTACATCGGCCGTAGCCAGAGAATGCTTTCTACACGTATACGAGAACATGTTCCTGCTTGGTTTTATAAAGGTGAAAGAAAGTCTGTTAGAAGTTCGATTCTAGAACATTTGATTGACTTCCATCACACAACAAATCCAGACGATGACTTTGAAATTATTTATCAAATTCGCCCAAACCTCCCACGTTCTCTTCGTTTTCAACTCCTTAAAACAGCGGAGGCTTTAGCTATTCATGAACTAAGACCTGATCTGTGTGTACAAAAGAAGTATGTGCAGTCACTGTCTTTATCATGGCCATAACATTTTCCCACCCCATTAGCTCCCCCTCCCACTTTGTTAATTTAACCTTTGTATCCTTCCTTTATCACTATTATTGTTATTATAATCGCCTTCACTTCAACTAGTTTCCGGTGTTGTTTCACTTAATTGTCTTAATCCTTTTAGAAAACATTGACTTCATCTTGTCCAATTTGTCTAATGCCATTACATAATACTTAATTGATTTACCATTTTCAACAATTTTTTCACCCCCTTCTGAGTTATATACTCTCTATGTACCATTCCATATATTACATAATCTATTTGTTATCATTCGCACTTCAATTGTTATTATAATCATAAATGCCTATGTCATCACCCGCTCTATTATTATTGTCATCACCATATAGTGTTTAGTTTTCCTCACAGGATATAATTTTTTCCAAATACCATATATATACGATTGTACAGCTTGAAAATAAATTCGTTGAAAAGAGTCTCTTCGCTGAATATCTTGTTGTTAATGTTACTATGGGAATTATCAAATTATATATTATCATGCATAAAATATAAGAACCACGTCATTTGGTGAAGGTTCACAACCTCAGTATTTTTGTATACTGTGCAGATAGTCTACTTATTTTAGTGTTCTTTTTCTCTATGCAGCAGCTTAGTGCTAAACCCACATGACTTCAGAAATGTATGTAGTTAAACAGTTTACATCCACAAAATACAGTTCAGTGAAATTATTATTATTATTATTAGTCCCTTGGGTTCCTAGTGGAACATAGGGCTTCAGTAGCACGCCTCCAGTGACCTCTGTTCTCTGAGATCTTTTGAACCTGGTCCCACGACAGCCCAGAAGCTCTCATTTCCTGCTCGCACGACCTCCTCTATGTCACCCTCGACACCGACGCCCAACTCGTCGCTTCCCATGGGGATTCCACTCAAGTAACTGGCCTGACGCGTGATGTCCTCCGTCGGCCTTCTCAGTGCATGGCCAATCCATCTCCACTTCTTCCTGCATATTTGTTGCGTGATAGGTTCTTGGTTGGTTCGTTCCCAGAGTTCCTTGTTGCTTATTCTCATTATTCTGGCCATCTGATCTTCAGTAGCGAGCCAGCGTAAGCAGTTGTTGATGAATGTCTGTAGTTTATTGGAAATCCCTTTCGTGACGCGCCAAGTCTCTGAGCCATACAAGAGCACTGACTTGACGTTGGTGTTGAAAATCCGTATCTTGTTCCGCATGCTGAGTGCAGAAGATCTCCACACTGGTTTCAGGCTAATGAAGGCCTGTCTTGCTTTTCCGATTCTGACTTTGACGTCCTCGTCCGTCCTGCCTGTAGTTGAAACAGTGCTGCCTAGATAGGTGAAGGAGGTTACTTCCTTTAAGTTTCTCCCGTTGACGGTGATTGGAGTTTGTTGTTGTTGATGGTGGTGGTGGTGGTGCGGTATCTTCATCACCTCTGTCGTCTCTACACTCACCTGATAGAAGTCCCGTCTTCGCTGCCTCTTCTGTCAACTCGTTAGTTTTCGCCTGTAGATCTTCAAGTTTATGTGACATCAGGCATAAGTCATCGGCGAAATCCAAGTCTTCTAGGTTCTTTTCCGTCGTCCAGTGTATCCCCCTCTTCTCGCTGCCTACTGTTTGCTGCATGATCCAGTCCACCACAATCAGGAATATCATGGGGGATGTTAGGCAACCTTGTTTCACTCCTGTCTTCACTTCGAAAGCATCACTGAGCTCCCCATTGTGAATTACTTGGCTGGCATATGGCATCTTCATATAGTTGTTGAATGAGGTGGATAAAGGTTTGCGGTACTCCGTAGTATTGAAGCAGTTTCCAAATTACTTCTCGGTCGACGCTGTCAAAGGCCTTCTCAAAGTCGATGAAGTTGAGGTGGAGAGGTGATTGCCATTCTATGCTCTGTTCTATGATGATGCATAGTGTGGCGTTGCAATTTGGTCTGCACATGATTTGTACTTCCTGAAGCCTGCCTGTTCCGGTCGTAGTTCTGAATCCAGTGCATCCCTTAGCCTCTCCAGGATGATGCGGCTTAATATTTTACTTGGGGTGGACAGGAGAGTGATTCCGCGCCAGTTCTTGCAATCACTGAGGTCTTCTGTCTTCGGCAGTTTGACAAGGTAACCCTTCTTCCAATCGTCAGGTACCTTCTCTTCCTTCCACACCTTCTGCAATAGTGGTGTGAGCATGTCCGCTGTTGTCTCTGCATCTGTTTTCAGTGCTTCTGGCGGTATTCCATCTGGTCCTGCTGCTTTCCCGCATTTCAGTAGCTTTATGGCGTTCAGGACTTCCATTTTCGTTGGGGGATTAATGTTCACTTGTAGTTCAGCGGCTGCAGGTGGTATTTCTGGACGAAGTGCAGGTGGTGGTCGATTCAAGAGCTTCTTGAAGTGGTCGGCCCATCGTTTCCTCTGTTTCTCTTCTTTTGTAATTAAATTTCCTTCATCTTTTATTGGTTTCATCTGTGTTGGTCTATTCCCTGATAGCAACCTGGTTATTTGATACAATGTCGTCAGGTCTCTCTTACCTGCAGCCTGTTCTGCTTCACTTGCCAGTGTTTCGTAGAAGTGTCTTTTGTCTTTGCGTGCACTCTTCTTCACTTCTTTGTTCAGTGTTTTATACATTGTGCTCAGTTCATCTTGTCGTTGAGCATCCTTGCACTGGTTTATCTTCTGCTTCACCATCCTCCTCTCCTCTATCAGCTTCCAGGTATCTGTCGAGATCCATTCCTTGTCTTCTTTCTTCTTCCTTCCTAATACTGTTGTACAGGTTTCTTTCCACATAGCTTTCAAAGACTTCCAGTGTTCTTCCACACAGGTTTCTTCAGGGATGTTGCTCGATATCTCCCATTTTGTCTTGATGGCTGCCTTGAAGATCTCCTTTGTAGTTTCATCCTTCAGTTTCCTAGTGTTGTACTTGGGTTGAGGTCTATCACCAGCTTCCTTGAAGGCTTTTAACTTGATTTGGAAGGTTCCTTGCACTAGATAGTGGTCTGAACCTACATCTGCTCCTCTTCTTGACCTTGTGTTAAGTAGACTGCGTCTCCATTTTCTTGAGATTGAGATAAAGTCGATTTGATTTTTAGTGTGTCCATTTGGTGAAATCCATGTCGCTTTGTGGATATCTTTGTGCCTGAACACACTGCCTCCAATCACCAAATCGTTGAATGCGCAGAATTCTGCAAACAATTCTCCATTCCCATTCATTTCACCTAGTGCCTCTCGACCCATGGTTAGTTCTCTTCCTGTGTTGTCCCCTCCCAGTTTGGCATTCATGTCGCCCATCAGAATTTTGATATCGCCAACTGACGTCTTGTCCAGTGTTGATTGAAGTTGTCTGTAGAAATCCTCCTTTTTCTCTTGCTCTGCATTATTTGTAGGTGCATAACATTGTATGATTGTGACCTTTCTTCCTTTTGAGTTGAATCTTGCTGTCATGATCCTGGAGGAGATTGGTTCCCACTGCATGAGAGCCTTCGATGCTCTTGAGGACATCATGATAGCCACTCCCTCAGTGTGCTCGTGGTTGTCGTCTGGGTGACAGTTTCGGAGTAGATTATTGATTCTCCAGTTGACAGTTTGGAGAGTCCACTCCCATTCCATCTGCTTTCGCAAATCCCAAGCACTTCGATGTTATACCTTCTCATCTCCCTTGCAATCTGGGCTGCCTTACTGGGTTCAAACATCGTGCGGACATTCCATGTCCCCACGTTTACTTTCGCTTTCATCGAGAGAAGACACATCGGCCAATCGGCTTCCCGAAGGCTTTCACCAACTGGCGTCATTTCGCCTCTCCGATTCCAGCGGGGAATAAGTTTGTTTTCATTTTTCATATTTTGTCTGTGCTTTGAAGTTTCTTTAGCGGTTAGATTTGTTTTACGGGGTAGGGTTGCTAGCCCTATGCCCAACCTTCCCTCTTTACCCGGGCTTAGGACCGGCTAGTAACTAGTAAACTAGTTAACCAGGCGAGGTTAGTTCAGTAAAATGAATACTCATTATTTTGGGCATTTGTATTTCCCAATGAATGCAAAACTAGATAAAATTGTTTCAACTGACATTTTTCTGTCTAAAAGTTTATAAATTCTGGTTTACTAAAACTTTGATAAAGCTGTTAGCGCAAAATACTGAAACGTCAGCTGAAACAAATTTCTTTAGTTTTACATTCACTGGGGAATACGAATACCAAAATAAGAAATATCATTTACCTAATGTCCAAATTTTTTCAAACCATCAAATCCCAACTTGGTTTAGATATCTAAAAATTTATACTCAGCATGAAAAGATTCGGAGACGTTATGCTACCTAATAACCACAATTAACACTTGTCAAGTTATCAGAATTTTATATTACATCCTCAAATATGGTTCAATGGACGGAGAACATACGTATATTAACAATGAAGCACTATTAGTTTATAGGGTCGTCACAAACGTCTATGAATAGGCAGTTGGAATGGTCCGCGTTATGTCCTGTGATGCAAATGTCTTCCAATTCCTTAAAATTCAGTGAAAGCTCATGTAAAATACTAACAATGAATGGATAACTGGCTAACATTAGACGATCCATGAAAGCAAAGCACAGTAAGGAATTTTTCGGAGTAACCGTTTTCAGTCGTCAAATGTAATGCGAAAGTTACACTTGCAAAGTTAATTGTGGAGAGGGTGCAATTGTAGGATCATGTTAAATGAATATGTTAAGACATACTGATTATGTTTGGCATCGCTTGCTGAGTAGTGAGCGAAAACAGGAGCAACTACACAACTTCATAAGTTTTGCTGATGAAGGTCATAACTGTTGGTGTGTCTGATGAGTGGGACTGTAAGTTTATTGAAGAATAATGATGGTAGCGACGTCGTTGTCATGCCTCTAGCTGATAGCTGTTTTTCAATCCATCTAAACTTTTACGGGCTTAATCGTGGATTATATGCCATATCACTCACAAAAGTCACATCATTCGTCCCTGACACTCGTACAACACAAATTGTGATGCTGACTGTCCTTTTTTTGAAGTATGAGTCATCTATATGTACGAATGAATTACCTGTCAACCACGCATTATAATTCATAAATGTGAAACAACTGACGTGATGCATAGTAGGTGATGTAACACAGCAGTTGACATCACTCAAGAGAGTCCTCATTCTTGCTAATGAATATGGGGTTACTGAACAGCTTTTCAGCCGAGCCTGATAATAGTGCTGTAAAATATCTTTGATATAAAAAGTAACGCGACAAACTATGTTTACTTAAGACTCATGTTTTCTCTTCAACTAGTTTAACAGGTATTCGATACCTTTGTTTATCAGGCATATCACAAAGTGAAGTGCTATTTAAGAGACAATGTTTTACCGTTCATTATCGTATCATTATGTAAATGGGCTTTGGAAATGAAGATTGTTTCACGAGAGCAGTTTAATCTAGAATATATAGTGGATCAATGCAGAGAAAAGCATATGGATCACAATTTTATGAGAGTTGTCATTATCGTGTACATTCTGTTAGTACTAGTCTGCTTCAGCAATCAGAGCTTACTGTGGAATTCTACTGCATAAACGGTACTGACCAAAGTATCTAGGCAGTGGAAGCATCCGGCTGTTTTTAAAATGGATGAGAATTACTGTGTTCAGATTCTGAGGTTAACATTGACACAGGAGACTCCTTAGTAGATCTAGAGGATGCAGATGACATAGTCATCTCAAGTGAAGATGCAGAGCCTTTTGGACACTCAGTGGCAACTTGAGAACGTCTAAGATGAGTTTCTCACTAAAAATGTATATAGTTGCTCCAGGAATGATATTTACTGGAGCCTTGTTTAAAAATAGGCAGTAAAGTGGTTTGTTCGGAGGTCCGACCAGCCCTGGTGGGTCAGTAGTCGACTAAGTTTCTTCACAAATACAAAAGGCTCAATTGGCTTTCGCCATTTATGGCGCCTCCGTGATATTCAGTTGTATATTAAGGGCCGAGTGTACTGAACAGCAGTTTGCTCTCTTCTACTGTATGGCTATGAAACAGCCGTTAAGGGTGAAGAATTTGAGGAGACTTCATGTACTCGACTACCGTTGCCTTCATAGCATAGACCGTATGTTATGGTATCACCATGTCAGTAAAGCACTAGGCAGGTGGTGAGGGAAATCAGTTGATAAGGTTGTGGACGTACATCCACTCAGTTGACTGGAACGTGTGCTACGCACACCTAGTTACTTTCTGCTCCACTGTGCACGATTAGCCGAAGTAGGTTCAAACTGAGAAATATTAGGGGTGACCAAACTGAAGCGTGGCATCAGTGCAAGAAATTTCTAACAGTCAGTCTGAGCCGTTTAAGGAAACGTACAGCTTAGGTTTGTGTGATGACAGAAACCGGTGGTTGGTGACTCTAGATGACGTGATTCAGAATCGATTTCAATGGTGCACATGCATCCACTCATTATCCTCATCTTAATCGTCATATTGAATTCAGTATTTTCTGATTTCTCCTTTCTATTTTATCACCACTTTCTATTACTTTTGAATTCTTGTCCTTAATTTCTTCATCTTCCATCTTGCTTTCGTGCATGACATGATGATATGAGGTGTAGCAACTTGGACGTCTACACAGTAATACCAAGTACTATATTGATATTGTTTTTTTTCTGTGTTGTGGTTCAAATATGATCTGATTTGTTTCGAAATATCATTAACGTACTAGATACCTTCAGATGATAGAAATGCAGAAACGTTTTGGTGGTCAATTACTTGCACAAACCAGGTTTTTATACGTCTACAACAATGAGTCCAATATCTGAATGGAGTTTATTCTTGTTGACCACAGCTTTTGAAATACATTGCGTCCACTTTTGGAAATTCCACAAGCCTTTGGGTTTCCTAAGAAGCTGATGGAGATCCAGAGGAACTGACTGTCTGACAATGTTTGCTAAGCTTAACGTAAACCTTAGAAGTGTCAACAGTTTCATACTTAGACTAGTGTTTGACAAGACAGAACACCGAATCGCTTCTCATGTACAGTGACTTGCACGCAAAACATTCAGGAACTTTTTAGATAGTGTAATATTAATGGACACATGGTCATGATTAACGTTTACTTTTGTTTCTCCCGCCTATATGTGAATGCATCCCAAAGCAGATTCTATCCAGGACATGCAGCTCCGACTTTCTCTGTTTGAAGTCTAACTATTGATGGAGATATCACATGAAAAACTATGTAAAGTAGATTATTGGAAACTCGTATCTTCATTTTAACTAGAATAATCAGGCAAATCTGTTTTATTGGTCAAGGTAACTAACTTTTAACTGGTAGTTCAAGTTTTCAGATTCCACTCCACTTACAAACGATTCTGAAGTCACCCAGTATCAAAGATTCTGTATTCCTAAGCAAAATAACTGAAAGGAACATCTAATCAATCTTCACTATCTTTTATTCTCATTCGCTAATATTTTGACTAGGCCTCTTTGGCCCTTTACATTTGAATATACATTGTAAAATACATTATTATTCAATATTGATTAGTTGAGTACGCTCATTTTTGCAGTAAATCAGGTGGTCTGACTTCATTAACGACGGGCTAAAATCCACACTTCGAAACCCTGCGCAAAAGTAGTAGATAAAACCAGTTGAACTTACAATCAGTAACATCAACCACACCATTCAGTTAAAAAAGCAGTGGTGACACAAAAACATAACAGATGACCACCATACTGTGAGTGCAGATAGTAGTTTAATACATGAATCTGTACACGATTAGTGATAAAAGTTCACTAGTTGATAGTCGATATTTATTTCCTATAGCTAATTCATGACTGTAGATTAACGCATGCAGGTACTGGTGTGTGTGATTCTGGTTACACATAAACAAACAGTAAAAACATATGAGGAAGAGTTTAGTTCAAGACTTTGTGAACAAAGTGAACTATAAAATGATGGAGAATGTATTTAGCTCAAGTTGACGATCTTCGCGTTGTAACTTTCCTTCAAGTGGATAGTTTTGTTGTGAAGCTTTAATTACTTTTCTAGATAATATTATTTCAAAGTCCTACGAGCACAACACAATCCTTATTATTCGGAAATGAGAAGACTGTTAAAAATCAATCTTTCATGAGGTAACAAGTATCTTGTCTCCATCAGCATGCTATGCTGACAAGAATCAGATACATACAATCAATAAATGAAAAAAAGCTTAATAATGGAAGACGTATGGTACCACTGGTGATTAATGATATGCATTTGCTACAGATATCCAAAATAACTAAGAGGTGTACTTATGATGCAAAACTTAACAACAGCAACTGAAAAATCAAGTTGGTGATATCAAGAAAAGAAGAAATGTCTTCTAGGAATAGTTGGTCGAAATTTTGAAGGCACATACAATAGAGCTGGAGGAAGTTTAGGGACGAACCACGATGCAGGTGAAGGTAAGTAGTCAGCATGTTTTGCTGCATTAAAGTCATCACTAAAGGCAAGAAGATTAAATGAGGCAATGAAGCGAAGAATATGGCTAACAGTCGTACCACTAAAAACATAAGGAAACTTACACAGCTGACCACTCACGAAAATAGGGCGCTAAAAAGACGTTAAAATTAAAAAACATTGCTATTCACCCGTTAGAGAAACGGTGGACCATAGTAGTTATGACCAAGGAAGACTTCATCACTAAGGCTAGGATTCACTGAAAGACGAAAATACATATCAGTCAATTAAAGTAAACCTATTGAAAAGTTTGACAACCAGATCACCAAGATCCTAAGCAACCTTGTTAGAGCATGTCAAATAACAAAACTAGGGTGAAATAGTGAATGAAGTCCAGTGGATTTTTTCTTTCTCGGTTTTATGGAAGACATAAATTGAATGTTCCTCTACGACTAATAACAGGAAATTTGAGACCCTAGCGTATAATCAATTCAGAGAGCTTTGAGAAAAGTGAACTTGAGCAGTCATGTGAACACTAAATCAAATCTCAGACACGGTTTGCTACAAGGATGTTCACATGGATGATGATGAATTAATGGTATCCTTTTATGTTATAGCGTTATGTACATAAGGTGAATCAAAATTGGCGAAGGACATGATGTCTCTCTTTCTTACTGACACTACCAAATTTATGGCACACAGTGTTAGAGTCGAATGAAATCCATTGATTTTTGTCTAATGCTAAAATACTAAATGTAATGCTTAAATTTACAAACAGATGAAAGAAACTTGACTCGAATCAGCAATATGTGGATTAATTGAAGAAGCAGAATTAAAAGACTTGATGCAACCATTTTACCAATAATGGAACGGAATAAGTGGGTTCCCTATATGGCCGACACTTTTGTTAACATTAAAAAGGTTAATTGAAAAGCGCTTACTTAATATCAAATTCAAAACAGTGGGGAAATCGAACATCAGACTGTCATTCCTAGGTGTTTTCATTAGTAGATTCAACAGGCTTAAAATATACTGGAAGCCTATATATACTGATAAGATTCTCAGCGACATATCACGGAATTAGTTATGTATAGGCTTTATTCAAAACAGCAAAAAAAACACTGCAGTATAGCCATCTTACAGAAGAATGAAGACAATTCACTTGGTGACTATCTTAAGGAAGAACGGTTATCCAAGCCAATTTATCATAAGTTTATCCAATTATCACCAACTACAAAGCCATCTGTAAAAGTCAGCAAATGGATTGTGCTACCATACATAAAAATCATATCAAAAATTATCAATAGACTACTGAGGTCAATAAATCCCCTTAAAGGCTTGTTCTGCGAAGTATTATTAACGAAATCAACTGAAATAATGCCTACATTGGACAAAAGGGTCACTTTGTTCGCCCTCGTCTTCATGAAAGTCAGTTGGTAGTTGAACTTTATGACACCTTATCCCTTTTATCTGTGGATGTGGGCCTGAATTAGATTTTGAATATATAGAGATCTTAAACGGATGAAACATAAGGAGTGCCGGAAAATTCCTAGAAGCTTGGCATTCAGGCCAATCAGTAGACGCATAGACATAGATCCAGTCCATCAATCAATAAAATAGTCATAAGCCACTATAATGTCAATGGTCAAGTCGAAAACTGATCAGTATGAAATTCTCTGTAGTCAGTAACACAACCATACGCCTCTTCTTCAATATAAGTTACTGAATTATTCTTGAAGAAATCCTGATGACTCACTTCATAGATAAACAAATGCTACTGAGGTTTCTAGACAAAAAACCTACACTATTATACCATTTGGCCCAGAGAGCGCAACTACACCAATAACTTAATCTATAGGCAAAAATGAAGAGTGCTAATTATGGACCAGGTGAACAGGAAAATTTGTTGCCATCCTATGATGTTAAGAGCTTCTAATGGGAGGATAGATGATGACTATTGTAGTTCGATATGATCTGTGATTTCAGCTTTGGAACTACTTTGGAATAAACAGATTTATAGGATGTAGAGAAAAATGTGAAGTTCCCTTACAACCAAACCAATTTGCCTTTTTCAGTACTGGGGATTCCAAATGTACGAATCTTTACAACATTGAAACTAGGAGTTTGAAATGCTTCATTGAATACTTTTAAAATCAAGTTAGTTTAGCAGTTATTGGTTCACATTTTCACGCAACATGTACACTATTTCAGAACACAAACTCTGAAGCATTACCTCTTCCAATGTTGTAAGCTATTGCAACCTTACACCTTTTGGCTACAGCCTTCACTGGTTATTCAGTTTTTGTGATACATCTCAACTTTCTAGTCAATCATTGAAAAAATCTTTCTGCGTATCAACATCAATTTCAGCATCCAACAAAAACTCGCATATTTTAGACACCTAGAATATGGCATCCTGACCATCGTGTAGTCAGCGTTGTATCCAAACTAATGCTGTTTTGTGGTTATATGAAGTGTAGTAACTCCTAACTAAATGTGTTGATTTCATGATGTTAGGTAAACTAACTATGAAGAAACCGATCAGTATGTATACACTGGACTAACTGTCCGGGGATATGAACACAATATATGCAACAATATACACACAATCATTCCATTGTCAATGACAATAAACCACAGTGTAAAATGTCTTCTTCTAGTGATCATCTCCTCCAATGACTTAAAGATATTAGCTTGCACTTCTGCAACGCAGAGCAAAAAGAAATTGATATATTGAGTATTTCACTGTTGTTCCTTCGTCTAACTTCCATGAAACTTGTAGCATCTGTCATATCACTTCATGAATAACATGCACTGACCACATATGTTTGGCCATGATAGACTAATGACTTCACTGTCTCTTCAAAGCAGTTGTTGTGATGATGTGATTGAGATGAGAGTGTGTGATGTGCTACATAAATATGTGGCGTAATGGTTGCTGAACAAGTATGTGGAACAGTGAAACTAGACTTAATTCATTCGTGATATGACGATGGTGACACTTACTCTTCGGATGGATAATCCACGACAGAGATTTTCAATATTGTTTTAGTTACAAAATACCTGCAGCTAACACCGTCGTTGAACTGGTCATGAAATGGAAGTCAAAAATGAATGCAAGCAGCTTCAGAATTCATTTTAGTCGCAGGAATGCGTTTATTTGGATTTCATGGTGTTCAACTTCGAGGACATATATATATATATATATATATATATATATATATATATATATATATATATATATATATATATATTGAATGGGCCTTGTTACTTTTTGTAACTGACTAAATATTTACTTATATGAAGTAGACATTGTCTTTTTCGCATTCTGTTTGTCATTGACGCTCGGTGTTACAGCTTCATTAGGAATCGGGCACTAACTACCAAGTCTAGTTACGGTAAGTATTGTTGGTCATAGAGCATAAGTAAATGTTACAACTATGATGTAATATGAATACATACGACAGATAATGTTTGAAGTTAGTTTGATCTCGTTGTAATCTAAGTTTACCCTTAATTCCAACCTTAATCTCCAAAACTGAATATAGATGGCAGAACATGTTACATTAACGTTCTGTTTGCTGTTATGTGAATGGCTTTCAATGATGATGAAAATTATAAAATTTAAAATCACGTGCATTATGTCTCAAAGTTCACAGTTAAATGGATTATTTAAAAGGTCACACGTATTTTTCGAAGGGTTTAAGTTACCGAATTCATATTTTTTGTGACTATACTTCTAAATACGATAAAATTCATTGCATGAATTCTTAAGATTTTCTCATAGTGAATGACACTTAAAGCTTGAGGAAGTTCGTACATTATTATTATATTATTATTATTAGTCCCTTGGGTTCCTAGTGGAACATAGGGCTTCAGTAGCACGCCTCCAGTGACCTCTGTTCTCTGAGATCTTTTGAACCTGGTCCCACGACAGCCCAGAAGCTCTCATTTCCTGCTCGCACGACCTCCTCTATGTCACCCTCGACACCGACGCCCAACTCGTCGCTTCCCATGGGGATTCCACTCAAGTAACTGGCCTGACGCGTGATGTCCTCCGTCGGCCTTCTCAGTGCATGGCCAATCCATCTCCACTTCCTCCTGCATATTTGTTGCGTGATAGGTTCCTGGTTGGTTCGTTCCCAGAGTTCCTTGTTGCTTATTCTCATTATTCTGGCCATCTGATCTTCAGTAGCGAGCCAGCGTAAGCAGTTGTTGATGAATGTCTGTAGTTTATTGGAAATCCCTTTCGTGACGCGCCAAGTCTCTGAGCCATACAAGAGCACTGACTTGACGTTGGTGTTGAAAATCCGTATCTTGTTCCGCATGCTGAGTGCAGAAGATCTCCACACTGGTTTCAGGCTAATGAAGGCCTGTCTTGCTTTTCCGATTCTGACTTTGACGTCCTCGTCCGTCCTGCCTGTAGTTGAAACAGTGCTGCCTAGATAGGTGAAGGAGGTTACTTCCTTTAAGTTTCTCCCGTTGACGGTGATTGGAGTTTGTTGTTGTTGATGGTGGTGGTGGTGGTGCGGTATCTTCATCACCTCTGTCGTCTCTACACTCACCTGATAGAAGTCCCGTCTTCGCTGCCTCTTCTGTCAACTCGTTAGTTTTCGCCTGTAGATCTTCAAGTTTATGTGACATCAGGCATAAGTCATCGGCGAAATCCAAGTCTTCTAGGTTCTTTTCCGTCGTCCAGTGTATCCCCCTCTTCTCGCTGCCTACTGTTTGCTGCATGATCCAGTCCACCACAATCAGGAATATCATGGGGGATGTTAGGCAACCTTGTTTCACTCCTGTCTTCACTTCGAAAGCATCACTGAGCTCCCCATTGTGAATTACTTGGCTGGCATATGGCATCTTCATATAGTTGTTGAATGAGGTGGATAAAGGTTTGCGGTACTCCGTAGTATTGAAGCAGTTTCCAAATTACTTCTCGGTCGACGCTGTCAAAGGCCTTCTCAAAGTCGATGAAGTTGAGGTGGAGAGGTGATTGCCATTCTATGCTCTGTTCTATGATGATGCATAGTGTGGCGTTGCAATTTGGTCTGCACATGATTTGTACTTCCTGAAGCCTGCCTGTTCCGGTCGTAGTTCTGAATCCAGTGCATCCCTTAGCCTCTCCAGGATGATGCGGCTTAATATTTTACTTGGGGTGGACAGGAGAGTGATTCCGCGCCAGTTCTTGCAATCACTGAGGTCTTCTGTCTTCGGCAGTTTGACAAGGTAACCCTTCTTCCAATCACCAGGTACCTTCTCTTCCTTCCACACCTTCAAGTTCGTACATTACTTAACAGTAATTCGGTACCATATTGATTAATTTATGATCTAGAGATATTTCATGAGGTTTTCCCAGCAGTGGAAGAGATTCAATTTTTACACATCAGCATAAGGTTGAAGTTGGATTAATGCATCATTTTCTAATGAAGGGAAAGATAAGCTTTCACTAAATAGTCCAGGTGTTAAATATCAGACGACAACTGTGAATGACACCTGTTGACTATTTGTTACAGTTATAGTCCTAACGACGACTACTTTAAGTAGCACACCTCTGATGTACTGTCAGTTAGCTTAGTCTCCGATAGTTGACCTAATTTTCATGTTTGTTGACATTTTACAGACAAATCTGAAAAAGTATGAGGAATAGAATGACTTTATATTTAAATGAAAATAGTTTACTATAGTAAAGGAATGAATGATTGATACACTAAAAGAATCTGATGTCACTAAGTTGAAATCAGCATACAAGTGAGTTTTAACATTCATACTATCATTACTAAGCTTATGAAAACGTGATGTTTATATTGTTGAAATGTTTCAGTTAATAAATTATTTAGGTCAGTTTAATGTTCTTCATCAATAATCGCAGTAACTTAAAGAGTGTCACATTACTTAGATTAGTGAGTAAATTTTGAATCTTATTGGTAGACTTCGGTCAGTGCTGAACAGTCAGGAGTTGGTCGTTAAGTCGATGAGCAATTTATTGATAAATTTTCTGACTTCCTTACTGAGTAAGATAGATACAGATCATTCCAGAAAGGTTGGTTTCCTTATAGCTGTAGATATTCCTTGTTGATGAGTGCTAAATAGCACAAAACCCAGTCCCATAGCTTCCTATCAGATTGACTAGTAATGTTTAACGACAATAAATGCTTTGCCTGGGTCTGTATTTGGACGTCGGTTAAGGTGAATGTAACCAGTTTGACTTAACTCGTAACCAAAAAATGTTCAGTGAAATTTTCTAAGATTCTATCAATATTCACATGAATATTTCATGTGCATACAGCTAAGTTATCGCGCTTGGACTCCTCACAGACTTTGAAAGTCAGCAAGGTTACAGATACATCATGATAATGAATACTTATGATGTGGAAAAAAAGGAGAAAAGGGTTTATTTTTCAATATATTCATTCTTGTAACATTTCTAATGGTTGATGAATTGATACCAGACAGACGTTATTCGCCCTGAGATTATACATTGCAAATATTAGCTTCATTAACACCTAACTTTTGAAAGGGTCTAAGTCTTTGCAAGAACTGGAGCGGAATCATGATCCATCCCTGTCCACCCCTAGCAAAATATCAAGCCGCATCATCCTGGATGGACTAAAAAACGCTCCGCATTCAAAGTTACGACCAGAACAGGCTGGCTAGCTGACTTCAGGAAGAACAAATCACATGCGGATCAAACTACAATGCTACACTGCTCTATACATCATCATAGAACAGAGCATAGAATGGCAGTCAACTCAAATCTACCTCAATTTCATCGACTTTGAAAAGGCATTCGACAGCGTCGACCGATAAGTAATTTGCAAACTGACTCAACACAACCTTTATCAACCTCATTCAACAGCTACATACCAAGTGATTCACAGTGGAGATCTCAGTGATACCTTCGAAGTGAAGACAGGAAGGAGTAAGACAGGGTTGCAACCTACTATCATCGATCATCTTCCTGATTGTGGTCGACTGGACTGGACTTTACTAGACTGAAGGAGCGAGAAGATGGGCAAATACTGTCTGGACCGATGAAAAGAACCCAGAAGAAGATTTTGATTTCGCCAACGATGATGATTTATGTTTAATGTCGTATGTCGCACAAACTCAAGGATGCACATGCGGAAACTAACAAGGTGACATAAGAGGCAACGAAAACGGGACCTCAAGTTAATGTAGAGAAGACGGAGGTGATGAGGATACTCAACCAACAACAAGAATCAATCACCGTTAGCGGGAGAAACTTAAAAGACGTTGTCTCTTCCACCTACCCACCTACCTAGGCAGCATCGTTTCAACTACATGTGGCACAGGCACAGATAAGGATGTCAAAGACAGGATGGGAAAGACAGCAAGACAGGCTTTCATTAATATGAAATCAGTGTGGAGATCGACTGCATTCAGCACAAAGGACAAGATCCTTATTTTCAACACTGATTCAGTCAAGTCGGTGCTGCTATATGGTTCAGAAACTTGGGGCGTTACGAAAAGCACTTCCAACAAACTACAGACATTCATCAACAGCTGCATACACTCGCTCGATACTGAAGATCAGATTGCTAGAATAGTAAGAATAAACAACGAGGAACTCTGGGAACGGACCAACCAAGAACCTATCACCTAAAAAATATGCAGGAGGAAGTGGAGATGGATTGGACATGCAGTAAGAAAACCATTCCGAGACATCACACACCAGGCACTCTACTGGAATCCAAAAGGGAGACCATGAGTTGGGCGTCCGAGGAGAGGGTGACATGGGGGAGATGATGTAAGGAAGAAATGAAAGCTTGAGGGCAGTCGTGGCGTGGTTGGAAAGACTTCAGAGGAGAGTGAAATGGGGTATGCTACTGAAGCTTTACGTTGCACTGGGAACCCAAAGGACAAATAAGAATTACGCCTTACGTTTTAGTTATGATGAAAGGTATTCTATGTTTTAGACAAGGAAGTAAAAATCATACTGTATTAGGTTACTTCAGAAGTATGTATTTTAAACAAGCATTTTTGCAACTAAGTATATATGAATTAATTGTGATTTTAAAGTTCTTAAGATAAATTTCATGAGTTATACTTAAATCATGAATAGAACAGTGTTATGGCAGGTCAATATTGACTGGTGTAGACTGTAAATAGAATCTAATACATTTCGATATTCATTTACTATCAGAAATTAATAATAATTTATACAATTAAATGTTTATGAAACTAAAAACTGAAGTCAACCAGACAATAATAATAATAATAGGTGATGAGTGATTATGCTAAAAAAAAATGAATTTGGTATACACATTCACTTATAATGAGAGTTCATTCGGTTTGTTTATTATCTATTATATTGTGATTTTTAAGGGGTATGCAGTATTATTTTAAACGTTAGACAATGAAGTATAAAAAGGATACGATTCTTGTGAAGACTTGATACTAATAAACCAAATAATTATTGTAATGTTGCCAATAGCACTGAATCAATGGTCCTACTCTACAGAGTGAGCATCCGTCCAATTTTAGAATACTGCCCGTTTATCTTAAGTGGCCTTCGTATAAGCGACAAAGGAAAAATTGAAGGAGTACAACGTCACTTTACACTTAGAACACTAGGAGATGACTGCAGCTTAGACTACATCTCTAGATGCAGCATACTAGCACTGGAGCCTCTCTGGAAGAGGCAACTTTGAATGAATCTTATATTTTACTATAAATTACTTCGTAAGCAAGTGCACTCATGTGGCCCGGAAATTAAAATAGTTGTAACATCTACTCACTGTTTACGTAATCACAACCTATTAGCGGAAAATGAGTGCTGTAAGACCAAATTGCGAAGAAACTTCTTCATCAGTAAGTTCTGTCACATCTGGAATAGACTTCCTGAAGAAATACGTACTGCAGATTCATTTTCTGTCTTTCATTCTGCACTTAATAAGCTCCTAACAGATGGTGAGTCTGTCATTCGCCTAGGCACTATCTATACGTTCTGGGCTAATGAAAACATACTAGGACCCCTAGACGTATAGAGTAAGGCTATCATAAATCTCAAGTACCTTTTACCCCAATGCACTCATAAAGGGTGTTTAATTACCAGTCCATCTGGTCGGATTGTGCAGTACAAATACATAGCCAGTCTTCTTTTTAAGTTTACCAACAAAGACTGCCTATCTAATAACTCGTGTGAACTTCATGTAAGAAAAAAAAGAAGAGTTATTCTTAGATGCATGAATTAAAGTTTACATATAGTTTGAATGACTAAAAGACAAGAACTTCTCTCCTCCTTACATGGTA
Organism: Heterobilharzia americana; assembly: GCA_944470555.2. Taxonomy (NCBI): domain Eukaryota; kingdom Metazoa; phylum Platyhelminthes; class Trematoda; order Strigeidida; family Schistosomatidae; genus Heterobilharzia; species Heterobilharzia americana. Next base: position 67,663,032 of record OX104128.1, on the reverse strand, counting down.
TTCCATTGTCCAGTTTCTCCTTGCGCTTTCTTTTCTCTTCTGTTTCCAGTATCAGCCTGACGAGGAAGTCCTAAGCATTAGTTTGATCAAAAGTATCAACTTACTGGAAATCATACTTCGTACGTAATACTGGAAACTGATGTTAAAAGTATTCAACTGGCTTGCCGTCGATTTCCTGTTTCTTGAACAGCTTCACAACCAACTCATTTCGCTACCAGTACCCTAAATAATACCACATACGAAACCCCAAGAACAATAACTGGTCTCCGATTTCTGGTCAGTGACAAATGCAGCAGAAATCTGGATAAACGACCATATCCGAGAGATTATTTTACCTAACGGCAACACATCCATAATAATGCTTTGCAACAGATTTCTCTAGAACTTTGTCTTGTATCAATCCATCTAATAGAAGTCAATTAACAGCCGATGTATCTTCTTGACAATGTTGCATACTTTAATGTGAAGTCTATGAAGTTTTATACATGTGTATTATTCACCACTGTTGAATGACGATTCTTCCATTATTTAACTACTTGCACCACAACAAATGTTTTCAGTACTACCAATCAGAATTGCTGGAAAAGGTAACACTTGAAGGGTGAGAGACGCCTGAACTTAGACATTCAATTGGATTAAATGATTGTAAGGATACTTACTTATTCCTGAAATTATTGAAGTAAGTTATTGTTGGTCAGTAGAGCTACGAACATAAGAATTACTGTTAAAATAGACGTTTATCTGACGAAACACTGGGTTTTGCAGATGGGTCAGTCATGTCGTCTACTCATAACACAAACACCGAATATTGAGCCGTTTGATGGGAAATAAGAATTGTGAGTAGGAATGACTTAAACTACAATGAATAACAACCTGACATACAGAATGGCTTAGAAAAGTGAAATTCATAATTCTGGCAACTCTAAAAACTGTCGACTTTGACATTAGTTCACTTTCGTTTGTAAATTTTAAGGTACAGAGTTTGGGTAAAATGCTACTGGATTTGAAGATGAAAATTTCATGATGACCTTAAAAAAAATGTGCACCAAACTAGCTAACCGAGTCAGTATACATCAGCTGCATTATTCCAGGGCATATGTGACATTTGGGTAAGTAATTAAAATTCTGTCGCTACTATTGCACTGATCACAGTGATAAGTATCGACTGCCTATAGACGTGTATGTCCGTTTGTGTACCTGCAATTAACTGGTTACAATTATTAATTTTTAAAAGTTACTAAAGTGTGCAACCGCTTTTTCTACATTAGGATACATTACACTGATATTACTATTCATATTCACTTTAAATGCAGATGTGGAGACATTATAAGTTCGAACTGATGCTTACATATAGGAGATAAATGATGTCATTATCTTTGAATCAAAGAGAATGCAAGTTAAAATTGTGAAGAATGAAACTTCTGATAGGGAAACAAAATTCCAACCCACGTTTCTTGGAAGTTGATGGGAACCAGAGGACTGTAATATGGTATTAGATGCCAGGAGTAAGTAAACAAGAAGCTGAAGATTTGCTTCTTGGTACTCACAGTAAGGTGTACCTCGGATCACAGAGAGACTGATGAATCATTCAGTACTAATCACTGATTTGTCAGCAAACTTCATTCGGTTGAACATAAATTCACATACAGCGAGATGAATCAAGTCTAGCAAAATTAGCCCTAAAAACCAGAAAGTTATTAAGCAGCTTAGCAATCACTCCTTACATGTTTCCGAGATAAGCATTGTTTAATGATCTGCATGCATGCATGCAATATAAACTGAACGAACTTATTACAATATCTTCACCTTCGAATATCAAATTTAGCCAACAAATGCACTTCAGATTTTCGAAATTCTACACTAACCGGTTACATAACTTGTTTCTCTACCCATCCTATAATCTATCTAGTTGTCTGAAAACCTGTTGCATAGGTCATCACTATAGCATGCAACCGGTTTGCAGACAACTAGATAGATTATATGTAGGATGGGTAGAAAGACAAGTTAATGTGATATAGATGATTATGGAGTAGACATATGAGTTTTGATATTCAATTTTTCATGAAGTGAATAATTCATGTAAGCAAGGATACAGTGTTCACCCATCAGTAAACTGATGGGCGAACATATGCTTGCGGTGAATGCACAAAACTCCTCGTGATTGCAAACCTCAACATTGAGAATTTTGCCTAGATTACAGGTGAAATGTCGACGGGTATATGTTAATGTTTGCTAGGGGATGGTTACAGTTCTTCTATGATCCTCAAGGATACCGGTGTTATTTCTAGAATGAAATGACACAGGATACAGATTTGTTTAACTTGTGATCTGCAAATGAAACTAAGTATGTAGTCTGCGTTTTAAATCGATTCACTATAAAACACTACCATTTGAATGCGATTTGTGCTCATTTTGAGGTATCCATAGAAATTTCCCTATATAGAAGACGATCAAATCGGTTATGTGAATTCAGAAATGTGAATTTGTGAAAACCAGGTTGTTCCCTCGAGTTTGATCCTACTCTGACCTCAGTTTCACTGGTCGCTTTGAGCCACAATGCTGAAGAAATTGTTTCTTACATATTGAGACACATAGTTTGCTTCAAAACATTTTTACAATGTATAAATCAGAGTGAGCGCTCAAATTCTTTCAGAACATTCAAAACAACTACGGTTGAGATATTTATCAAGATGAATGTAGCAAAACAAATGTGTTTCAGGTGAAAAAGCAGACAATTCTGGCTTATTCTGTCAAACAATCATATCCATCTCCAAAAAAATCAATATCAGACAGCTATGAGTGATCAGCAGTGCAAACGATCGTCATCCAGGAAACGTGAAATATTTAAATCTGGGAGTATTGATAATTCAGTGAAGTGATATTGGTCATATATTGGTCATCCGGAAAGTCGTAAGCATGTGGCTGTTGCTATAATTACCGAAGAATAAGCAACTATTGTCATTTATTTGTTCGAGCTAACATTTGTTTGAGCAAAACAGCCAGACCAATGAACCATAGAAAAGAGCTGACAATAATGATATAGGAATTCTGAAAGGAGTGAAGAGTACTTTTTTTTTAATAAACTCAACCTTATTCATGGAAATAAGTTTATTCAACCACAATATCTCCCAGCCTTTGACATTCAAAATAATCAGTAGGTCACGCCAGATAAGTTACTATAAACTTTGCAGACTGATGCTGTCTCTAGGATAAAGCATCCGGCGTCTGATAATCAATTACTTATCGCAGACATTCTGTATCTCTTTCTTCTTTTGTCTCGGTGTCACACCTTTCGTCAGTAAACTATTTTTGCCTTCTCCTAACAAAGGAAGAGTACTCTTATCATTGTTCATTCGGTGACCACACTGAGTGTAAGATATGCTAGGAACCAACTTTCAGTCAAACATGTATCACTTTCACCATCTAATTTTACATGAGATGATCATTTAGTTGCCACTGATGTATTTTTTAAATCCTATGTAGATCCGAGTCCTTCAAACGGGTTCACATTTTCCAACATGACGTAATTGTACAGAAAGTGAACATAAAGTACTCCGAATTCATCTACGTCCAGCCTCTTAGCACAAAAACAGAATGGGTGGAAACATTGAAACTAAACTGATTTAGACTAAGATAAACTGCACTACGCACCATCATAGAACAGAGCATAGAATGGCAGTCAACTCAAATCTACCTCAATTTCATCGACTTTGAAAAGGCATTCGACAGCGTCGACCGATAAGTAATTTGCAAACTGACTCAACACAACCTTTATCAACCTCATTCAACAGCTACATGATGCTACATACCAAGTGATTCACAATGGAAAACTCAGTGATTCCCTCGAAGTGAAGACAGGAAGGAGTAAGACAGGGTTGCCGCCTACTATCATCGATCATCTTCCTGATTGTGGTCGACTAAACTGGATCATGCAGCAAAATGTGAGGAGATGTGAGAGAATGGGGATACTCTTGCCAGACTGATGATAACACCCTAGATGATTTTGATTTCGCCAACGATGATGATTTACGTTTAATGTCGTATGTCGCACAAACTCAAAGATGTACAGGCGAAAACTAACAAGTCGGCAGAAGAGGTAGGACTAGGCAGAGCAAGGCCGGGCAGTGAAGACAGCACTTCCTTCAGATGAACGTAGAGGAGACGAAGGTGATGAAAATACCCGACCAACCAACCAACAACATCTACAATAAGGAACACCGATCACCATCAATGGGAGAAATCTAAAGGAAATTGTCTCTTTCCACTACCTACCTAGGTAGGCAGCATCGTTTCGAATACAGACGGTGGCAGTGGCGGTGGTGGCAGCACACATGTGGCTATCGAAGCCAGGATGGGAAAGACAGCAAGACAGGCCTTCATCAGTTTGAAATAATCAGTATGCAGATATATTGCACTGCACTCCACTGCACTCAGCATTAACAACAAGATCTTGATGTTCAACACTAATTCAATCAAGTCAGTGCTTCTCTGTGGTGGTTGACAGACTTGGCGCATCACTGAAAGCATCTCCAACAAACTACAGACATCATACATGAACAACTGCCACCTACACTCACTCGATACTGATAGTGAAGATGAGATGAGAAGGCGAGAATAATAAGAATAAGTAAGGAGGAAGTCACTGTGTCTGGCTGGCAACGAACCAACCGACCGAGAACCCATCACCCAACAAATATGCAGAAGGAAGTGGAGATGGATTGGATTGAACATACACTGAGAAGACTGTTTGGGGGCATCACGCAGCAGGCTAGGCCAGGTCAAGCCGTCGAGGGGAATCTGAAGGGGAAACGACGAGTTGGGCAAGGGAGGAGAAGGTGACATGGAGGATATTGTGTGAGGCAGAAGTGGAAGCTTGTGGGTAGTGGTGTAGCCAGGTTGGAAAGACTGTAGAGAAGATGCGAGAGTGAAATGGGTATGTGTTAGTGAGGTGGTATGTTCCACTAAGAACCCAAGGGACAAATAATAATAATGATAATAACATTAATACTAATAATAATAATATAGTGCACGAATTAATCTTAATGTAACATTTGCGAAGCGGTCATTTCCCAAGAAATCTGTTTACTTATAATTTGATTCATTGAAGCTCCATTTTTAATTCTTCTATATCAGTTATACTGACAACCAGATTACTTAGGAATCTTTAGTGGTTATTTTTGAAATCTGTACGTAAAATGCAACACATGCGGTGTAATTTTAAGTCATTATTTTTCGTCAGATTTCCTAGTGATAAAATTGTTGATGTCCTCTCTTCAAGCCCATTTTTGCCATGTGATTGACTTGGTTAGACAACAAGTTTGCACTGTAAGTGACTGTTACATAATTGTTATTCCGGTCATATCAAAATAAGAGAGAAATGTTATTAAATAAATGGGGTTGTCTATGCAAGGACGCTTATCCCTTATGTGTAGTCAGATAACATGTCCATGAACATCAGATATGAAGTATCATTTTAAGCTTTAAAATGAGAAAAAAAGCCTAGACTTTCAAAGTTCTCAGTCGTATGTTTCAACTGATATTATAATTCCTCTCCTACATGTTTACGTCATTCACATACTTAAGATCTATGAGAGGACTTTCTGAAAGTGAGAATCTAGAAGAACTAGCTCCAGAATAATAAATTTCAACCACAGAAAGGCATTACCTCTTTCTGAAGGATATATTAATTAGTACTCTGAGCATATTCTTAGGGAAAACAGTGTTCTAATACAGAGTTGCTGACAATGTAAAGTATGTACTCTCAACCTACTTCACTGATAGATGTAGCATTTCCGAACATTTCATATCATATAACCAAACTTTATTCTTAATCCAACGGATGTGAATGATGCATGATCTTGGTAAATAGACGGTGTTTTGAAATTCATTGAAAGGTGAAGCATATCACCCTTAACAAGTTCACTCACCTCCCCCGACGTCAAAAATACCAAAGTGACACAATGAAAAATTCATTTATGTAAACAACAAACAGTTTTTTATATAAGTAGGTAAATATTTCATGTGGCGAGTAAGTCATTCAGACATAAACCAAGTATTTGTGTCACATATTTCAGTCAGAATAAGACGTTAAGCTATTCAATATGAGACTACTTTGGCATTCCGCATCCATTCATAAATGTAATACATATGTACACACACAGGGTAAGTCTATTTCAATCAAGCTGAACACTGAACTATTTCCAATGAGTAAAAGCCAGCATAGTGACATACTAAACAGCATTAGGATGATAATGTAGTTTATATAAAGATTATTTTTTGTTTGAACAAAACTGAGCTGTTTAACTAGACTATTGTCTCGTTTGTCTATAGAAGTGCAATACATGCGAATTCGTAATAAAATTCATGATACTCGTGAACGTGAAATGTCTCCATACCAAGCAAAGTTCGAAGACTAGCAACTTAAACATGGGTATTCTTAATAAATTATCTTATCGACTAGAAAAGACTTAAAGTGTACGACAAGAAGAAACGAGAGGGAGGTGTTAGAGTATTTAGCAGTACCATTGGCAGGCACAGCTTTGATATAGTTAATACTATCGACTCAAACAAAGCTGTCCATTTTATCAATAGACAAAGAAATTCAAAATTACTGAGTTATCCAGAAGTAACAGTAATCCGTCTATCAAATTTAAACTCTTGTGTTTTCGGGGATTTAAGATTCACTTTATTATTATTAGTCCCTTGGGTTCCTAATGGAACATAGGGCTTCAGTAGCACGCCTCCAGTGACCTCTGTTCTCTGAAATCTTTTCAACCTGGTTCCACCACAACCCAGAAGCTCTCATTTCCTCCTCACACGATCTCCTCCATGTCACCCTCGACACCGACGCCCAACTCGTCGCTTCCCATGGGGATTCCACTCAAGTAACTGGCCTGACGCGTGATGTCCTCAGTCGGCCTTCTCAGTGCATGGCCAATCCATCTCCACTTCCTCCTGCATATTTGTTGCGTGATAGGTTCCTGGTTGGTTCGTTCCCAGAGTTCCTTGTTGCTTATTCTCATTATTCTGGCCATCTGATCTTCAGTAGCGAGCCAGCGTAAGCAGTTGTTGATGAATGTCTGTAGTTTATTGGAAATCCCTTTCGTGACGCGCCAAGTCTCTGAGCCATACAAGAGCACTGACTTGACGTTGGTGTTGAAAATCCGTATCTTGTTCCGCATGCTGAGTGCAGAAGATCTCCACACTGTTTCAGGCTAATGAAGGCCTGTCTTGCTTTTCCGATTCTGACTTTGACGTCCTCGTCCGTCCTGCCTGTAGTTGAAACAGTGCTGCCTAGATAGGTGAAGGAGGTTACTTCCTTTAAGTTTCTCCCGTTGACGGTGATTGGAGTTTGTTGTTGTTGATGGTGGTGGTGGTGGTGCGGTATCTTCATCACCTCTGTCGTCTCTACACTCACCTGATAGAAGTCCCGTCTTCGCTGCCTCTTCTGTCAACTCGTTAGTTTTCGCCTGTAGATCTTCAAGTTTATGTGACATCAGGCATAAGTCATCGGCGAAATCCAAGTCTTCTAGGTTCTTTTCCGTCGTCCAGTGTATCCCCCTCTTCTCACAGCTCCCCACTGTTTGCTGCATGATGCAGTCGACCACAATCAGGAATATCATGGGGGATGTTAGGCAACCTTGTTTCACTCCTGTCTTCACTTCGAAAGCATCACTGAGCTTCCCATTGTGAATTACTTGGCTGGCATATGGCATCTTCATATAGTTGTTGAATGAGGTGGATAAAGGTTTGCGGTACTCCGTAGTATTGAAGCAGTTTCCAAATTACTTCTCGGTCGACGCTGTCAAAGGCCTTCTCAAAGTCGATGAAGTTGAGGTGGAGAGGTGATTGCCATTCTATGCTCTGTTCTATGATGATGCATAGTGTGGCGTTGCAATTTGGTCTGCACATGATTTGTACTTCCTGAAGCCTGCCTGTTCCGGTCGTAGTTTTGAATCCAGTGCATCCTTTAGCCTTTCCAGGATGATGCGGCTTAATATTTTGCTTTGGGTGAACAGGAGAGTGATTCCTCGCCAGTTCTTGCAAACACTGAGGTCACTTTGCATTATCTCAATGAATTCGACCTTTGGTACACCTTCGTTCAATATTTTATTGTTTCATTTTATTGACTTACATCATTCTTATTCACATTGTTTCCAATTAACTTTAATTCATCTGATTTCAATAGTGATTGTCCGAATGACCTAGTTTTATTCAACCACTGTTTCATCGACTTTGTGCACCACTGTTATTCTCCTCGATATCAGATTTCCGCCACCTTTTACTCTAATCCCACCACCTCAGCATTATTAAATGTATTATTTTCTTCATGCTTATTGATCGGTTTGTACTTTCCTTTGTACTAATTAATGAATTAATCAGTTAATTCATGAACTATGTAAGTCACTTATTATTCTGTGAAATGACTTATTTGAAATAGAATTGTTTTTATATCATACCATCATTGATCGTACCGAATTGATCGGTCCCTGTTGGCATATGGGATCCTGTGCGGATGCCTCGATATTGCCTGCGTTCTAATTGCATTAATGATGGATCATGGCTAGCAGTGGAATCCAGGACGCGCATCTCGTCTTATTTGGGACTCGTCAGCTGGATGTACCTGCTTCCTAGTGAGTGACGTTGTCCCCACCGGGGATTCGGACTCGGGAGTGTTCGCTTCAAACGCCAGAGCGTTATGCACTACACCACCGAGTCACGATAGCCACTTTTCGCGCGATGGGTATAGTTGTTAGTATATATAATTGTTTTTATATGTTACCGTCGTTGAATGGACCGAATTGATCAGTCTCTATTAACATATGGGATCCTGTGGAGATGCCTCGATATTACCTGTGCTCCTATGATAGTGATGATGGATAGTGTCTAACAACAACTGTATAACATAAAAACAACTATATATACTATATATATATATTTCCCGGTGGGAATAACGTCACTCACTGGGAAGCAGGTACATCCAGCTGACAAGTCCGAAATAGGACGAAGTGCGCATCTTGGATTCCACTGCTAGCTACTATCCATCATTACTACCAAAAGACTTATTTGTTATGAATCTTACTATTGAACTGAATCAAGCTAATTACAATGACAGCTTAAACTAGCGAAATCCACTGCCGGTATCCATGTAAGGTCTATATGATGTGACTGATGCTGGTCATCATTATTACAAAAAAAACAGTGTAAAATGAGTCATTTTTACAGTAACTTTAATTAATCTCTTCATTTATTATAAAATTTTTGATTCAGAGTGTCACATCTAGCTTACACAGCAACATGTCGGATACCAGCAGGGTGAAATGTACACAAATTTGAATTCTGGTATGTATGTGGAAAATTTAAAGCAAACAAAATAAAATGAATTCAGCTTATCCCATAAAGTTTTGTTTTTTTCTTGTTTTACAAAGAACTTTGTGTCACAGACATATTATCTCATGAAAGCTGGTCAGAACCCGATTACTGATTTATCTGACTAATGAGTGACACTGAGAGCTGATTACCACTTGAGTTTTGTAACTCAGTTGGTAGAAATAGCTTCTAGCAGTCAGTAGCTTACTGATGTGAATCCTACTGTAGACTTGGTTTTATGTTAACTTCACTTATCATGCCTGAAATATGGATGTGATAGTAGTTGTAACAGTAACCTAATATCTACTGGTATGAATCTATTACTTGTTAATAATCATTCTATCTGTACATAAGTGGCTTGTTATTCCATCAATTGTTTTCGATTGTTACTGGGTATAGACACATAGTGGTTTCACCAGCAGTTCGGTCCGTTTGGCATTCATCCATTCGAAAGGTTAAGGTACCTGACACTTGATCAAGATTAGTCAGAAGTATCCAAGTTGTATGTTTAATAAAGCATTCGGATAACCAATCCTATGTTTAGTCAACCAAACATCGTTTCAGGATATCACTCATATAAGTTACAGAAGCAAATGTAATTTTCATCTGCATCTTTCCGTTTATAAACTTGAAAAGAGCAAGAATACCAATCTAACCTTATATCGTTGTTCTTGGTTTTTACAAAAATAAATAATGAGGCTAGCTCTCCGAAAATTATGAATGTACGAGTTCACTAACCACATAATCTTAAAGATAAAATCATAATCATTGATATTTTGGACCATATTCAGAAGATGATAATACATTTCACCTCATCTTCCATTTGTATAGGTCCCACCACCGACTAAAATTAACTGGTCGGTACTGACTTTATTTTCTACAGGTTCTAATACCATTAAATGATGGATGCAGAGTGTGAATAAATATCTACCCTATGAAAAATGACCATCAACTTGTGATGAAAAGTACATTGTCGAAAGGTTCACTACAGTGTATGTTTCTATTTATGATTGTCAAGTCATAGTGATCACTCCTAAAAACTCTATTCCTCAGTTTAAGCGTATTCTCTTCTATACGTTTTTGAACAACGCTTACGAAAGCCTTTTCCAATAACTATAAAATTATATTGGTTAAGCTAACCAAACAACGATTAGTTAACGAATGTTCGCGCCCATTTTTCTAGACTAAACTACTAATGGCATTCCTCAATTCTCTGAATGACTTCGATTAATTTCATAAGCTTTTACATAGCAAATGCAGAGTATTTTGACTAAAGAATATACTAATGCTGATCAACTACGAAGGTGTAGCTCACCTAAATCACAAGCAAATTCAAGACTAGTCATACTATAACTTTCTTCTTGGAAGGTAATGGTTCCACTTTTAGGAAATTAACCCTACCAACGCTGATTAAACATCCTTCAGTGAATAGTTTGGTGACTTGAAAGGGATTTTTTTGTGAAATGAGCAGCATCCCTTAGCACAAGGCCAGAGAAATTGCCTGTTAGTTCTATGTGAAGAAATTCGAAGTAATGGCCGCTCATTTTTTGTCTTAGTCTTCATGAATGACGTTTTTTTGCACAAGTTCTCATTACCACAGTTCCAGTTTGAAGTCTCTAAAGTGAATTGCAATAAACAGATTCTGCATTATTTGACTATATTTAGGGATTTTGATAACGCTATTAGAAGACGAAGATTATCTGAAAATGTGATGTATTTACGCAATACATTTCGAACAATCTGATCACACATTTACTTGTCAAGTCAATTTATATATGAAAATTAAAGGTCAAATATAATGAATATGAAAAGGTTGTGACACTAGTCTTGGTAACATAATCAGATAAGGATTACCAAGGTAAATTAAGTGAAACAACAAACTGTTTTTGTACACACAGCGGGGGATTAAGTTTACGAATGGCTAACGCTTCGGCAAACTTCAGTATACGCCCCTGATTATTCCTGTATATTATCTTAAACGCTGTTTTCGTATTAACCTTGTGATTCATTTCAATAATATGTTTTGCTATAGATGACGATGGATGTCTGTCACCTGCACTTATCAAAGTTTGTGTGTTAAACTGTTTTTCTAGCCATTTGGGGATGTGTTCACCCACCCTAGTCTGCATTGAACGATTACTCCTCCCGATGTATGTGTGCCCACACATACATGTAAATTGGTAAACGCAGTTGGATGTGATGTAATCATTTGTGCGAGGTTGAGGTTTGTGGTGAAGCAGGTGTTTTGTCGTCTCAACAATTATAAGCTGAGCTGCATAGTATGTTTTACTGATAACAGATTTTAATCTCTACTTTAATATCATACTACTTGTTTCCCCTCTGTATGGTACTTTAAGAAATATGCTTTTCTTTGGGACCGAGGAAACTGTAGGCTTTGGGGTCTACTGCTTTTTACAATGGTTGACAAACTGTAATGGATAACCATTTTCCACTAGAGTGTCTGTCAGAAACTTATTCTCATCATCCATCGTATCAGATGTACAAATACGTTGGATTCTATTGAACAAGCATCTTACTAAGCCTCTCTTATATTTCATCGGACAAAAACTATGAAAATTCAAATACTGTCCTGTCCAAGTAGACTTCCTATATATTGATCGTTTTAAAGATCCATCTTCCCTCCAGCACAAGAGTATATCAAGAAATGCAAGTTGATGATCTTTTTCTTCCTCACATGTCAGACTGATGTGATCTTGTACGGTATTAAGCCTTTTTAATAACCTCTTGGCATCCTCATCTGTGTCACATATTACAAGGATATCATCCACATACCTTCTATAAAGTGTGACATTGGTGATTAAATCTTGGGCCATTAATTCAGTATGTGATATATATACGTCAACTAATATTTAGGGAGCCTTTTACCTTGCCATGTTACAATTTATCGGGATATAAATGACTATGCAAAGTGTAAAATAATCTTCTACAATTTCATACCTTCTTTTCAAATTACTTCAGTAAATATTCGAAAGAAAATCAGTATTTGTTACCAAGTCTGTAGTTGACACGCTTTGTCGAGGTCGAGTATTGTCTCTCTGTTATTTACTTAAGATTTCAGTTTCTTCGACAGAAAGTCATCTGTTTTTAGATACGTTGTAAATGAAGGTGTTAATTCGGTTACTAATTTACCTTAGGGTAAAAATAAAAACTGTCACTCTTAAATATACGTTTCCAAAACATTTGAGTTGAAACATTTTTCTGACATTTTATTTCCCTTACTGATTTTCGCTGCGGCATTTTCAATTCCATTGAAAAACGAGTCCTAAGTTTTTCGTTTTCCAAATCGCTAATCTTGATACATTTTTTTTGTTGGTTTTTACTTTGTTCCTCTGCCTACTATATATTGAACCATTACACCTACAAGAAAATGGGAAAAACAATTTCATCAGCTTTATTGGAATCGGCTGTTTTAACGTTCTTTATTCTAAACGCCTACACCACTGGAAAAAGATAGAAAACAAACACTCTATTGGTTAATAATGCTAAGGTCATTTGTAAATGCTTGTTATCTCCTGTTGATTATTATTATAGACCAAATTTATCAATGTCTGTTGACCTATGGGCTTTCTAAGCGAACGCAAAATATTGCATCACCTTTCACTTTCATGATGTTAACCTGCTAGTTACTGGTAGTGGAATCCTGGACACATTTCTTAAAATTATTTATCCTTTATCTTTTTAGTGGAACATACCACCTCACTAACACATACCCATTTCACTCTCGCATCTTCTCTACAGTCTTTCCAACCTGGCTACACCACTACCCACAAGCTTCCACTTCTGCCTCACACAATATCCTCCATGTCACCCTCTCCTCCCTTGCCCAACTCGTCGTTTCCCCTTCAGATTCCCCTCGACGGCTTGACCTGGCCTAGCCTGCTGCGTGATGCCCCCAAACAGTCTTCTCAGTGTATGTTCAATCCAACCCATCTCCACTTCCTTCTGCATATTTGTTGGGTGATGGGTTCTCGGTCGGTTGGTTCGTTGCCAGCCAGACACAGTGACTTCCTCCTTACTTATTCTTATTATTCTCGCCTTCTCATCTCATCTTCACTATCAGTATCGAGTGAGTGTAGGTGGCAGTTGTTCATGTATGATGTCTGTAGTTTGTTGGAGATGCTTTCAGTGATGCGCCAAGTCTGTCAACCACCACAGAGAAGCACTGACTTGATTGAATTAGTGTTGAACATCAAGTTCAATATTTCAAACAGGAAGTGTACTACTTAACTGATATTTTGTCCACCTACAAACCCATTAATAAACTATTAGAGATTGTTTCAACTACCCTAGAAATGTGCTTACAGAACCCTGAGTTAACTGGACGCATGTTCCAGTCCAAATTCCTCTTTCATCTACGCTACGCTTTACGTATGCGTTGCACAAGTCAATAAAAAGAGTGGAAACATGAAGTTTACATTAGTAAGCACAAATTAATGAATGCAGGGAAGGTTTTCACTTCATAAAATAACATTTACTGATTATAAATAACCTGAAGACACAAAACTTAAGAAGTACGACTTTGACGATTAAGGTCTATCATGTAGTCTATTTAGCTGATAGTTTTCCGTGATACTACTTTGAGCAACAATATCTTGACTGGTGCAGTGACGATAATTGTAAAGTTAGGGTTATGCAAATGGTGAACAAATTCCTTCAGTTGAGTTTCCTTTTGTTGAGCTTGAACTGAGTTTAGTCACCAACTTCTTTGAAGACTTTCAACTCGATTTTGCAGGTAGATTCCTTGCACTAAATAATAATTGTTCTGAAACCACATCTGCTCTACTGCTTGATCTGATCTTGTGTTCAGTAGTCTATCTCCACTTTGTTCACATTGAGATGAAGTCGATCTGATTTTTAGTGTGTCCTGGTGTCTGGTGAAATCCATGTCGTTTTGTGAATATCCTCGTTTTTGTATACACTGCCTCCAGTCATTTAATCGTCGAATACGCAGAAATCTGAAACAGTTCTCCATTTTCATTAATTTCACCGATTGCCTCGCTACCCATGATGAGTTCTCTCCTTGTGTTGTCCGCTCCCAGTTTGGCATTCATGTCATTTATTAGAATTTCGGTACCGCCCACTGGAGTCTTGTCCATTATACTGATTGCAGTTGTCTGTAGAATTCTTCCTTCTTCTTTTATTGTGCATTATTTGTATGTGCATAGCATAGCACTGTATGATTGTAACTTTCCTTCCTTTTGATTTGAATCTTGCTATCATGAACCTACAGGTGGAGATTGGTTCCCACTGCATGAGAGTGAGCCTTCGACGCTCTTGGGGATATCATGATAGGCAATCGAAAAATCAGTGTGCTCGTGGTCGTCGTCTGGGTGACAATATCGGAGTAGATTATTGACTCTCCAGTTGACAGTTTGGAAAGTCCATTTCTATTCGATCTGCTTTCGCAGGTCTCTAGCACTTCTATGCCATATCTTCTCATTTCGTTTTCAATCTGGGGGGCCTTGCCAGCCAACTTCAAACATTGTGCAGACATTCCACGTCCCCATGTCTACTGTTGCCTTTATCGAGATAAAAGAAAAAACACATCAGCCAGTTGGCTTCCTGTAGGCCTTCACCAACCAGCGTCATTCCGTCTCCTCGATTCCAGCAAGGAATAAGTTTATTTTTATTTTTAAGATTCCGTCTGTGCTTTGAAGTTTCTTTAGTGATTGGATTGGTTTTACGGGATAGGATTGCTAGCCCTATGTCCAACCTTCCATCTTTATCCGGGCTTAGGACCGGATAGTAAACTAGTCGAGGTTGATTGTTGGCAATGAAATTCAGGAATTTCGTTATGTCCTATTTGTGACTCCTCAGCTAGATGTACCTGCATCCCAGTAAGTGGCAGTACTGCCACTGAGACTTAAACCCAGTAGCTATAGCTTCAAACGTCGGAGCATTATTCATTAAGTTACTAAGTCAAGACAGTAGCAAAAGTATCAAATATTATCCATTGCACAAGATGAGACTTATATGATTCAGTAAGCTAGTGGATAACCCTGTGGTATTTGGAGCTATAGATGCTGCTTTCGGGCCTTAGTGGCAACACCACCACTCATCGGGATGCAGATACATCTAACTGACTAACCCCATTTGGGATTAAATGTGCCTTTTGGATCCCGTTGTTAACCACAACCTAGTAAATAACACCAGAATGTTTAGGTCACATTATTTTTTGTAGGTTTACAGCTAAACCTTGTTTTGGCTGTTTTTCTAAAAACTTCAATGATGTATACGAAAAACGAAATCCGCCATTCATTATCGAAGACTCTATAGCATAAACCATCTATGAAGGAAATAATTTAGCCAGTTGAATACGTACACTACTGAGCTTTACGTAAAAGTATGGGCACAGTATGAAAATAAAGATCACTATACGGTTCATATTTTCTATACGTAGATGGTACTTTGTCTTCTGTCTCCTGGCAGACTACTTACTCAGTTACTCACAGGTTTGTTCTCAAAAAGTATTGAGATATCATTTTCCAGAAGGCATTTGACTGACCTTAGTACGATTTAACGTTCATCGTTTCTCAAGTACTACCAACATACAATATTGTGATTCACAATAAATTACCAACAGTGACAGCCTTACAATCTTCTTCCCAGTGCAATTAGCTGAAATTTTAGAATACTAAAATAAAAGCTTTGTTCTATGTTTTGACTCACTACATGATTCTTATTTGTATACTGAGTTGTGTTTCGAAGATCACTTTGGACAACTTGATTTTTATGTGTAACTCTAGGCTCGGATTTGTTGATGTTTATAAACCAGATATGGAGTGTTATTGCAATTTATTGACATACTTGTTATTCTCCATTATTCTCCACTATCGTTCCTCCATGGCATAGTGGATAACGCCTTGGCGTTTGAGAAGATGGTTACGTGTTTCGAGTCCCAGTGGGAACAACATCAGTGGGGTGTAGGTACATCCAGCTGACGAGTCCCAAGTAGGACAAAACGCGCGTCCTGGGTTTTTCTGCTAGCCACAACCAACCAAGATATGGAGTGGTTTCTGTGTGAATGATATATAAAGCGTTCAGATAAATTAGCTTCACTTCTGATATGAAAAGAATGGAGCACAATACAGTACAGAAGAAACCTGTGTTTTTACAACTTACTTTGAAGAGTTATGAAATTGCTCCTAGGATCCAACGTTGACTGAAAAGAATGTATCCGGTTACCAAAACGGATTTTTTATACCTGACAAAGTGTTCTTTGTGATAATGGAAAGTAAGCAAATTCCCACCTCAATTTGCCTTAACTGTATCTACCAATTTAAATGTAACTGACAATGCACACAGACTGCAAGAACAGAGAGTAGGGTTTTCGTTTGCATTTCTGATCAAAATCCCCAAAAATATAATTAAAGGGGGGTGTAAATACATTGGACAGCATAATTGCACGTCACCTGATTGATGCTGGATACAGTGTTGTCAGTTTCACATTATTCAAAGTGATCAATAGACAAAAGAACTCAGAATTATTACGTTTTGCTGAAGTGATAGCTATCAGGAGACTTAAACCAAATTTATGTATTCAAAAAGATACATCTGTTAACCTCATGGTGCCATAATAATTCGTTTACAATAAAATGTATACAAACTTTTGTTACTTCACTTCATCCTACACATTTTGTTACTTCACTTTATCTTAAGAACTTTGTTGTTTTGAACCTTCATCATTAATCAGAACTCTTCTCACTTTACTCTTTGAGCTCTTGTAAATTCATAACATTTTAAGGTTATGCAATCTACGACAATTATTTCTGATCCACCTCTTAAGTTTTTCAGTTGGGAAAATTTACAAAATAAGCTTAAAAATAGTTAATTTAACTCTCACATTCCTAATGAGAAATCCTATGGCAATATCTCTCAATGAAAGGCGTGCCGAGCAAGTATATCACCTTATTCAAGGCTCTCTATTCGAACACATGTGGGCGTGTTAGAGCCTATGGTGAGATGTCCAGGGAGCTATCCTCATCTAGTGGTGTCCATCAAGGCTGCCCACCCTATCCATTCTTATTCGAATTTACAACAGATATTCTGATGGCGGCCTCTCTATCGTCACCTGACTACACAGACGTTGACCTAATCACAGGAGAATTTTCGTTAGACCTAGAATATGCAGATTAGATTGTCCTGTTGGGTGAACACGCTGACGAGATGCAGAGTCTTCTGAACACTTTGAGTGGGAATTTGAGAATGTTTGGGATGAGTTCCTCACCACCCAAATGCAAATTGTTGCTCAAGGATTAGTCTTCAACGGTGCCATGGTTAACAATAGAGAGTCTAGTGCTTGCGTGTGTCGACCACTTAAATTACCTGGGAAGTAGGATCAGCCCTGCCCTAGTGGCTCAGTGGCCGATCAAATCTCTGCACGAATACAAAAGGCTGGGCTGGCTTTTGCCAACTTACGGCACCTGTGGCGCCGCCGTGAGACCAGATTGGCTATTAAGCGTCGCATGTACTGCACCTGTACAACAGTCCGCTCTGTTCTATTGTATGGCTGTGAAACATGGCCACTGAAGGTGGAGAACTTGAGAAGGCTTCAAGTGTTTGAACATCACCGCCTTCATACTATAGGCCCTATTCCATGGTGTCACCACGTGACTAACCCAAAAGTCAAATGTGTGTAGTTTTAGGTAGTAGAGGTAAATCAGTTGACGAGGTTATGAACCTTCATTGACTAAGATGGTTGGGACACGTACTACGTATGCCTAGTCACCGATTGCCTCGTCACACAATGTTGGCTGAGGTGGGTCTAGGCTGGAAAAAGGCTCGAGGTGGCCAGACTAAAACATGGAATCAATGTATGAAGTCTCTGACTGTCGGTTTGAGCTATTTAGGGCGATGCAGACTAGGTGGTTGGGGTCCGCGGAACAAGAGGAACCAGTGGCTAAAGACTCTAGGTGATATGGCTGAGAACCGATGTCAGTGGTGCAGATGTATACACACATTATCCTCATCTTAACAACGCTATACCGATTCTCACCATTTTGTCACTCCTTTTTCCTTTCTTCTCGTACTTTATATTTCTTTTGACTGCATTCACTTATCTTCATCCTTCACCTCACTACCTTTCTACTTGATGTAGTGATATGAGGTGTGGCAACTCGGACCGTTACGCAGTAATGCCTGGTCCTATGTTGATAGTGATGACGATGATGAGTTAATTTTATTCGCACGTTTTTAACGATCTCTTCGCTTACATTATCTATGTCACTGGGTTCATCCTGTCAGTAACTTCTTTTCAGCTTATTAAAAGTATGTTTAGTTCTTGTTATCTGTGCATTTTGATTTTATTTAGGTTGCAAGCAGTTGAGAAGAATTCTCTAGATAATAGATATGGGCTCACATTATCCCACTAAACATGTTGTCTTCGCTCTGTTTAAGTTTATAAATGGGAAGAATTGTGAGAAACTTCCCATACCGTGGTTGTTTCATATTTTTCGGAAAGTTGACCAATGTTTCTCTTTAGCATAATCTAAAATGAAATTGTAACAAGCATTTGGTAACCTGAGGGAACAAGGTCTATCATGTTCGTCAACAGTCTGGTATACCTCTAAAGTATTCCTTCCTAAAAGATCATGAAAACAGATGAAACTTCAAAATGATTGACTTTATCGTAAGAGGTCAAGTATTCATTTAGTTGAGAGTGAGCCGTGTCATGTAACCACCAACTGTATGTAACAACTTACATATACGTACCAAGCAGAAATATAATGTAAGAACTAAGAAAAATATTACTATTCACAATTCTAAACATATTTCAAGAAATTCGAAACTTGAAGGATTTCACATTTTGTAACTGGGCAGGATATAGATGTTTCCAGATCTTCTAATATCATCATTACAAGATAGTGACGCATAAATGAATTCCATTACTTTGCGGTTCATCGAGGCTGCTGAAATAAAGATCTTCAAAATTAACATTATTGAATGAAACGATGAGGTCTTAGCCTCACATTACTACGGTAACTTCAAATTTCAAAGTTCTATTTGCTCAATCAGACAGTCTATCCACAAGAAGCTAGTTTGGAAAAGACAATACCTTAGTTTCCACAGTTACTGTCCAGCTCAGTACAGGTGTGGCTCAGTCAGGTGTTTATTTAATTGAGTTGGTCGTATTTGCACAGATGATACAAAAGAAATGGAAGCAAAATTCTTGACGGATACATTAATATTTTTCAATAGACGTAAAATCTGCATAACATTGACACCGACTAATCAGTATTCTGTCCTTAAGAAAAATGTGTATATCACGTTGCCATACTGAGCTGAATCGAATAGTCTAATATTGAAAAAAAAGCCTCAAATCAGTTGTTAGCAGAACATATTACGCTGCCAAGGTCATCAACACAAACGTAAATAGTATCTGACCGAGTGTAACATATTCTACTGTGTCTATCAATTTACATGTATGTGTCTACATGTACATGGCGACTAGCAAACGTGACATGCACTTAAGAATGGTTAAACAATGCCTAAATGGCTTCAGAAACAAAAGACCTCTAACAGCTTAGTAAGGGCAGGCGATAAATATCCCTCCTCATTGATAATAAAACATATTAGAAACTGGTCACGAGATTGATATGAAGACAGCATTTACAGTACTGTATAGGTATGGTCAAGGACGAATCTTTAGATTTATGGAATCACTTCATATCCGTAAACTTAAATCCCTTCTATGTATTGAGAAACAATTTGTACTTGCACTTAAATTCAACTCTTCATACTATTGGTGGTGGTGATTGGACCTTTTATTATCATTTTTTCCTCTCTTGTTTTTGTTTTGCTCTTGTTATCTTTCCTAATTATAATTCCTTTCAAAGTTTTATATAGTTTATTCGATAAGTTCATGTGTGATCAGATTTATATATATATATATATATATATATATATATATATATATATATATATATATATATATATATATATAACCTCGCCTGGTTAACTAGTTTACTAGTTACTAGCCGGTCCTAAGCCCGGGTAAAGAGGGAAGGTTGGGCATAGGGCTAGCAACCCTACCCCGTAAAACAAATCTAACCGCTAAAGAAACTTCAAAGCACAAACAAAATATAAAAAATGAAAACAAACTTATTCCCCGCTGGAATCGGAGAGGCGAAATGACGCCAGTTGGTGAAAGCCTTCGGGAAGCCAATTGGCCGATGTGTCTTCTCTCGATGAAAGCGAAAGTAAACGTGGGGACATGGAATGTCCGCACGATGTTTGAACCCAGTAAGGCAGCCCAGATTGCAAAGGAGATGAGAAGGTATAACATCGAAGTGCTTGGGATTTGCGAAAGCAGATGGAATGGGAGTGGACTCTCCAAACTGTCAACTGGAGAATCAATAATCTACTCCGGTCACCCAGACGCCAACCACGAGCACACTGAGGGAGTGGCTATCATGATGTCCTCAAGAGCATCGAAGGCTCTCATGCAGTGGGAACCAATCTCCTCCAGGATCATGACAGCAAGATTCAACTCAAAAGGAAGAAAGGTCACAATCATACAATGTTATGCACCTACAAATAATGCAGAGCAAGAGAAAAAGGAGGATTTCTACAGACAACTTCAATCAACACTGGACAAGACGTCAGTTGGCGATATCAAAATTCTAATGGGCGACATGAATGCCAAACTGGGAGGGGACAACACGGGAAGAGAACTAACCATGGGTCGAGAGGCACTAGGTGAAATGAATGAGAATGGAGAATTGTTTGCAGAATTCTGCGCATTCAACGATTTGGTGATTGGAGGCAGTGTGTTCAGGCACAAAGATATCCACAAAGCGACATGGATTTCACCAGATGGACACACTAAAAATCAAATCGACTTTATCTCAATCTCAAGAAAATGGAGACGCAGTCTACTTAACACAAGGTCAAGAAGAGGAGCAGATGTAGGTTCAGACCACTACCTAGTGCAAGGAACCTTCCAAATCAAGTTAAAAGCCTTCAAGGAAGCTGGTGATAGACCTCAACCCAAGTACAACACTCGGAAACTGAAGGATGAAACTACAAAGGAGATCTTCAAGGCAGCCATCAAGACAAAATGGGAGACATCGAGGGACATCCCTGAAGAAACCTGTGTGGAAGAACACTGGAAGTCTTTGAAAGCTATGTGGAAAGAAACCTGCACAACAGTATTAGGAAGGAAGAAGAAAGAAGACAAGGAATGGATCTCGACGGATACCTGGAAGCTGATAGAGGAGAGGAGGATGGTGAAGCAGAAGATAAACCAGTGCAAGGATGCTCAACGACAAGAGGAACTGAGCACAATGTATAAAACACTGGACAAAGAAGTGAAGAAGAGTGCACGCAAAGACAAAAGACACTTCTACGAAACACTGGCAAGTGAAGCAGAACAGGCTGCAGGTAAGAGAGACCTGACGACATTGTATCAAATAACCAGGTTGCTATCAGGGAAGAGACCAACACAGATGAAACCAATAAAAGATGAAGAAGGAAATTTAATTACAAAAGAAGAGAAACAGAGGAAACGATGGGCCGACCACTTCAAGAAGCTCTTGAATCGACCACCACCTGCACT
The DNA here is from genome assembly GCA_944470555.2 of Heterobilharzia americana. Lineage (NCBI taxonomy): Eukaryota > Metazoa > Platyhelminthes > Trematoda > Strigeidida > Schistosomatidae > Heterobilharzia > Heterobilharzia americana. The sequence goes on along the minus strand of OX104128.1, from coordinate 67,641,086 downwards.
TCGTCCAGAAATACCACCTGCAGCCGCTGAACTACAAGTGAACATTAATCCCCCAACGAAAATGGAAGTCCTGAACGCCATAAAGCTACTGAAATGCGGGAAAGCAGCAGGACCAGATGGAATACCGCCAGAAGCACTGAAAACAGATGCAGAGACAACAGCGGCCATGCTCACACCACTATTGCAGAAGGTGTGGAAGGAAGAGAAGGTACCTGACGATTGGAAGAAGGGTTACCTTGTCAAACTGCCGAAGAAGGGAGACCTCAGTGCTTGCAAGAACTGGCGCGGAATCACTCTCCTGTCCACCCCAAGTAAAATATTAAGCCGCATCATCCTGGAGAGGCTAAGGGATGCACTGGATTCAAAACTACGACCGGAACAGGCAGGCTTCAGGAAGTACAAATCATGTGCAGACCAAATTGCAACGCTTCGTATCATCATAGAACAGAGCATAGAATGGCAATCACCTCTCCACCTCAACTTCATCGACTTTGAGAAGGCCTTTGACAGCGTCGACCGAGAAGTAATTTGGAAACTGCTTCAATACTACGGAGTACCGCAAACCTTTATCCGCCTCATTCAACAACTATATGAAGATGCTACATGCCAAGTAATCCACAATGGGAAGCTCAGTGATGCCTTTGAAGTGAAGACAGGAGTGAAACAAGGTTGCCTACTATCCCCCATGATATTCTTGATTGTGGTGGACTGGATCATGCAGCAAACAGTAGGCAGCGAGAAGAGGGGGATACACTGGACGACGGAAAAGAACCTAGAAGACTTGGATTTCGCCGATGACTTATGCCTAATGTCACATAAACTTGAAGATCTGCAGGCAAAAACTAACAAGTTGATAGAAGAGGCAGCGAAGACGGGACTTCAGGTGAATATAGAGAAGACAGAAGTGATGAAGATACCGCACCACCACCATCAACAACAACAACAACAAACTCCAATCACTGTCAACGGGAGAAACTTAAAGGAAGTAACCTCCTTCACTTATCTAGGAAGCACTGTTTCAACTACAGGCGGGACGGACGAGGACGTCAAAGTCAGAATCGGAAAAGCAAGACAGGCGTTCATTAGCCTGAAACCAGTGTGGAGATCTTCTGCACTCAGCATGCGGAACAAGATACGGATTTTCAACACCAACGTCAAGTCAGTGCTCTTGTATGGCTCAGAGACTTGGCGCGTCACGAAAGGTATTTCCAATAAACTACAGACATTCATCAACAACTGCTTACGCTCGCTGCTGAAGATCAGATGGCCAGAAAAAATAAGCAACAAGGAACTCTGGGAACGAACCAACCAAGAACCTATCACGCAACAAATATGCAGGAAGAAGTGGAGATGGATTGGCCATGCACTGAGAAGGCCGACGGAGGACATCACGCGTCAGGCCCTCGAGTGGAATCCCCATGGGAAGCGACGAGTTGGACGTCCGAGGGTGACATGGAGGAGGTCGTGCGAGCAGGAAATGAGAGCTTCTGGGCTGTCGTGGGACCAGGTTCAAAAGATCTCAGAGAACAGAGGTCACTGGAGGCGTGCTACTGAAGCCCTATGTTCCACTAGGAACCCAAGGGACTAATAATAATAATAATAATAAATATATATATATATATATATATATATATATATATATATAAAGTTGTTATTCATCGTATACTGACATCAGTTGGAGGAACAAAGGGAACCTAGGAGCACTGGACAGCTGTTTCGTCCTAGTATGGGACTCCTTAACAGTGCTCACCCATGACCCCTCCAGGGATCGAACCAGCGACCACCCTCAATATATATATATATATATATCTGTCTTCTCACTACATTGTTTGAATCTAGTTGTTTAATCTTGTGACTTCAGATCTCTCTGTACATATCATCTCTTTTCCTATTCATTTCAAAACCTTTTCCTGTTTCCTGAGTTCTGTTCATTTAAATACGAAAGCAAATGACAATCAGGGAACATTTCATTACCCTTTCACAAACCGTGACGCTATTTCTTTGCTGACTCTAGAAAACTCTTTAGGTGAATACACTAAGATAGTAACATTCTACTGTAACACTGCTTCCGGCATTGACATAATAATCCCCAAATCTTTTGTCGGAAACAAAACAAAGTAGAATTATTGACTAGAGAAAAACTAGACTGTTAAAGAGCTTATGTTTGTTAATATTACTTCAAATCTTATAGGGTTGATTGATATGCTGAAAATATGAATACTTAGAAACGCTATGCAGCAACAATTAATGATTACTAACTGGTCTAATGAAAGTTATAATCTCCAAAAAGCTGTTTATCACCTTGACTATGTGTCATTTCAATGGTATCGCTGCGTGAATCCAATCCAATTGGGCTGCATGTTTCTGCACCATTTTCATGTATGGATGTGAATATTGTGAGCACTTTCTTTGAGACCACATATCACAAATTCACTCAAGTATCAGACAAGAATTCAGGTGGATCAAACAACCTAATTCCACTAAATTAATCACTTCGCAAATGATGCTGTTGAACTAGATTACAAGCTAACAAAAGGAACTTCTGGCGTATGAATTACATTGTTCCGATTAGGATATGGTTTTCACCCACTCATATCAGTCAGCGGTACATACTGCTGTCATTACTAACACTATTTTCGTACCAGCTACGTTACATTTGGTCGTACTGATGTAGCAGCCCTTAATGGAAAATGCTATAAGTTTACTGAATTCATTCATATCTGGTTCTAATGTTAATGCTTAAAAACATTTACTTGTTGGTAATAGTGCCCCAAAACGGGAGTTCACAATCTCATTTTTTTTTTCTGTTAAGTTTACTGCTCTTTAGTTGATCCTAATCAAGTCATGTATACAGATTAGTTTGTTCATTATAGCAGTATGGGACACGTTACGCACATAGGAGATACCAGTTCTTTGTTCTATTTTTATATGTCTAAGTATGGATCATGAATTAAGTCAAAATTCGTGCCACTGGTGTTTGTTCCTAATCCTCATATCTATTTCCAGAGAAATACAAAGGTGTTTTAAAAAGTAAATTGTCATATTTTACAAGTAGTACCTCATTGTTTAGCTGAGATGACAGGTGTGTTCTTTTGACATTAGGCATAACCAAAATGTTTTGTAAGATGTTATGTTTGCTCATATGATTAACTCTGAGTATAGGATCAAAATTTTTAGACATTCAAGATTAACACAAGTGATAGTTTACATGCAACTCTGAAATCCAAGATGGACTAAATGCAAGAGAGGTTATCCCTATGATGTTAATTGGTTGGAAATCACGACTTCTGATACTTTAAGTGTAAATTATAAGACTACACGGTATAATAATTTTCAAACTGTGGATAGGCAACTTAAGACAGAAGGTGGTAGATGACGTACTTCTTTCTAAGGCAAAATTATTCCTAGAACGTAGACAATAAAAAACACAAGAAGTCGGGAACACTCTTCTAAAGCATACCATAGAGAAATAATCTAAAATAAATACTTTTTAAAATGTCTTAAAAAGGACGTAAAATATATCAAGGATGAAGTATTGACAAGCGGTAGAATTCACAGTTTGCGTTTTTTCCTATTTAGGACATGTCAACTGGATGTGCCTCTATCCCAGTTATTATTGGTGTAAGTCTCAGCGCGAATACCATCACTCACCGGGAAGCAGATATATCCAGCTGACGATTACTAGATAGAACGAAAAGTGAGTTTCAGATTCCCCTGCTGGTCAATATCCATCCTGACTATCAGAATGAAATCACCGGTTATTTCGAGACATTCTCACAGAATCCTACATGCCAAGAGAGACCAATCAGTTCTGTCTGAAACAGTCAGTAAAGGAAAATAACAAGTCCTAATATCATACGTAAACTACGTTTATTTAACTTAAATGATTTTCCGTTACGACTGCATTTTAAAAGATGAGAAGGAAGTGAATTATGTTTAACAATGAATGGAGTTTGTTACTAAAAGTAGGTGCATACACCGACACTACCAACCACATCATTTTATTTGACACTACATTTTAGTTGCTTAAAATATGACCGTGAATTCTGAATCAAATCCTAACCATGAGAAGAAAGAAGATAGTTAGCATGAAAGGTAGATTTTCTTTTTCATGAACTCATTGTCTCAACTTCATCCACTTTAATAAGGCCTTGGACCGGCCTTGGACCGACAAGTAATTTGGCAAGCAGCTGCTTCAACACCATGGTTTCAGTGTCACAAACCTTTATCAACCTCATTCAACAGCAGCTATATGCCATATGATGCTTCATGCTAAGTGATTCACAATGGAAAACTTAGTGATTCCCTCGAAGTGAAGACAGGAAGGAGTAAGATAAGGTTGCCGCCTACTATCACAATAATAGCAGTAATAATAGCAATAATAATCATTCTATCTGTACATAAGTGGCTTGTTATTCCATCAATTGTTTTCGATTGTTACTGGGTATAGACACATAGTGGTTTCACCAGCAGTTCGGTCCGTTTGGCATTCATCCATTCGAAAGGTTAAGGTACCTGACACTTGATCAAGATTAGTCAGAAGTATCCAAGTTGTATGTTTAATAAAGCATTCGGATAACCAATCCTATGTTTAGTCAACCAAACATCGTTTCAGGATATCACTCATATAAGTTACAGAAGCAAATGTAATTTTCATCTGCATCTTTCCGTTTATAAACTTGAAAAGAGCAAGAATACCAATCTAACCTTATATCGTTGTTCTTGGTTTTTACAAAAATAAATAATGAGGCTAGCTCTCCGAAAATTATGAATGTACGAGTTCACTAACCACATAATCTTAAAGATAAAATCATAATCATTGATATTTTGGACCATATTCAGAAGATGATAATACATTTCACCTCATCTTCCATTTGTATAGGTCCCACCACCGACTAAAATTAACTGGTCGGTACTGACTTTATTTTCTACAGGTTCTAATACCATTAAATGATGGATGCAGAGTGTGAATAAATATCTACCCTATGAAAAATGACCATCAACTTGTGATGAAAAGTTCATTGTGGTCATTTAGATTATAGGTGACTATATTAGTGCATATCCTGTTCATGTGTATTGTTCTGACGTCACTGAACAAATAAAAAAGCTTTCGACCAGTAAATTTTGATAAAACAGGAGTATGTTCTTGTATTGATAAGTTCTTAACCATACTCACAGTAAGTTATGCTAAATAAAATACATACACTTCTACAATAGTTTTCATTTCTAATCTCAGGTCTATTCCAACTGAGCTACTTTTTAAGAAAGCTGACTATAGATTACAGAAAATGGAACTGGTGTGTTTTGAAAATAGGGGTTCACCAAAACAACTTAAAAAAATCATATGATACCATGGATTAATGGGCCACAGAAACTAATTACTTGTTACACCAGTGCAATGTGCAAACGTTTCTGTTGTGAGTTAAATTATTGAAAGTATTTTCCATTCCCTGTTGTTTACACTGTAAACAAACCACAATGTGAAAGCTACTTTAAGTGAATAAACAACCAGATTAATGATGTTTTTGATCATTAAGAATTATCAACTCACTGATCGCCAATTTATAGTGTAGATAAATAATTAACGTTGTTTCATGTTCTCTAGGATGAATGGTTTGTCTTTTATCACCATATCGCCCAATTAGACAATATCTTTAGATTAAGACTCAAAAAAGTAAGCTAATACCATTTGCCGTGAATGCCTTATTGATACACCTTAAAGACAATGAAAGAAATTAGTTTTCTTGAAAAGTTTTCGTTAGGATTGATGTCTTTTGTTGATTCCGGACGTGTAGATCAGATAAGGTCGTCAGTCAGTCTAAATTCGCAATAATACCCTACGTGTTCGACAAATTGAACTGCATTTTATATACCTGTTGCTCAGTCTCTCATTTCAAGCGATCTCTTAAAAACCTTCTTCCAAAATCAGAACTGCCGACACTAATTCTTAGAAGATATAGAAAGGCTAAATGATCTCCGACTCAAAAAAAATTACCTAAGGAGAAGATTTGAAAAATCAGTTATGATACAATATGCCGTCTTTAAATTATACAACATCGAACGAAACAGTCCAGTATTCGTATAACCCTAACTTTACAATTATCGTCACTGCACCAGTCAAGATATTGTTGCTCAAAGTAGTATCACGGAAAACTATCAGCTAAATAGACTACATGATAGACCTTAATCGTCAAAGTCGTACTTCTTAAGTTTTGTGTCTTCAGGTTATTTATAATCAGTAAATGTTATTTTATGAAGTGAAAACCTTCCCTGCATTCATTAATTTGTGCTTACTAATGTAAACTTCATGTTTCCACTCTTTTTATTGACTTGTGCAACGCATACGTAAAGCGTAGCGTAGATGAAAGAGGAATTTGGACTGGAACATGCGTCCAGTTAACTCAGGGTTCTGTAAGCACATTTCTAGGGTAGTTGAAACAATCTCTAATAGTTTATTAATGGGTTTGTAGGTGGACAAAATATCAGTTAAGTAGTACACTTCCTGTTTGAAATATTGAACTTGATGTTCAACACTAACTTGAAGTTTAGTTTAGTCTGAGTTCTGTGCACTTGATAACTGATTGCAATGCTGATCGGAATTCTATGCACCTACAAAGCCATTAATAAACTATTAGAGATTGTTTCAACTACCCTGGAAATGTGCATACAGAACCCTGAGTTAACTGGACACATGTTTCAGTCCAAATTTTTCTTTCATCTACGCTCTTCAGGGAGGATTTTCACTTCATGAAATAACATTTACTGATTATAAATAATCTGAAGACACAAAACTTAATAACTACGACTTCGACGATTATGCACAACCTCGTAATCTATATACTATATCCTGGTGTTTTGAATCACATCGCTAGTCAATGCCTTCGAAGTCTCCAGTGAATAAATAATCTTATACGTTCTAAATGATGATATCTACACTACAAACTGTCATTCAGCTTTTAATCAAAGACAGTGTCTCAGAAGCCTACAAATCATTCTGTCTCATGTAAACTACTCTGAAAACTTTGATAGTGAAGCCACATACATCTGGAGTGTTTTCACTGTTATACTATTCAGAGTTCAAAGTTCAATGTGAAGACGAAATTCATTTATCAGTTCAACTAACAAAAAAGTCGTACAATAGTACTCCAGACTCATAATTTACGGTAAATTAATGAAATTCCTACCCAATTTTTTTCAGGCTTCTTAAATTCCTGAACTAAGTGACTATTCATAAGTTTTCATCCACTTGCAAAATTGAAGTATAACTTCAAGCAAGTATTCATCACGATGTGGAAGCGAACCTGCATAAGTGTTGGAAAGGAAGAAGAAGCAAGAAAAGAAATGGATCTCCACAGACACATGAAAGCTGGTGGAGCAGGAGAAAGCTGGTGGAGCAGAAGATGAACCAGTGCAGGCAGGGATGAAAGACGGTAACAGGAAGTCAACACAACCTATAAAACACTATACTGGACAAAGAAGTGAAGAAGAGTGTGCGCAAAGACAAAAGACACTTCTACTACACACTCGCAAGTGAAGTAGAACAGGCTGCAGGTAGGAGAGATAGAGACCTGACAACATTATATCGAGTAACCAGGTTACTATCTGGGAGGGAGAGATCAACACAGATTAGACCAATGCGAGATAGTGAAGGAGACCTAGTTACCAAAGAGGAGAAATAAAAGGAACGATGGACTGACCACTTCAGAAAACACTTAGGTCTACCGCCACTGCCACCACTACCAACAACAACACCTTCTGCAACTCTTCCGGAAATACCACCAGCAGCTCAGCCACAGAACTATCAGTGAACACAAGTCCTCCGACAAAAGCAGTGGTGAAGTCCTGAACGCCATGAAGTTGCTGAAAGCTGGAAAATCAGAAGGATCACCTGGGATTACTCCAGAAACACTGAAAACAGACACAGAGACAGTAGTAGACATGCTCACACCACTACTGTAGAAGGTTTGAAAGGAGGGAAGGAATGAAGGAAGGAAAGGTACCTGCCCATTGGTTGGAAGAAGGCTTGTCCATTCAACAGTTATATGATGCTACATGCCAAGTGATTCACAATGGAAAACTCAGTGATTCCCTCGAAGTGAAGACAGGAAGGAGTAAGACAGGGTTGCCGCCTACTATCATCGATCATCTTCCTGATTGTGGTCGACTAAACTGGATCATGCAGCAAAATGTGAGGAGATGTGAGAGAATGGGGATACTCTTGCCAGACTGATGATAACACCCTAGATGATTTTGATTTCGCCAACGATGATGATTTACGTTTAATGTCGTATGTCGCACAAACTCAAAGATGTACAGGCGAAAACTAACAAGTCGGCAGAAGAGGTAGGACTAGGCAGAGCAAGGCCGGGCAGTGAAGACAGCACTTCCTTCAGATGAACGTAGAGGAGACGAAGGTGATGAAAATACCCGACCAACCAACCAACAACATCTACAATAAGGAACACCGATCACCATCAATGGAGAAATCTAAAGGAAATTGTCTCTTTCCACTACCTACCTAGGTAGGCAGCATCGTTTCGAATACAGACGGTGGCAGTGGCGGTGGTGGCAGCACACATGTGGCTATCGAAGCCAGGATGGGAAAGACAGCAAGACAGGCCTTCATCAGTTTGAAATAATCAGTATGCAGATATATTGCACTGCACTCCACTGCACTCAGCATTAACAACAAGATCTTGATGTTCAACACTAATTCAATCAAGTCAGTGCTTCTCTGTGGTGGTTGACAGACTTGGCGCATCACTGAAAGCATCTCCAACAAACTACAGACATCATACATGAACAACTGCCACCTACACTCACTCGATACTGATAGTGAAGATGAGATGAGAAGGCGAGAATAATAAGAATAAGTAAGGAGGAAGTCACTGTGTCTGGCTGGCAACGAACCAACCGACCGAGAACCCATCACCCAACAAATATGCAGAAGGAAGTGGAGATGGATTGGATTGAACATACACTGAGAAGACTGTTTGGGGGCATCACGCAGCAGGCTAGGCCAGGTCAAGCCGTCGAGGGGAATCTGAAGGGGAAACGACGAGTTGGGCAAGGGAGGAGAAGGTGACATGGAGGATATTGTGTGAGGCAGAAGTGGAAGCTTGTGGGTAGTGGTGTAGCCAGGTTGGAAAGACTGTAGAGAAGATGCGAGAGTGAAATGGGTATGTGTTAGTGAGGTGGTATGTTCCACTAAGAACCCAAGGGACAAATAATAATAATGATAATAACAATAATAATAATAATGATCTGAAAATTAAAATATACTCTTGAGGAAACTCTAAATATATCTCTTGAGTGAATAAAGAATATCTTCTTGGATTACTCCTTTTGCACGTCCGAGAATTTGGTATAAATATAGTGGAACTATGCATCAACAATATTAAGATTTCGTTTATCGGTTTGTTACCAGTTTTGTACAGTTTAAAAGTTTCCTCAAAATAGTCTTATGTGAATGTTAGATAGAGTCAATTGTTACATGGATTCAATTTAAAAGGACTAATTATGGGAACGACAATGCTGCTTATGTAATACTATAAGATGATAGTTTAATAAATCATTAGGAAGGTAATTATCATAGCTAGATGAAATATGCTAAGAAAGGTAATCTAAGTAATAATAACTTGATAGAATGTTACGTATGCTGAGGGACAAAATAAACTCAGATAATTTTTCAAAATTATTTCAGAGTGTAGGGATGAAGGGATACCTACAGGATGGCTTTAGAAAACTAGATTAAAAAGGGCAGGATATCAATGAATTTACGCGTCTTGAATAGGGTCACTCTGGCTTTAGTGGCAACACCTGCTTCTTCTGAACGCATAATTCCGGCTGTCTGATCCTGATTTCTACTGCTTTTGTGGTATAAAGGACTCGGAGTTGGGTGCCTCTAGGCAAGCTGATAGGAAACCGGCACAGGATGGAAAATGACTAATTCATATCCACTTTATGATCTGTTTCAACCAAGTCTGCTATTATAGAGTTGGTAATGGTCTTTACGACAAAACACGCTTGAAGATGCTCGGGAGCACAGCAAATTAACTTCCTAGAGCAGCGACCAATCTAACTAACTGCACAGGAGCAGCCAAACTGATAAACAGAATCAAAAGTGACCAGTCTACTCAATTTATCTTTTAATCTTGGTGTCACTATAGAGTGTGTGTGGAGAATGTAACTTGTAATTTAACAGCATTATAAGTTTTCTGAGTTGATCTGTGTAGTTTGTGAATCGATATGTCGCTAAGCACGTCACCATGACAAAGTGAGAGGTTGTATCTAGTCCTTTTGAATGCTGAATGACGGTTTGAACTTTCAAGCTGTCAGTGCTTCATCTATCCCTAGTTGTTTTATTGTTACTATTTTCTGATGGCTTGATCACAAAACTGTTAGGGATTTATCCAACAACGTTCAGTGTCCTGAGTTTACTTAATCTGCTGCCACAAAGCTAAAGATACATTTATATTTTTCTATCACCAACCAGGCTAGATGGTACTCACTAAGGCTTTTCGGAAGCTGATGCGTTGTTCTGCCTATTTACTTAGCTTCATAGGAACAAGTAAACTGATATATGCAGTGACATGGCTCAGTGTTCCGGCTTTTCTTTCACGGACTGACAAATAATTTGTTTACACGAGAATCCGATTCTCAAATTGGAAGCGAAAGGTAGCTTACCTGTGGACTTTATCACCCTTGAATTGGATCTTTTTTGAAGTCATATGTATGCGTTCCATTATGTATTTCAGCTTTCAGTTCTTTTCTATTAATTCTGTTGGGTATCCATTTTCCACCACAGTTTTTTGCAAGCTTTTTATTCATCATCTACGCTATCCTCCATTTATATTTTTCCTGTCCTTGAGGAGAGTGAATTAATAAGATACCTTGTTCTTCTTAAGGGGATAGAACTTATAAAGGTAGTAAACTGTTCGATCCAAGTAGATTTTTTGTAACTAGATCTCTTGACTGAACGGTCATTTTTCTTTGGAGTCAAACATCTGAGAGATGAAATTCCGAGTTTTATTATGTTTCTTTACTGGAGTTACTAAAAAGAAAAGTGCCATTCAAAGTTTGGGCAGCCTTCTAAGGTTCAAATTGCGTCACAACTAGTAAAGGTGTCATCTATCTACCTCTTACAAATATGAGGACCGCTTGTTATTTTGGCAATGGAGTGCTTTCTATGCATGCTAAAAAGCAGTTGGCTAAGATGAGTCCTCCAGGCAACACTACGACGCCATCATATATCTGCTTTTAGATTTCTTTGTTAAATCAGAACTGCGGGTTGAAAATAAGTAGAAGAAGCTTATTTAATTCAATGTTTGGAATGCCAATGCCGATTTTATGAGACTGAATGCAGTCATAAATAATATAAATAGTCCCATTTAGCGGGAAATATTTAAGAAGGAGACGTCATACACAGAAATCACTCTGTAAAGTAAAATATACTGCGCAGATTATATTTCCAAGGCTTCTCCACTGGTTCAAATATCCTGATAAGTCATTTCCAGATTGAATAGTAACTAGAATTAGTCACACCAGGTTACAAGATGGTGGTGAACATCTACCACATGTACTCTAGGATCGCAATGTAACTATGGGATCCAAGATCCTAATGGACAAAGTTGTCCTCAGAGTTCAGTGCTAATGAGTGTTTTATCTTCATTTTATTCATTGCTTTAGACAAGTGAACCTCCACCTGCTTGGTAGGCTTTTTTGAGTTACTTGTTCTGAAACTTGCTTTCATTAGACAATTGGTAAAATTCATGTATATAATTTGACTTATTCAATGACACCATTCCAGCATCTTTGCCAGGGTATGTCATGACTAAGTTATGATTTTTATGCAGATTCGTTAAATGATTTCGTTGTCCCTTCAATAAAAGATTTCTGGTATTGAAACTTCCACTTACATAATCCATACAGTAAACTAACACAGCTAACTTGAAACAGTCAAAATTACTACCCGAGGTGACAACTTAGTCTTTCGTTCCATAACTTCATTTCTGGGGCTGTAGATTTATACCAAGATCATCAAGTTCCTTGTTGTCACAAGATTCTAGGCAAAGAGTAGACAACAGTGATAAGTTCACATAGATATATGCATGTTCTTCTGAATACAAATGGTAGGTAGTTTCACCAGTTACTGACTTCCAACACCCTATTCAGTATAAGATTAGACCCGCCAGCTTGACTGTTTGTGATGGTAGCGGTGTAGTTCTGACATTCATTTCCTTTGGCCGTAGGCAGTTCTAATACGGTGCAATTTTAGTGGAACAGACCTGGTTCTAGTTTTGGTAATTTAGATAAGACAACGTCAATAAAGTTCAATCAGTTGCTTCAAAGTAACTGACTCAGGAGATATATAATTGCGTCTTAAATTCTCCCAAAATATTTTGGGGTATGTATGTTTTCCTATGATTTTTGATAGAATAAAATCTCATCCATCTCTGAAAGTCTGATGGAAGATCGCAGGAACTTCTTGAGTTCCTTTACCGTCGTAGGGTCCTTTGCATTCTTCAGATATAGGAATCGATTTTCGTTACAACTACCCTCTTTCTTGCTACAATCTTAACTACTCGTACACTACAAGTAGTAAGGAACAAACTCAAAATAATTTAATTTGGGACCAGGTGCATTTATAGGCACTTAAATGCGTTCTCCACACAGACTATTCACTTCCATTCGCCACTTCACAACAAAGCAAAAATTTAATTATATCATATTATTATACTTGGCAGTCTAGATCCCTCTTCCCCAAGAATCTCTACCTACTAAAGATTTACCAAAGCAGTTGGGTGGCACAAAATAGCTTGATATGACCGAACAAATAACAAGTAACTTCCAGTATAAGTTGGTAACTTTATTGAATAAACTAACCTTCTTTGGGATGAATAAAAATGTTTTATGATTTCATTACACATAACTATTTTGAATATTGATTTATGAAGTCTTAAGTCAATAAAAACTGTTTGCGAATGATTGTAAATTTTCGTGATGTGTATAACGTTGAAGTAGAGTTTAATTTGTCTGCACTTGTATCTTTCTTGGATATATATAAATCATATATTCATTGTCTAAATTGGTACACTATAGAATTGTCAAACAAATGAGTGGGGAATTCACTTAGTAAGACGCTTTCCCACTCTCTTGACGTGCCATTAAACTATATTATTTTCAACGAAGTAAGAACAAATAGGCGAACAGGATGAAACAGATATGTATTATTCCATACTTTCTCATCAGCTGTACATAGCCTAAATATTTAAGATAAATTATAAGAATTCATAAATCGTGTTTGGAGCGATCACCCCTGAGTCCAAATCCCGGTGGGAACAACATCACTAGCTGGGAGGCAGGTACATCCAGCCGACGAGTCCCAGATAGGATGGAATGTGCACCCTGGATTCCGCTCCTAGGCACTACCCATGATTACTATAAAAAATTTAATCAATGAGAAAGTAGAGGTAGTAAAGACAAAATTGTATTAATTTACTCAAGTGCAGAAGGAGGTCTAAAGTAAATTTATTGCGAGTACTTTGCACAAAGAAAGTAAGCTTGCTACTTTCACTTGTGTTGTATCCTGAAAGATTGACAGACACATGTTTGGTGTACTCATTAGAAAGATCGCCTGATTATTACACCAGTAAAAGCTTCATTCCTTTTCTAACATATATTTTGTAGTATTGAAATTGAGTAGATATCCTTCTTGCAGTTCTTCGTACGAAATAGATTGGGTAATTAAATATGTGTTGGTAAATAGACTTGGAGGTGAAGTGATTGGTTTATCTATCTGCTTTAGTTTAAGTATGTTGGTATACAAGACAGAAGATTTACATAAGTCCAGAAGTAGGGAAATTCCTTTCCAGAGCACATTTTGTCTACCTGTCTATTCCTTTTGGTATTTAATTACTCTAGAATGCCGGTTTTTCTTCAACAGTTCAATGCTTAGAAGTCTTAGGGAGTCATTTCCCATACTTCGTAATTAACTACTTAGAGTATCCTCTTTATTTTAATAATAAAATTATATGGTATTTAAGTGTACTTTTTTAATTTGTGTATGAATATTATGTATGGAGCTTACCTTGAAGTAAAACTTTATCCCTCTAAGTAATTGACTCAAAATTCACATACCCTGTTTTGTTTCAAGGCGATAGTCTTTTACTCTACCCAGCTGTCGTGTTTCTACGCACAAACTTTAAGAGAACAAAGAGGTTATTACCTCTCCCCACGGGATGTATAAGTTCCACAAAGTCTTCTGTCTGGCAGATTATCGTAATATCAAATTAATGCATTCTTGATGTTCTTCATAAAACAGATTTTCTTATTCGATATAACGACGGTATCCTTATTGTTTGACATAATATTTAAAATCATCTACAAGCTTTCATCTAATCTTCAGATTTAAGGGTAAAATGTTTTGACAGTAAATATTTACAATGAAAGACCGAAAGGTAGCCACTTAGTCTCTGATACCTTGTCACTGAAGCTATTGACACCAGGTTAATCTTAAAGAATATTAGGAACATGAATAGTTAGACCCTGCTTCCTTTCTTCTGACTCTATGGCTAAAGTAACATGATACTGGAATATTTAGAGTTTAAACTCCCTTTTCATCTTATACATCATCTATCCCTCTTTTTTATGATTTGCCTCAGTAGAGTCTTGATGAAAAATTTCTGTTGTCTAATAAACAAGCATCTTTTTAAAAAAACTTCAGTCAAGTTGTCTTGATATGCTGTAAAATACACTAAAAATCAAGAGTAACATTACCGAAAAAAACCTAATTAGTTCGAGATAAAAGAAATTCTATAACTGTTATCAAAAAGCTTCTGACTGTTACTTCGAGTTATCATCAGGTTTGTTTGATGTTAAGATGAGTTTACATGAAGAGTGTGTAAAAGAGGACAAACAATTTCGGTGAAAACAGTTTATACGAATATCAAGAATATTTAGAAGTGAGTTAATTATCTCAGCAAACAGATAGACTGAAAGTAATCGGAAGTAGTAAAGATTATTATAATTAAATAATGAGGTAATCTGAAAGTAGGATAAATAATGTTCGAAATTCACTGATGTATAGCTTATTTTTGTTGTATGAAAACTGAACTCAGTGTTAGGTAGGAAAACAATAAGTTAATACTCCACGAAAAGAATTTATGTATCTACACGATCTTTATGAATTGAAAATAAAATTGGCTTTTTTCATGCATAACTCTTTTACTTCTGAAGCCAGTAGTTAGGTCATCAATCAAATTGATTGACACTTTATCTTCTTTATAGAACTATAAGCCCTTGATATAGGGAGTTTATCAGTTGTATATACTCATAGGCCATATATATTGAAGCCAAGATAAATTTACTGATTTCGTAGAATGTTTTAGGCTATTGCTGGCTTCCCAACGTAAATTTACTGAAATATTTTTGCAAACATTACAAATGTACAAATATCACATTGATATTGAAACTAATTTTGTTTGTATACATTATCTAATGAACAAGCCAATTAATTGCATCTTTTGATTTGCCTGCTATTGTCAGTTGTTCTGTTGGCACCTGTCGGTTAGGATAGTATCCATAACATTCTAGTCTAACAGAGATGAAATTTACCGGCGTTATTCGCATTTTCATTGGGACTCATATGGGACTATTACCGCTGCTTTTTCAAGGCACCAGAAGTGAGGGGCCGGATGCCTGATTTCCTATGCCGCTATAAATTGTTAGTCGGCCCGAAGAAATATAGAATAAATAATTCAAATGCTACAGCCTACATTATCGACACAATCACTGACTCAAGATCTATGAAGGTGGTAGTTACTTATGCAACCGAGCTACTACATTTAATTTCTGGCCTAGTTTAACGTGAGTTCCGTCAAACAGACACCATATATCACATTATACGGGACTATCCTTGGTTGTATATTTTACACAGTATGTAGTGCATCTCCCTGGCACCAAAATGCAACTAGGTCTAAACTAAATAGATTAAACTGAATTAACCAAATGTTAACTAAATAAACCTCTAGCTTGCCTTCGGATGCTGACGGTGATTTAGGTTTTGTTTTAACGAGCATGCATCCGAACAGGCCTTGATGCCATTTTGCACTGGTTAACGCACACATCGTGATAGTCGCTAGTTCAGCCATACTAGCCAGATGAGTTGCACAGACTTTACCCCTAATAATTACTATCACGTTTATTCTAACTAAATATACTGCCCGCTTGAATATATTCCTGAATACCAATCCTTTTGATTTGTGTTTCGTTATCAGTACTTGCACGTTAGGTAAGGTACTAGATCACCTTGAGTTAAGTAGGGTTGGTCAAGTGTTACGTAACAGTAACACAACTACCACCCCTATGACACTATGAAGATGAGTCAAACATGTTGACTGTTTGTAACGCAAACCTAGGGTGTTGTGTGACCTTGATGCCACTTAAGGTGAGACAAATACGACTGAAAACTATCTGAACTCAGGCGCTGTGTATATACTGTAAAGTGATATTTTCTTCCTCATTTCATCAGTAGCAGAATCTTTCGATGTTATGAAACGGTTTAATGAGCTCTGTTCTGTACTATTCAGGTCCCCTTAAAGTCCTATGGGTTTCTCAACAAATATCAATGTGACGATGGCTGTGAAGCGGCTTCGTTCATGTTAAAATCATCATGTGAGAATAAAATCGTTATTATGATTAGTTGCACTTCACATTTCTAAGTTTGCCATGCCAAATGCAGACAAACGGTGCGAAAACAATTACTAGTAATGGAGCAGAAGCAGTTAGGCATTAGAAGTTCAGGTTTACATGAAGACGGTTTTGCATCCTTATGAGTTCAACTGATTTTGATTGCAGTCTAGCATCAGGTTCACAAGCATTCATCTAAGCCAAGAAAGGAAAAAGTATCTGTAGATACGACAACAGAGAAAGGTGTTCGGTGGTAAGCATGTTGTACACGTTCTCCAGAAGGTTCACATTTTCACTTTTATTAGCTTATGGATCACTTCAATGCCGTGTTTTACAGAAATTCAGTGATTTTCTTTCCATTTTCTTGTATAATGATCCGAAGTGCACCTTTAGTGAAAACCCCAAATTCAGTTATTTTAGCAGCTTCAGTACTCTCTCTGAACATTAGTAACCAATGATGGCTCACAGTTTTTCATTGTTTCCGTGAAGCTCCTATTCGACTGAGTGAAGACGAATTTGTGTGCGTACCGCGGGGTACAAAGTGATAAGTTTATATACAGTACGACAAATAAAAACGTTCGTACATGTAAAGTGAGAGTGTTCAACTTAGGCGGTAGCGAACCGAATGCATGGGCTGTTGTGTTAGATACTGCTGGTGCTCTTAGCTACCTCAAAAGTGACTACACTATGAGAATCAACTTAGTGACTGATTCAATTCGCGGTTCAGGTATTGTGCTGGTGCGGATCTGACAGACGGAGACCAACCACAGTACGTTTGCGAGGTCGTGCCAAAACGCCGATGCATTCTAACTAACTGACTACAGAGTCGACTACTAGCAGTGAAACAACACGACAGCGTGCTAAATGGCTTGGATACTTAACCGTGTGCATTCAGCTTAGCGAGTCCGATAAAACTACGAAGGTCAGCATCAGTGTTGAACCTCACTGAACTCCAGGCTATTGATTATGGAGGACTAAGTGATGCTACAGCGGTATGTGAACAATGCTAGGGGCATGATATTCCATTTATCTGGTTGAAAAAGGATGCTGTGAAGTAATTGTGGAAAGCTGTCATTTGTCACTTACGAAACGCATCTACATTTCCATTATGAACGTAAGTTTACTGTCTGATATCCACACCAATGAATCGCCTTGAGCCGAATTTTTTAAATTAATCTTTATCGCTATTAATTCAGTTCACTGAACATTTGTTCTTTTTAATCCCTGCTTTTGATGCTTTAAGGTGCGCAACTACTTGTGTCAAGCTTGCTTTCTTCGCCTGAGGGCATTGGTTCAGTCAACCCAAGGTTTTGGCTTGAAGCTCTTTTCAGTGCTATATTTTGGCTATTGTTTATTCTGATACTTGTAGATGCACTTTCGCTCCACTACTGCTGAGAACACTAATACTGATTTCAGGTACTACACGTTATTATTCCGTTGACATCTTTTAGTGAATCCCACGTGGTAGCCTATGCTCGTCTGCCTCCGAATACCTACACGTTTCACGGCACTACGGGTGTTACCGGTCCCCTCCTCAGACAACATAAACAACGGACGATAGGGGTGAAGATAAAGGAAAATCTACTCACAATACAACCCGATTCAAAAGTAGCGGCCAGACCAGTATCATTTGGAAACGGTACTAAACAAACAGACATATGTTTATGATGTCAGCGTCAAATAAAGAAACATAAAACAAACGCAGTAGTAACAATGGCCCCTTCCTAGAACACAGAGGCTGTTTGTGCTCCAAAGTAAAGTGGAGAAAAAGGGAAGAAATTTTTACGAACGCTAGACGTGACTATACATGACTAGCTGTTGGTAGAAACAAAAACACAGGAAAAAATGATCAGTTCAAAAGAAGCGAACAAAACAGTGGTGAGGAGGGACGCATCTCGTTTTGAGTGAGAAGAGGAGAAGCAGGCAAAAAGCAGTCTGGTATGGGCAATATATTTTGTTATTACGGTGCACATTAGGCCGTTCATGGAAAAAAAATGAGCTTGTGTAATAGGTGTAACACGCGGTAAACAAATGCTGACGGAAGTATTGGGGTTCTTTGCGAAAATATTAACCCATTGAAATTCTTCATCAGAAATAGTTTTCAGTTTGCTTCCCGTCACCATTTGTGATGTGTCACTACCTATATCCTTATGGTGACTACCTGGTATATATATCCGACAAAGGCATAACACTTACATGAATTGCAAAGCACCCGCTTTTTAACCCTCTACTGATTGTTCCGCTGATGTGAATAACATCTGACGGATAGTGGTTTATCTCAGTGCTTTAGTTCCTAGAGAGATTCGACATAATATTTCGGCACTGGGTGCCATTCCTAAAATCCTAAGGTAGTAACCCCATTATTTTTGTCTGACCGCTCTCTCTTTTCTACCCGTGTATTTGTCAGTTTAGGGGTTGTGGAGATGGTGGCTTGAAATAATTGATGTAGGCGTGCAAGAAGCTTTCGCACAACTTCTTCTTCTATGACCTCTGGACTGCTGATTCCTGATCTTGTGAACCCAGGATCACCTGCAGCCTCCCCATCTCACACTCGCTACACCCATGATGGAAAGTGACCTGGTTGAAAACGCAAACATCATTGGTAGATGGGGGGAGAACTAACGACTTTCAACACTTGACTAGGCATTTGTTCACGAAAAATTCTGGACAGGGTGCTTGTCTGAAACACTCCCCTAAGGAAAAGCTACAGTAAAGTAACTCCGTTCAGCTTCGCCCTGCAGGCTAGACTTAGAAGGAGCACTAAGAAACGGCCATACGACGTCAGGACAGAATATCATATTCCCCCTTTATTGCTACTTAGGATTTGACCGACAAATAACTTTGTCCTTTGTCGGATTACAGAGGCACTCAACAATTTCCTCTTAGAGATATGTAGTTAGGTGATAAAATTTCGCCACCGGCCAGGAGTACTAGTCATCTGGTACCAGTTGACTTCCACAGATTTCAGAAAACAAGACAACAGTTGTGATGCGACAAAATCACTGGGTAGCGCACAAGAAAGATAAGAATATCCACTTTTCACAATTCAAAATCGACACCAGTGCCCTTACTGTAACCCGACAACAACTCTGAGTACAGATATTCGGGTGTTTTTATGTTTGCACAACTGGTAAATTAGTGCTTTTGTAATCCTTTTAACTACTGAAGCATTTTTCTATTCATTCCCTAGAGAAAGTGCTTTTTAAAGAAATTGGCGACGCTAGTAAGGCTGAGCCACAATTCCTGTACGTCTGCCTATATGCGGCAGTTGCATTCAGCCTGTACATTCGTGTTATAAGTTGTTTCATCGGAAAGAAAACGTGCCCCACTACTATTCGATTATATTTTCTTATGTTACGTTTTACTTCGGGTAAGGCGAACACTGCAAGTTCTGTTAAGTAAAAGATTAAGCGTTAGGGCTGGTTGCAAATATTCTCAGACCATACTAAGGAACTACTTTTACGGAGCAAGATAGAAATAATGTCAACCTCGTCGCAACTTTGAAGTTATCTTTACGTGTATGACAGGGTAATAGTTTGTGTAAGCAATGGAAAGCCTGAAGTTGTGATGGTAGGTTAATGTTTATGTACAGAAGCACACATATTTCTATGCTGAGAGGTGGCGGTTAATCAGGGACAGTGAGCTTTCCTCGTTGCATGGACACTGCCTACCTGTAGTGGAGTGAGCAAAAAGTGTACATTCTTTTTCGTTATGTCTAAGTTTTCTAGTAATCCCAGAGTGGCTCAGTGTGGTTAATTACTCTTCTCATATTCACGGCGACCCTTTGTGGCGGAAACATTAGTTTCGCTTGAGTTCCATTGCGTATCTGCAGCAACACTAGCATGTTTATTTGGTATGCACAGCATTCTTGTAACCACGCTTTTTCTAGTTAAGTATAAGAGATGACGATAATAAGTTTTCAAATGTGATCTTAAAAGGAATCGCCGTATTCCGGTATGTAGCATGCCTAATTTGTACAGACTGTCAGTGTTTAATTAGTGGTCTGTAGTGTGATTGACTACATGTTGCAAACAATAATTATTTCTGGGTGTGCCTTGCTGGGGTTTTAGATTACGAAACATTTCCCGCGTGATGAGAAAAAGGTGCGTCTTGTTAGAGTCGGAATGTTTTTGGTGCAAAAACTACTTACAGAATAAATAAATAATAAATAAATATTTTATTCTCATTATATTATTATCATTAGTCCCTTGGGTTTCTAGTAAAACATATGGCTTCAGTAGCACGTCTCCATTTCACTCCGTTCTCTACAATCTTTTGAACCTGGCTCCATGACTACCCAGAAGCTCTCATTCTTCCTCACACGATCTCCTCCATGTCACCCTCAGCTGGGACGCCCAACTCACCGTTTCCCATCTGGGTTCCACTCGAGTGCCTGGCCTAGAGCGTGATGTCCCCAATTGGCCTTCTCAGTGTATGCCCAATCCATCTCCACTTCCTTCCAGTGCGTATTTGTTGAGTGATGGGTTCTTGGTTAGTTCGTTGCCACCAGCCAGCCAGCCAGCCAGAGTTCCTTGTTGCTTATTCTTATTATTCTGGCCATCTGAGCTTGAGTAACGAGGCAGCGTAGGCAGTTGTTGATGAATATCTGTAGTTTGTTGGGAATGCTTTTCGTAACGCGCGAAGTCTGTGAAGCATATGGAGGCACTGACTTGACTGAATAAGTGTTGGAAATCCGGATATTGTTCACGCTTTACGCTGAGTGCAGGAGATCTGCACACTGGTTTCAGGTTAATGAAGGACTATCTTGTTGTCTTTCCGATTCTGGCTTTGACATCTTCGTCTATGCCTGTGCCACCTGTAGTTGAGACGGTGCTGCCTAGATAGGTGAAGGAGACTACTTCCTTTAAGTCTCTCCCGTTGATGGTGATTGGAGTTTGTTGTTGTTGTTGATGGTGGTGGTGCGGTATCTTCATCACCTCTGTCGTCTCTTCACCCACCTGGTAGAAGTCCCGTCTTCGCTGCCTTTTCTGTCAACTCGTTAGTTTTCGCCTGTAGATCTTCAAGTTTGTGTGACATCAGGCACAGGTCATCGGCAAAATCCAGATCTTCTAGGTTCTTTTCCCCGGTCCAGCGTATCTCCCTCTTCTCACAGCTCCCCACTGTTTGCCGCATGATCCGGTCGACCACAGTACAGAATATCGTCGGTGATAGTAGGCAGCCTTGCTTCACTCCTGTCTTCACTTCAAAAGCATTACTAGGCTTCCCATTATGAATTGCTTAGCATGTCGCGTCTTCATATAGTTGTTGAATGAGGCTGATAAAGGTTTGTGGAATTCCGTACTGCTGAAGCAGTTTCCAAATTACCTCTCGGTCGACTCTGTTAAAGGTCTTCTCAAAGTCGATGAAGTTGAGGTAGAGTTGAGTTGACTGCCATTCTATACTCCGTCCTATTATGATGCGAAGCATTGCAATTTGGTCTGCACATGATTTGTACTTCCTGAAGCCTGCCTGTTCCGGTCGCAGTTTCGAATCCAGTGCATCCTTTAGTCTCACCAAGATGATGCGGCTAAATATTTTGCTCGGAGTGGACAGGAGTGGAGCATGATTCCACACCAGTTCTTGTAAAAACTTGTGTCGTCCTTCTTTCGCAGTTTGACAAGGCAACCTTTCTTCCAATCAATTGGCAGGTACCTTCTCTTCCTTCCACACCTTCTGCAATAGTTGTATGGTGTGAGCATGTCCGCTGTTGTCTCTGCGTCTGTTCTCAGTGCTTCTGGCGAAATTCCATCTGGTCCCGCTTCTTTCTCGCGTTTCAGTAGCTTTATGGCGTTCACGACTTCCATTTTTGTTGGAGGATTTATGTTCACTTGTAGTTCTGTGAGTCGGCTGCCAGGTGGTATTTCTGGACGAAGTGCAGATGGTGATGGTGGTCGATTCAAGAGCTTCTTGAAGTGGTCGGTTCAGTGTTTCCTTTGTTTCTCTTCTTCCGTAATTAAATTTCCTTCTTCATCTTTTATTGGTTTCATCTGTGTTGGTCTCTTCCCTGATAGCAACCTGGTTATTTGATACAATGTCGTCAGGTCTCTCTTACCTGCAGCCTGTTCTGCTTCACTTGCCAGTGTGTCGTAGAAGTGTCTTTTGTCTTTGCGTGCACTCTTCTTCACTTCTTTGTTCAGTGTTTTATACATTGTGCTCAGTTCATCTTGTCGTTGAGCATCCTTGCACTGGTTTATCTTCTGCTTCACCATCCTCCTCTCCTCTATCAGCTTCCAGGTATCCGTCGAGATCCATTCCTTGTCTTCTTTCTTCTTCCTTCCTAATACTGTTGTACAGGTTTCTTTCCACATAGCTTTCAAAGACTTCCAGTGTTCTTCCACACAGGTTTCTTCAGGGATGTTTCTCGATATCTCCCATTTTGTCTTGGTGGCTGACTGACGTGAAGATTTCCTTTGTAGTTTCATTCTTCAGTTTCCGAGCGTTGTACTTGAATTGAGGTCTATCACCAGCTTCCTTGAAGGCTTTCAGCTTGATTTGGAAGGTAGGTTGCCTGCACTAGATAGTGAGTGGTGTGAACCTACACCTGCCCCTCTTCTTGACCTTATGTCAAGTAGACTGCGTCTCCACTTTCTTCACATTGAGATGAAGTCGATCTGATTTTTAGTGTGTCCTGGTGTCTGGTGAAATCGAATCCATGTGGCTTTGTGGATATCCTTGTGCTTGAACACACTGCCTCCAATCACCAAATCATTGAATGCACAGAATCCTGCAAACAATTCTCCATTCTCGTTCATTTCACTGAGTGCTTCTTGGCCCATGGTTAGTTTACTTCCTGTGTTGTCCCCTCCCAGTTTGGCATTCATGTCGCCCATTAGAATTTCGATATCGCCAACTGGGACGGGGTCTTGTCCAGCGTTGATTGCGTTTGTCCGCAGAATTTCTCCCTTTTCTCTTGCTTTGCATTATTTGTAGGTGTGTAGAATTGTATGATTGTGACTTTCCTTTCTTTTGAGTTGAACCTTGCTATCATGATCCTGATACTGGAGGAGATTGGTTCCCACTGCATGAGAGCCTTCGATGCTCTTGAGGATACCATGATAGCCACTCGAAAACTCAGTGTGCTCGTGGTTGTCGTGTGGGTGACAATATTGGAGTAGATTATTGATTCTCCAGTTGACAGTTTGGAGAGTCCACTCGCATTCCATCTGCTTTCGCAAATCCCAAGCACTTCAATGTGATACCTTCTCATCTCTTTTGCAATCTGGGCTGCCTTGCTGGGTTCAAACATCGTAAGGACATTCCATGTCCCCACATTTACTTTTGCTTTCATCGAGGGAAGACACAGGGGCCAATTGGCTTCCCGAAGGCTTTCACCGATTGGCGTCATTTCGCCTCCCAATTCCATCGAGGAATAATTTTGTTTTTATTTTCTATATTTTGTTTGTGCTTTGAAGCTTGTTTAGCGGTTAGATTTGTTTTCCTGGGTAGGTAGCTAGCACTATGCTTAACCTTCCCCCCTTACCCGGGCTTGGTACCGGCTAGTAACTAGTGAACTAGTTAACCAGAAAAGTTTATTTTATTCTCGTCTTGGTAATTTAACATGAGAAAAGACAGTTTACAGGCATCATCACATTGATATCCGTTAGAAAATTTACGAGATTTTATGGGATCTAAATGGCAAGGAATGGAGGTCATTGAATTGGATTAAAAACACCAGAAAATTACGCAAGTCATGGAATGGATAATGAATGTTCATGAAGGAATTCAGAGGTTTATTATGTGCAGTATCGTTCTTAAGAGCACTCGATCGGAAATATGAAGGTGAACGGCTATCACTTTTTGGGGCCCTTAACAAACGGGTGCTGTCATACATTTAAATAGCGACTAACCGTCGTGAATAAGTCCCATCCTTTCATCTCGTTAGGAGTGGTAGTCGGCGTGTAATTTGCCCAGGAGTTACTGTCTTTGCTAATGTTTCAGTGTAGAGGACAGCTTACAGCCTGAGGTGAACGTATCGCATGCGGAAAACCTAAATGCTTAGAAAGAGACATCCCATACTTCCCGCAGTTTGAGTAACAGTGGTCTAGTAGTAATGATCACATTAATGTGCAAAAACTTTATGTACTCTCGGACTTTGAATAGGTTTAACGCGGATACCTCTAAGTTCTTGAAAATATAAATATTTGAAATACACATACGTTAAACGTTTGTCTTTGCAAAGCGAAATGGTACCTGGCCAACAGCTTGGACAACGTGAAACGGGAGTACAGCTCTAGTCCACTTACCTGGAGAACTTGTGTTCTGCTAATTATAACACGAACTAAATGCGATTTTATTTTCCTGCTTCGTAGGAATCCCACAGGGTTCTGTAGAAAGTCACAGTGAGTCTGTTTTCGTTCTAACGAAGACGAAGCAACACCCAGGGTGATGGGGTAGAAGATTGTACACTTAAAAGCCGGATATGCATTCACCTTAATGCTTCTGATGAACTGCCGTTATGTAAATAAAGGCTGAAGTTGTGATTAAAAAGGAGAATTACGTGCTGCTGATTGTACGTTTCTACCAAATTTGCGGCTTTTCTTACCGAATAGGATATTAGGTTTCCGTTCAAGAGTCACTTGAATGAAGTCAACGTAGAACACTAAACACAAGTGCATCAGCTCAAGTAGCTGCACCTCACAGTAGTGTAGCGTCACACACTTCCCCAAAATCAATAGCCTAGGGTTTGACGACTTTCGACATTGATGCTGACCTTGATAGTTTAACTGGACTCTCTAAGCTGAAGGCACCCGGTCAAGCATCCTCGCCATTTGGCACGCTGTCGTGTCACGTTGCACTGCTCATATTTGACTCTCTAGCCAGTTAGTTGGAACGCATCGGCATCTTGGCATGACCTTCCAAATATACTATTCCATCCGACTACGCTATCGTGTTCTTCCTTGGTCTCGTATTCGTGGGTATATAACAAGTTCGAATAATTATTGCTTGGTCTTTGCGTCTGTCAAGTTCGCACCAGGACAAATCCTGAATTGGTGAGCCCGACGTGATCACATATCCCGACCAATAACAAGTATTGAATTGGTGAGTCTGTTCCATTTTATATTTGTTTGTTGTTTTCACTTCGATAACATTTATATGTCCATTTACTACACTTTCTCATGTCTGACCACACTCCCAAACCTGTTCTTATTGAGCCGACTACAAACACGATCCAACTCGTGCCATATTGGCCAGACAATGCGGAAACACGGTTTCTGTATGCCGAGGCAGATTTTCGAGAACAGAGTGTCTCAGATCCTCAATCTCGATTTCTTGCTGTCATACGGTCACTACCGCGAGAATTAAACAGGTACGTTACAGCAAACATGTTTAATCCTGAAGTAAGTGACCCTTATGCACTTCTTAAGGCCGCACTCTTGAAGAAAAGCGATCTCACAGATCGGGAACGTCTAGACGAATTACTTCGTAACATCGAGCTGGGCAGCCACTCAGCTACTGAAGTCCTCGCACGCATGCGAGAAGTAATCGGTGCACGAACATTCGACGATGGTTTCTTCCGAGAACTATTTCTCTCAAAACTACCACAACTGGTGCAAACCGTGTTAGTGACACCGCAGCCAGTCCCACTCGATGACCTGGCAGCCTCAGCAGATAAAATACTGGAGATTTCTAGCAGACCCGTCTCCAACGTATATTCTATCTGCGACAAACCAGAGCGCCAGGATTCAGAGGCGATCAAGCTGTACAATTCCGTTAAACAGTTGCTACGGTCTCGAAGTCCTAATTCACGTAGCACTTCACAGAAACGCACCTTGGCGCATCGCAGCAAGTCGCGTGGTAGCCCCAAAACGAAACCCAACAGGGTGGAAAACCCTGAATGGTGCTGGTTTCATAACACTTACGGGGAGGAGGCCAGAAAATGTCGGAAACCACGCAGTTTTAACAAGGATACAAACTCAGTAAACGGTCAAGTCGGCATGTGTTCACTGCAGCCGTAGCCGGCGGAATAAGCCGTTTGCTGTACGTCACGGGTACTCAGACGAAAGTTCGCTACCCCGTCGACACCGGCGCAGAAGTTAGCGTTCTTCCCGCACCAACAAAGGAGCGTCACCATGACCCACCCCTCAATCTCCAAGCCACCAACGGCAAGACAATCGCGACATTTGGGAGACGGTATGCCGACCTCAACTTAGTATAAGTGTAAAACTTGGGCACTGTGGTCGCGTGTAATTTTATTTTGGTCTGTTTATCAGAAGTATCACACGGTGAAGCAGTAGCATTTACTGGATAACATTTCGGACATAATTTATTGTCCATATTCATATCACCTGATATGAATATGAACAATAAATTATGTCCGAAACGTTATCCAGCAAATGCTACCGTTTCACTGCGCCATATTTCTAATAAACAGACTAAAACGGAATTACTTCATTCCAGGTTTGCGCAAACCTATCCACTGGATTTTCCTCCCGGCTGACTTTTCTATGCCCATCATTGGCATAGATTCGCTAAACCATTACGATTTACCCGTAGATGCTCGCCGTCGATGTCTGGTAGGTAACAACACAAAGTTATCTACTGGCGGAAAGAGGAGGGACGATATCAAACTAGACGAAGGTGTACCCGAGGAGGAGCAGTCATCAACCTCTAACTGTCACCGACCCACGAACTGCAGTTGGGTAGTTCACACCCTGTAATCGCCTAAGACCAACAGTCAGAGACTCCATGGACTGGCGCCCAGTCTTGATTTGACCACCCTGAGCGCTCTTTCAACCTAATCCGATTTCTGCTAGCGGTGCACATCGATGTAGGTGGTGGTCCGGCACTCGCGAGCATCTGTGGTAGGTGGCGCGTGACCCATTCTTATATACTCCAGACGCCTGAGAGTTCGACGGCAACTAGCTAGTTGGAGCTGACGCAACTTCCCAAGTATGTGAAGTAGTAAACCCGTTCCATAACTTTAGTCCTTGCCTGTAGTCTGGGAATAGTTGCAAACCAGTCCTGGGCATAATCTTGTGCTTGATAGTTTTGACAACTTTCTGCCTTTACTGCGAACAGCTGCTGCACTGAGGTGTCACAGCCAGTTAAAAATGTGTATATGTCATTTAAAACGATAACTTCATGGCTTACCCCAAGGAACTGGAAGAGAAAAAGCTGTGGTATATAAATTGCTTGTGTATTTGGGATTTGCCAAGAATACACAATTGATTGAAAATTTGTCAGCTTTTCAAAAATTCTAAGGTATTCCTCACAGTGTTGGCCATTTTCCACACCACCAACTTTGGTTGCCAACCGTTGCACCTCCTTATTCATCTGCGGGTGAATTCGCATCGGCTCCGTGCACGGTCTTTGAACTGCGCTCACATGGCACCAGACCTGTGGGAGCTACATCACCTCAACACTACCTTCAGAAATGATACAACACCTTTTCGGTCATAAAGAATTTTGCCATCTTATGAAGAACAACATGCCTGTAAATTGATGGCAACGTATATGATAAGATCGTTTGTCTACAGGGAATTCCTGCTACGAAGAATACAGCACATGAACACGTACAAGGTACGAAGTCAGCCTAGCAAACAGCCCCGTTGTCTCCCATGAAATCTTCTTGGTTAGTGTTAAAGCATGCGTACGCGTTACACAGGTGATTTAATTCTCACACCACTGTACATGCTGCGAACTGCATAATCAGAACAAGTAGGAGCATCAGCGTATTCGAAGAGCCGTATCTATATCTACAGTTACTGGTTATACATTACTTCATGCTTCAACATCGACAGCCACGGCTGAACCGTTTAAAATTTTTTATATATACATTTGTGAAGAAGGTCATTTCTCCGTTTTGGTTGCCGATGCAAACTCCCAACACGATTATTCGTATCGTTACCCAAAGTAAGAATTTTATGTGGGCATCTTGGTGTCCGCAATTCTTTTTTGGCGACCACTTTTGTTGTGGGAATGTGCCAGTAGGATGATCCATGGTACGAATTTGTTGGGTCTGGAAGATTGTCAGAAAGACAAGTGTTGCCCGTTTGCGGGATTAGTCTTGATAATTCGATTAAGGTAAGCCTTCACAGGGGGCTCAAGAGTTTAGGATTCAGTGATGTTGCATAACATTGTATCTCATCTTCCTGCTGAATGCTGTGTCTGCACGACATGCTCGCAGAACAGTCTTGACAAAGGTGACTGAAGATGATGTTATGCCTACAACACATGACATGGATAACTACAACTCACCCAGAAGTTTTTGACAAATGGATTAAATTAAACTATTTTTCCCATTTGGGCATCAGCGCAGTGGAGAGCTCTACCGAAAGCAGTAGCCACAGACTCTTCAGCTGACTCTCTCAGGCTCATGAAGGACAAACAGCCAGGTGCATGCGGCTTGCCAGAAACATGTTTTAGAAAGAAGTGAACACATCGGGCTTGCCAGTCTACAAGTTTGCCACACGTGATATGCTCTGCTGTAAGGGCCTGTCATTAAACCTTCCCAGACACTGGATACCTTTTTTGGGATTTGTCCTGGTGCGAACTTGACAGACGCAAAGACCAAGCAATAATTATTCGAACTTGTTATATACCCACGAATACGAGACCAAGGAAGAACACGATAGCGTAGTCGGATGGAATAGTATATTTGGAAGGTCATGCCAAGATGCCGATGCGTTCCAACTAACTGGCTAGAGAGTCAAATATGAGCAGTGCAACGTGACACGACAGCGTGCCAAATGGCGAGGATGCTTGACCGGGTGCCTTCAGCTTAGAGAGTCCAGTTAAACTATCAAGGTCAGCATCAATGTCGAAAGTCGTCAAACCCTAGGCTATTGATTTTGGGGAAGTGTGTGACGCTACACTTTTAGTGAGAAACCGAGAAGGAACACAACTGAGTGGCTGAATGGGAATCACATATCTGACGAGCACTGCCAATATATGTCTATCTGTTAACCAAGAGGATTGTGAACGAGCGGGACAGAGTGGCACGACACGATACCAAATGATGCAGACGCTTGGTTGTTTGCCTTCACTTGCATAGCCAGTCCATTAGAACAAAAGCGTTAATCATCAGCTTTGGATATCGCTGAATATCAGGCCATTAATCCAAAGGAATAATTTACCTCAACATATGATTGCCCCCCATTGTATCATCCTATCTAAGCGTCCACTCGATCCATCATATCATTCAGCATTGCCAGCAGCATCAGCGAAACTCTTCGTTCGCCTTTTTGATCTTCTTTTGTTCTTCTATCCTCATTTCCTACCAACTCATAACCACAGAATGTTATACAACTTTCAGCTTAGCGCTCTAATAGTTACCTTAAGGTACATAAACAAAAAGGGACCGCAGGAAGCTGATGCACCTCATCAATCGATGCGTAGCTTTTTCAAACGTTCGTTCCAGAAGTTCCAACAAAAAACCTCCAATCAGACAATCACTGCCTCAAAAGCTATTCGCAGGGAAACAGAGGTTTTTATGACTACTGGAATAAGACTGGACTTAGAGAATTTAGGCTCGAGGTTAAGACGTTATGATTACGAAAAAAGTCACTCCAGCACACTCACTGCATCTATTTTGAATTTGGGATATTGTGGTAGTCGAAATATTGCTTATTGAAAGTAACCGGTAATTTAAGTTATGCGCTCCGTTGAGTTGGAAAAGCTGCTGACAAAAGTTAGGGGATATGATTGCATAATACTGGACTCTGCTGCGTTTGAAAAATTCGGTTCGTGTATTTCGTGCTGCGGTTCAAAAGAAGTTTTCCCCTTTAGTGATGTTAATAAGGTAGTCGTCAAAATTATGCTGATCAGAAGTACAGGAGATATATGATAAATCATTTGTTTTCATTGTTTCCTCTCCCTTTACAAACTTTCTTTTGGAGCAGATAACTTCAGTTGTCTGTGACAGTGGGAAAATGACAGGCTGCCTTGTATTATCTACAGTCGAGGCAGTTGGCAACTGTGTGCCTTTCAAGCTGCCTAATGTAGACGAATATCCGGAATGTGAAGTGCAGTATTTGTCAAAAGATGTAATTAGTGTTTTTTTAACTGTTTGGCCTTAGGAAAAGCTGGTTACTTTCAAAGTCGAGTTCGTTTTCAGTACTCCACGTTCTGTATCTCTAAACGTATTCATGCTTCCTACATGCCATACATTACTACCTGTAAGTATGTAAAATATGACAGAAGCATTAAGCAGGGCCTAGAAGATTATTCTGCAACATTTTTTGATATCAATAGCATCCTGTGGTCACTAAAGGTAAGTTCTATTTCTACAGTGTGTCATCAACAGTTGTCCAAATTACTTAAGTGTTTTGTTGCATGAAAATTTGTTTCTTCCTTGTCTCAAAAGAGTAGCAATAAGGCTAAATATCTGGGTTGTGTCAATTTCTGGAGTTGTCAATGTAAATAGACTAGTCTGCTGCATGCAAAGTCTATTTCACCGTATAGCGTAAGGAAAGGATCGACAAGGATGCAAATATAGTAAGACAAAAGAGAGGAAAAAGTCTGTGAACATGTTAACGTTGCTCGATATTTCGGGAAATGTAGGGAATAAATGAATGTACGGCATTTTAACAGATTTTCAGTCATATCATGCCGCCCTTAGCCATTGACTTCTAGCAATTTATGGTTCCCAGGAAATTAGCCTACAGTCATCTGTCATGACCGAAACTAGTGTTTTAGTGACTTTATCTCTTTCCCTGATATATCACTGTATGCGGCAGACCGGCAGACGAGACAAGTATCATCCACTTTCTTCGATGTAGGTTTTTAGTGTCTAACATCTCTGCCTAGAATACAGGTAAAATCAACGTAGAACCTCGCACACAAGTGCATCGCCTCACGTTGCCACACTTCACGATAGTATATAAAAAACAGGTGAATAGAAAAGGAGTAATATCAAAGTAGTTTGAGGGGATAAACGGTTTGATGATGCTATTTTAGGGAATACGTCTACGCCACTATGACCATCAAGAGTCGTCAACCACGGATTCCTATCGTCTCATGAAACCCAACCAAGCAATCTACATCTCAAGACAAGAGTCAAAACTTCATAGATTTATCCCACTTCTTGTTCTGGTCACCCTTCTCTCTCTTCCAACTTAATCCAACTTCTAGCATGCTAAGTTGAAGTAGGTGGTGGCTCAGCACGCGCAGTACATATCCAGGCCATCTCAGTCGACTAAGGTTCACAACCTCATCACCCGACTTGCCTTTCTTGCATATTACCCTTCGCCTGACCTGGACATTGCTCACACAATGATTTTACCGCACGCGAGCAATGGTACCAATACACCTTTGGTCGAAACCGTGAAACCGCTTCATATCTACTTTTAACGGTCATGTCTTACAGTCGTATAACAGGACAAAACAAAATTCAGCTCAGTGTACTCATCCTTTGTTAGTAGTTGAGTATCTCACTGGTGCCACAGATGACGCAAGTTGGCAAACGGGCCTTCTGTATCCAAGCTGAGACTTCGTCAGAACCAGTCCATTCGGGCTGATACAACCCCACAAGTAAGTGTAGTGGTTGTCACATTCCACCATTCTGCTCTGTATCGTTGAACTGGGGGTAGTTGCGGTTCATTCCCGTAGCATTATCTTACATTTGACAGGTGCCAGCAAAACGCATGCCGAACACCAGATTTCTGCTCAAGGCGCTCACAAAACCCTGCGTTTTGTTAGCCTCTTTATCTAGCAGAACAATATCGTCTGCATACACCATCACCAAGATGACCTTCAGGAATAAGGTTAATCCCTGTTTAGTCAGACCTACCTAACAATGTGTCCATTTGTACGCTTATAACGAGGTTAAATGAAAAGAGTTACAGTGGATATCCCTGGCGGACATCATTAATTATCATTACTTCTGTTGATAACATAACCAAGATCATCCACCTCAGATCTTGGTTGCGTTGCGTTCTCTGAGCTGAGTGGTTTAATCGTGAAGCTTTCTAGACGACATCATTAACTTCAATATGAAATTAGTGCTGATGAAAGCACCTAACTCAGAGAACGCAACACAACCTAGAGGTATTTTTTGTTCCTGTTGAAACCTTGTCAGCAACCAGCGCAATATGGTTGATTCAGCTGCCTGAGATAAGTGGGTTGATCAACTATTTTAACCACTTCGTGACGTACTCTTAAAATAGGAGTCATTGTAGAATATTCCTGAAGGATCTTACACTTGGTGGATGCAAAAAATTGCAAACATACTGAGGTTCATTATTCTTAAGCGTTGTCGTAAACTGCTCTGGGTAGCTAGCATTCAATCACTATTATTGGTTCAACTTATTATCTCCATGCAGGCCTTCGTTACAAACAGTGAAGTGCATCTGTTCAGTACATATCAATGGTACTACTCGACGATACTCACTTATGTTGTTGAACTACACTGAAACATGACCAGATAATTAGGATTCAAATGCTTAAACTATTCAGTTATGACTTTCTATCCACTATAATTAAGAATCATTCCAATGCACATATGTGTGTGTGGTTACCCAGTTATGTCTTATTTTCAAATCAAAATGCTTGCATGGAGGTCCACTTAGATTACCTTAATGCGAACATGATAAAACGGGTATTCACACAAAATTCGAATAATCGATAGGTACCTCTTAATGGTCATCATCATCATCATCATTATCAACATAGGACCAGGCATTACTGCGTAACGGTCCGAGTTGCCACACCTCATATCACCACATCAAGTAGAAAGGTAGTGAGGTGAAGGATGAAGATAAGTGAATGCAGTCAAAAGAAATATAAAGTACGAGAAGAAAGGAAAAAGGAGTGACAAAATGGTGAGATTCGGTATAGCGTTGTTAAGATGAGGATAATGTGTGTATACATCTGCGCCACTGACTTCGGTTCTGAGCCATATCACCTAGAGTCTCCAACCACTGGTTCCTCTTGTTCCGCGGACCCCAACCACCTAGTCTGCATCGTCCTACATGGCTTAAACCAACAGTCAGAGACTTCATACATTGGTGCCATGTTTTAGTCTGGCCACCTCGGGCCTTTTTCCAGCCTGGACCCACCTCAGCCAACATTGTGTGACGAGGCAATCGGTGACTAGGCATACGTAGTACGTGTCCCAACCATCTCAGTCGATGAAGGTTCACAACCTCGTCAACTGACTTACCTCTTCTCCCTAAAACTACACACTTTGACTTCTGGGTTACTCACATGGTGACACCACGGAATACGTCCTATACTACGAAGGCGGTGGTGGTCAAACACTTGAAGCCTTCTCATGTTCTCCACTTTCAATGGCCATGTTTCACAGCCATACAGTAGAACAGAGCGGACTGCTGTGCAGTACACGCGACCCTTAATAGACAAACGAATATCACGGCGGCGCCATAGGTGGCGCAAATTGGCAAAAGCCAATCGAGCCTTTTGTATCCGTGCAGAAATCTCATCGGCAACTAACCCACCAGGGTTGATCCTACTTCCCAGGTAAGTGAAGTGGTCAACACACTCAACCACTTCACTCTCTATTGTTAACCGCGGTACCGCTGAAGACCAGTCCTGGAGCAAAAATTTGCATTTGGGTGGTGAAAATCGCATCCCAAACATTCTCAAATTCCCACTCAAAGTGTTCAGAAGACTCTGCATCTTGTCAGCGTCTTCACCTAACAGGACTATGTCATCTGCATATTCTAGATCTAAAGAAAATTCACCTGTGATCCGGTCAACGTCTTTGTAATTAGGTGACGAGAGGGAAACCTCCATAAGAATATCTATGATAAAATTAAATAAGAATGGGGATAGTGGGCATCCTTGACGGACACCACTTGATGAGTATAGCTCCCTGGACAACTCACCATAGGCTCTAACATGCCCACAAGTGTTCGAGTAGAGAGCTTTCAATAAGGTGATGTACTTACTAGGCACGCCTTTCAGTGACAGACACTGCCATAAGACTTCTCGATCAACGGAGTCAAATGCCGCCTTCAGGTCGAGAAATACAGCTATTGTCGGGCGTCTGTAAGCATGCCTATGTTCCAGGACCTGGCGCAGTGTGAATATTTGGTCGATACATCCACGGCCAGGTCTAAAGCCTGCCTGGTTTTCTCGGGCTTGCTGTTCCCGAGCTCCACTCAGGCGTCGGAGAATTATAGAACTTAGGATCTTAGACACTATGTTTGTCAGGCTGATTCCTCTGTGGTTATCACAAGAGGACTTCTCGCCTTTCTTGAAGACTGGGATGATCAGTGACTTAGACCAGTCGGAGGGGATCGTATTTGATTCCCATATACTGGCTAACACTTCCGTTAGCCTGACTAAGAGAACTCTACCACCATTCTTGTATACCTCAGCAGGTAGTCCGTCTGGTCCTGCTGCCCTTCCCGTTTCAGGCTACCTACCGCTTTCTCAACTTCTTCTAGTGTTGGGGGACCTGTCTCTATGTCCCATTCAGGGTCCGACTGGATAGCGGGCAGCGCAATGGTGGCTGGAGGCCAGTTAAACTGTTCCTCAAAGTGTTCTGCCCATCGTCCCAGTCGCCTTCCCTGCGAGTGAATCGCAGATCCGTCCTTCTCCGCTATAACCTCACTAACTGTTGTTGACCATTTCCCCCAGTCTCCTTAATAAGTCTAAATAACTGTCTACTGTTACCGATCGCCGCTGCCTTTTCCATCTCTTTAGCCTTTGCTGCCCACCACTGTTCACGATCGTTGCGCAGACTTTTCGTCAGTTATTTTTAAGTTGCGCTCGCTCTTCATTGTACTCAGAGCCTGCAGGGATGCATTCACGTGCATCCATTAGTTTGGAAGAAGCTGCTGATATCCACTGGCTCTTTTTAGCCATTATCTTGGAGTCGGCTACAGTCTCCAGTGCTGCTTTTACAGTAGACTGAAGATGGCACCAAGCTTCTTCTGGATGAGTGACAGTCTTTTGTTCCGATAACTGCCTAGCCAACTTCTCACTGAACACGGCTTTGGTGTTTTCGTTGTCCAGCAGAACTCGTAGTGGTTTTGTTGCCAAATTTTTTCTACGTCCATTGAGACGCAGGCATATACGTGCTCGGACCAACGCATGATCGCTGTCCAAACACGTACTCCAGAAGGAGCGGCAGTCTTCCACCGATCCTCTCCAGCGATGACTAATAGCAATGTGGTCTATCTGTGTCCATCGCTGAGTCGAGCTCGGTGGACGCCAGGTCAGACAGTGCCTTTCTTTATGTCTGAAATTTGTGCTGGCTAAAAATAGGCGGTTATCTGAGCATAGTTGTAATAGGCGATCACCGTTATCTGTACGTTCAGCTGGGATTCCGAAAGTGCCACCTAAGTGCCTTTCTGCCTCACTCAGTCTACCCACCTGTGCGTTGAGGTCACCTGCAACAACCACTACGTCCGAACGTTTGGCTTTCGAGAGGAGGTTAGACAGTTTATGGTAGAACTCGTCCTTCACTTCATCCGAACTGCAGTCAGTGGGTGCGTAAGCAGAGATTACAAAGAGACAACGGCGAGTCTCACTATTCCTTTTAGTTCTCACTGTGCCGTTCAGCCTCATAGCGCAGAGGCGACTATCAACTGGGATCCAGTCTAGTAGTGAGTTTTCTGCCCTGGTGCTTAATGCTATACCTACACCTGCAAGACCACGAGAGCTAGCTATCGAATCTCCAGAAACTCGAAGGGTGAATTTTGCAGATTCACCAGATTGGTCAGGAGAGGTCAGGTGAATAACCACACTTGGGTCCTGTATGCGTGTCTCACAAACACAGCACACATCCATGCCCGAGTTGCTAGAGTCTTTGCCAACGAAGCCTGTTGGCCAATTTGACGGAGGGTGCGGACATTGAAGGCTCCAATATGTAATTTGGAGCGTGGTTTAAGGAGACCAGGGATGCTGTTCTGTGGACTCAGATCGTTGTCGAAGGCTGCAGAGGTAGGAGAAATTGAAGATGATGCAGCATCATTAATTAAGAGACGTGAAGGAAGATTAGAAGGTAATGATGGAGGAGGAGGATAGCAGTCAGAAGAAACTTGGGTGCTGACAGAGTTGTGAGGGCGGTTGACACTTCCCGGCTGCCCACACCGTGGAAGGCTATTTCTTCTTAAGGTACCTGAAAGAGATTTGTGTGACCGCAGAGCCCATCGGACATCTGCTTGAGGCCTGTCACACCCAGCCTTTTGAGTATGATTATTTTGAACTTTTGTATTTTTGGGGCCGGATGGTCGAAAGGAAACGACAAGTGAACCAACACCGCCGGCCCGGCAGACCGTGGGGCGTGGTGGAGTGTGTTATTTTTGGGGCCGACCTTTTCTAACCCCCCCTTCCACTGAGAAGGCAGCATCAGCATGGCACTGCTGGTCATCCAAGGGAAACACCTTACTGCTGTCACACCCCATCCAGCTAGCAGCAGTACGACTTCGCCCTCAGACCCCCATCATAGTGTAGCAATTTACACTATAACGGTAACTGCTTTTCGTCTAACCACTACCCAACAGACCTTTCTGGTATGGTAGGACCTCGAGGGAACAAGCGTTCCACCAGCATAGCTCGTTGGGTCATTGTGATATGCAAGCCCGACCACCAAGTCAAGGTAGCAGCTATCGGTCGGGGGATAGTATTTTATTGACTTACTGTTCAAATTATTACATTTCAACTCAATATGATATTCAGCACTCGAGAAACTTCATTTTTTAAAAACTTTATCATCCAGTAAGCATAGTTCTGTTCGTGAATATCATATTTTGACCAGTAAACTTACCAGTAGTTCCCACAGTAAAGTGGTAAATTTAAGCAGTTCGTGAAAGCATTCGGTTTTGAGACTATTTAGTCAAAGCGAATATAACAAGTCTTCATATAGGTCACATTTTAAAGTGATACTCACTGATTATTTTATAAGCTGCGAATATGAGTGAGGTAAAAATAAGTTCCTCAGAATAGCATTTCCGAGTATGTGAAAAGGATGAACCTAAATGTCCCATGTCTTAGCTCACTTTCTATCTAAAAAAGTCGGCATTCTTTAAAACAGAGTTTGGAAGTTCGTTTAACTGACAGTCTCACCGAAGTAACGTAACTGAAAGATATACCAATCCTCGTACATCACATATACTGGGTAGTTATGAGCTTTTCACATCACTGGTTTTACACTTTTCTCCTTAACAGGGTTTTTAAACACAAGTTTTGGGAAACTCAGTCCCATATATAGCTACTTAGCTCGTTTCAATGCTCTTTGTCTACTATTTCAGCCAGGACTAACTGATTATATCATAGTCTCGCATTTTTGGTGTTGATCATCGCTTAGTATACAAATCTGTACATGACTTTTGTGTTATAATTGTGTATTTTGGTTTAATCATACAATAGCCAGCCTGTCCAGCATTACATAAGGTTTTCCATTATAGGTTTTGGAAGAGGTCTATTCATTCGGTAAAATTAGTAGCAAAGTGACTGCACAGTTTGCTGAGTTTCCTGCCGCAATCAATAGAAGGAAGGTAAGTGAAGTTTCCCACGACATGCTGTGTTCACACCTCGCCGTCTTAAAATATATTCAAACCTGAATTTCATGTTCGCTTCCTCTTACAGACTATCATTTTAATTATGTCACCAAGGCTGTATGCTGTAGTTTACTTGTCTGTTCTATATTTTCTTTCTGTGTTGCTTTTACTTCCTCTTTCAACATGTTGAAGGCTACAGCTAGTGAGAGACTTGATATAATCAATTTCATTTTCAGCTAGTGTTGACAAAGTTTTTTGAACACGCTAACATTATCTTACGCCTGTTACTATGTATGTAAGACTCTACAGCAGCTGTGGTGTATTACTCTGCGCATTCGTTTCGAACCCAGGTCCAGTTATCAAGGTTTGAACTGCCAGTTTGTATCATTAGCCCTCACATAATAGGTGTGGTCCATTGCCAGCTGTACGCAAGTGCACAAGGTTTCTGAGTAGATTTTGAGAGAAACTACTGCGCGTTGAGTAAGGAGATCATCGACGGTGAGCAATACATGTTTCATTACATCGATCTTGTGAAGCCATCTCAATTACCTGGCTATCTGGTATCAGCTTCACAATTTAGAGAGAAACAACATTGTATTTTTATGCGATATCTTTTTCTAAATCTTTGCTGTATGTGTCTCAGATTCCAATTACTATTGTCACTTATATTTCATCGGGGAAAATAATCCTTGCAGTCTTGTTCCTTTCATTTTCTAGTTATCATTTTTCTTGGTTCA
Source organism: Heterobilharzia americana (assembly GCA_944470555.2). Classification (NCBI taxonomy): domain Eukaryota; kingdom Metazoa; phylum Platyhelminthes; class Trematoda; order Strigeidida; family Schistosomatidae; genus Heterobilharzia; species Heterobilharzia americana. Next base: position 67,602,250 of record OX104128.1, on the reverse strand, counting down.
TGCTGCTTGTCTTTCTTGGTAACATATCCCGGTGTATTTTTTCCTACCATCCCGTTATTTAATGTCGAACTCACTTTTTCCTCCAAGTCAAATTTGTTTACAAGAACATACCGCGCAGTTTCTTTCCATGGTTATTCTCAGTATTACAGCATGCGAGGAAACTTACCGAAGTCGACGTTAAACACCTATAGCTTTTGAATGCTCAGCAATTTCAGGAGCTATTGGTTATTAGTTGTAGTCACCTAAATTTTCAAATCACCAAACAGTGCACCTTAAGGAAAAACCTAAATAGCTCATACGGTTTCGCCAACCCATTACATCTTGATAAGTTGAGTGCAAACTGATTCCTCACTTATGAGTAGAGTTAGGCGTTGCTGTGTAGTTCGCATATGGGAAAGTAAAATGTCGCAACAAACTTTACCAGACGGTCGGAAAATGGAGATATTTTTGACTTTAAACGAAACAGAAATCAGGTGCAAATCTGCCAGTGATTTTGCCAATTAACTATACTCTTCCTTAAGACGGTAAAAGTCTTTCACGTGAACTATACAATCGCTGTTGGAACAAAAATTTTGAAAATCCTAATTTTGACTGATATTTTATATCCTTATACTGTTTGAAAATGACGGGTTGGTTAGGATTGTGTGAAAGTTACCGTCATCCCTTCCATATTCATCTTACTTAAGATCAGAAGCTTACTAATTCTGTTTCTTGATTTTAAATCAGAGTTCTTTACCAATACCAAGTGATGAAGCATATACGAAATAAATTTGTTAATCTGCAGCATTAAGGAGCTGTGCTTTCCCACAGCATTCTCTATGACACTGTAGAATCTTGTTAAATATGGAGATCGAAAGTAATTCTACAAGGCGATAAGGGACTTGTCGACTTATCGGGTCCTATAATCATGCGTTGGAAATCAAGCATCATAAAGAAAACTCAACTATTAGTTTACTTAAAGTTGTCAGTGATCTAACGGTCGCTACTCAATCACTTGGATCTACTTTTCACTTGATGTATATCAGGGAAACAACCATGTCTCTTGTAGCAGTTTACAGTTAGAGATCATTTGCGAATTAGCAACAAGAACTTTTTAAAACTAGCTTCTTCTACTTTTCGTTACGTCAGCTGACGTTTCCTCTCTCGTTTACACAATTTGTCTTAACAGCTGGGACTTCCCCCTTGTCAGCGAATGGTTGAAAAACTAACGAAAGTTATTTGAATGGAAGATTTGTAATCTTAATAATAAGTCAGAATATCTAGCGTTTTTGCTTTTTTGTTGTTTTTCCTATGTATAATGTCTGTGTATTGATTGATCATCGTCAAAATCAGTAAATCTACATTGAATTACATTCTCACGGCTAAACTTGATTCATTTCAGTGCTTCATGGTAAAGCTCTATTTACCTTTGCGTATGTCCATTAGTCAAATTCACTATAGTGACTTTTGGATGTCTAGTGAATCAGACTAGTTTTGTTTGAAAGTGTACAGAAGGGAACAGTTAGCATATAAGTGAAGACAGCTACTCACCTATGTCACACATATCTGTTAGTTTAAATTTTATCCTCGTAAATGTCAATACTCTCAGTGTATATATGATTATTTGGTGTCACGATTTTATAGAATTTATAAACGAATTTCTCTTCTTTTTTTTAACAGTCCCTCTGTAGCAGTGCCGATAAATCTACAGCCTCAGTTATATTCATTGATGAACTAGCTGTTTGTGATCCAGTTGCATGTTTAGAACCATATACGAGACCAAATCACTTGCTAGACTTAATATTTGCTGAATTATCACCTGATGGTCACCGAGCCTATGTATCTTGGGAACAATTGTCCAAGTGGTGAGATAAAGTCAACTTCATATTCTTAAAGTTATGTTTACTGGTTGATTAACAGTAATAGTTTTAACTTCTGCCTATTGTCTTCAGATTCCTAGTCAATGAACTAAACTGAATTTTACATTTTGTATTGAAATCATCTACGCCGAAAAGAATAAACCTCGTGTTGTATTGTATTTTATTGATCATGGAACAACAGCAAAACTGGTGGAATTTATTAATACAACTGAATTCAGTTTGTTTGATTCTATTGTAAATGGTAATAACTAGTTGGTGGGATGTTGAAACAACAACTGTGAGTAACCCAGCACAATTTATTATAAATCTAGGCACTACAGTTTGTTGCTTCATTAATGCACTTTAACATTGCGTTCGACGCAAAGCGAGAAAGCAGGAAACAGGCAAATTTTTGTCAGATTCAAAAGGACAAGTTGTTGAATAGACAGAAGGATGATGATAATAACGCAACTCAACCCAGTGCAGGTTTACTCACTAGGTTATAAGGCCCGCTTATTGTGTATGAGGGCTCATGATGGTACCTAGTTGTCCAGACTAAAGTAGGAGGGGTGCTATTTGTATCCCAAGCACATTGCTTGTAAGTGAAGCGCTTGAGCCAATAAGTCACATCATCATAAAAATATTCATTCTCGATAAACATAAAAGGTCTACGTTTTTCAGAGTTTACTGACTGATCATTTAACACGTATAACCCGAGAACGATCTCACATCTCTCACCTTATTGGAACAGTAATTTCAGCAAGCTTAATGAACCCTTTTCATGTGATTTAGTTGCTTCCCAATAATTTCATGCTGAACTTTTAATTTTTAGCCCTAAAGAAGGCGTTTCTGAATCTCTGTTTTACAGAATTCCACTCGACAGTGGTTTCAACTTTCAGTGTTTCAGCAACCAATTCGTCGTTTTTTCTAAAAGTCATGAAGCTATTGTCTTCTTTGTTACTGGTAAATATGTATCAGTTGTACGGATTATCACTCTCCGTTTATTTGCTAGCGACATGTGCAATTGGTAGTTATCAAGATAATCACTACAATAACAGTGAACTGTTATATGTTCTGAAACGATGCATTATATCGTGGTTTACCAATAAAAATTCTGTCGTGCATGTGTCCAAGCATTCAAATATTTTAGGTAGTGTTCGTTTTCTAGTTATTACCCTCTTATTATCGCCTAACAGTTACAAAGTAACCGCCTTGTCTATGATATTGTGTATTATTTGGGTACTCACTAAATGTGACTTAAATGTTTGTGTGCTGATTTTTCAACTAGGGATTTACATGGTCATATTCACTGCATTTGTTGTGATTTGAATGAACAGGCAGTGGTCTGCCTTTTAAGGCGTATACAATGACAGAATTTCGCTGTTGTATGCTGGGTTTTTTCAGTTGAAAATGTTGGTTTGACGTATGGTTAAGCAAACTCCTGATTGGGCTAGGTTCAACCACAAAGTTGTTGAAATCTGGGGAAGCAACAGGACTAGATGGAATTCCGCCAGAATCACACAGAGACAACAGCGGACATGCTCTCACCACTATCGCAGAAGGTTTGGAAACAAGGAAAGGTACCTTCCGATTGGAAGAGGGGTGACCTAAGTCTTTTCAGTAACTGGAGCGGACTCATGCTCCACTCCTTTCCACCCCAAGCAAAATATTAAGCTACATCATCCCGGAGAGACTGAAAAACGCTCTGCATTCAAAACTATGACTGACTGGCTTCAGAAAAAGCGTATCGAATTGCAACGGAACGCTACGCATCATCATAGAACAGAGCATAAAATGGCAGTAGACTCAATTCTGCCTCAACTTCATCCACTTTAATAAGGCCTTGGACCGACAAGTAATTTGGCAAGCAGCTGCTTCAACACCATGGTTTCAGTGTCACAAACCTTTATCAACCTCATTCAACAGCAGCTATATGCCATATGATGCTACATGCTAAGTGATTCACAATGGAAGACTCAGTGATTCCCTCGAAGTGAAGACAGGAAGGAGTAAGATAAGGTTGCCGCCTACTATCACCCATTGTCTTCCTGATTGTGGTTGACTGAACTGGACTGGACTGGATCATACAACAAACTGAGGAGCGGGAAGAGGGGCATATGCTGTTTGACCGATGAAAAGACCCTAGAAGATTTGGACATCGCCAACGATGATGATTCATATCTAATGTTTTATGTTGAACGAACTCAAAGATGTATAGGCGAAAACTAACAAGTTGACAGAAGAGACAGGTTAGCGGAAGAAGACGAACTTCAGGTGAACATATAGAAGACAGAGGTGATGAAGATAATCAATCAACAACAACAAGCACCATGAACGAGAGAAATCTAAAGAAAGTTATCTCTTTCCACTACCTACCTAGGTAGGCAACATCGTTTCATCTACAGGCGGCGGCAGCAGCGCAGATGAGGGTGTCAAAGCCAGGATGGGAAAGACAGCAAGATAGGCCTTCATTACCGTAAATCAGTGTGGAGATCTACTGCACTCAATAAAGCGTGAACAAGATCCGGATTTTCAACACTTATTCAGTCAAGTCAGTGCTTCTGTGTGTTGGTTGAGAGACTTGGTGTGTTACGAAGAGCATTTTCAACAAACTACAAATGTTCATCAGCAGCTGCGGCCTACGCTGGATACTGAATATCAGATGGCCAAAAAGAATAAGCAACAAGGAACTCCGGCCAAGCAACGAACCAACCAAGAACCTATCGCTCAACAAATATGCACTGGAAGGAAGTGAAGATGGATTGGGCATACACTGAGAAGGCCAATTGGGGACACCACGCGCTAGGCCCTTGATTGGAATTCAAAGGGGAAACGACGAGTTGGGTGTCCCAGGTGAGGGTGACAGGAAGATCGTGTGAGGAAGAAATGAGCGCTTGTGGGCAGTCGTGGCGCCAGGTTGGAAAGACTGCGGAGAATATAGTGAAATGGAGGCGTGATACTGAACCTTTACGTTCCACTAGGAACCCAAGGAACAAATAATAATAGTTATGTTAATATTTTATAATTAATATTTATTATCTATACTCCAAGGACCGCTGCCTTCAAATTCTAGGCGAATGAGTACCGAAAGATAGAACCTATAACCAACTAGTAGAGTGTTTATTTTTTTTAGATGGTTAGAAGGAATCAACATGAATCCCTAGATCTAGGTTTTTTTTCGTCTTCTTCTTATTATTGTTATAATTATTATTTGTCCCTTAGGTTCCTAGTAGAACATATGGCTTCAGTAGCACGTCTCCATTTCACTCCGTTCTCTACAATCTTTTGAACCTGGCTCCATGACTACCCAGAAGCTCTCATTTCTTCCTCACACGATCTCCTCCATGTCACCCTCAGCTGGGACGCCCAACTCACCGTTTCCCATCTGGGTTCCACTCGAGTGCCTGGCCTGGAGCGTGATGTCCCCAATTGGCCTTCTCAGTGTATGCCCAATCCATCTCCACTTCCTTCCAGTGCATATTTGTTGAGTGATGGGTTCTTGGTTAGTTCGTTGCCACCCAGCCAGCCAGAGTTCCTTGTTGCTTATTCTTATTATTCTGGCCATCTGAGCTTGAGTAACGAGGTAGCGTAGGCAGTTGTTGATGAATATCTGTAGTTTGTTGGGAATGCTTTTCGTAACGCGCGAAGTCTGTGAAGCATATGGAGGCACTGACTTGACTGAATAAGTGTTGGAAATCCGGATATTGTTCACGCTTTACGCTGAGTGCAGGAGATCTGCACACTGGTTTCAGGTTAATGAAGGACTATCTTGTTGTCTTTCCGATTCTGGCTTTGACATCTTCGTCTATGCCTGTGCCACCTGTAGTTGAGACGGTGCTGCCTAGATAGGTGAAAGAGGCTATTTCCTTTAATACATTGAATATACCCATTTAGACATTTAGAAAAAGACTGATTGAGCGAAGAAATATATTTCTTTTTGGTGGTGGTGTTGCTTGGGTATCATCATCACCTCTGTTCACTTGAAGTTCCGTCTTCGCTGCCCTGCCTCTTCTGTCAACTTGTTCGTTTTTGGCTGTAGATCTTCGAGTTAGTGCTACAAGACATTAAACACAAGTCATCGGCGAAATCCAAATCTTCTGGGATCTTTTCATCGGTCCAGCCAGCGTATCCCCCTCTTCTCGCTCCTCACTGTTTGCTGCATGATCCAGTTCACCACTTCTTCCTACTTCTGTGAGTGTATGATATAGCGTGACCTCCATCTGATACCGTTGTTGAGTAACTGTACTTGAGTTAGTTGGCCCTACCGGTCACGACTTCTCGTTGGAATTTCTGGTGTCGCCTCTCGAAGCTAGTCACCAATGAGCACTAGATTAATTCAGTTTGAGGTTTGTGGCGATATATTTGTTGATTTCAACCAAGCTGGACATGAGGACAGTTATTCAACGACGGCATTAGATGGAGGTCACGCCATATGATGTACTGACAGAAGTAGGAAATATAGACCATTGACTTCCGACCTAGTGGTTCAATGGTAACTTTTTGACCGTGGGAGCTGAAAGTCCTGTGTTCGATCCCTTGAAGGCAGGGTCATGGATGCGCACTGCTGAGGAGCCCCATTCTAGGACGAAACAGCTATTCAATGCTCCCAGGTTTCCAATGCTTCTGCAACTGATGTTAGTCCATGGTAAATACCAACTTGGAATTCTGTAACTACTCTTGAAATTTCCACTAACAGGGAACTTTCAGATATGGAAGACCGAAAAATCTGATTACCGAGGAAAATTAGATCATTTATTATCATTAACCAGGTTTTCACTTTTAAGGTTAGGGTAACAGTGAGAAGTGTCATGCCGTTCTCACTCACACTGAAGTGCGCGCAGCCTATTCATATTGTCCATCGCTCAATGGTTGAGATCACTGGGTCACAATTATGTCATACTACAAATCGTACTCGTGTTTACTATATTTTTATCTGTGTTTCCCGCAGATTATCCACCTTTCAGTATATTTTAAATCTCTACTTATAAGTCAAGCTTGTTTCTTAGCTCATTTTTCCACTCAATTTTAGTCCATCTTTTGAGAATAACAGCTATGAAAATAAAAATTCATCAGAACCCCTGTGTACAGATCTAATACAGTCAATGGATATCAATGCAAATCCTCTACTAGATGAACATTTATTACTAAAAGAGCATGTAAGTAACTTGGGTTTAAAATAAAAATGACGATTAATACCTAAGTCAGCTACTTGGTAGCAGCCATTGTTTTTAGTAGTATTTTGGATGTAACACTGTGTTATAATCTCTAACGGAGGGCTGATTTCATTCTTATCATAAGTTCACTTTTCTGATGAGTGCCAACGAAAATAAGCCAAGTTGACTTAATTGGTGACCACCTTCAACTGTGGAGTAACTTCAATCAATTTGAAAGTAAATTTGTGTCTCAAATTCTTGGTGTATGTTAGTTGTCCACCCATCTATTGCCTATTAAACTACAAATCCAGCTCCATGTTAGGTTGCTTATTTGATACAGCATACGTAGCGATACGGCATAATTTACTGAATGATGTTTCGAGCAGAATTTACTGCTCATATTCATACCAAAGTGATCATACGACTTCCAAACTTCCTTCATATATAGTCCAACGTTTCTTCATATCTTTTATCTTGATGCTAGTAAAATTTACCAGATAGCTCCACTGTTTGATGAGTCATTCCTGTTACGTTTTACATGACTCATCGCATATTACAAATATCTATAAAATTTTACTAGCATCAATATAAAAGATATGAAGAAACGTTGGACTATATATGAAGGAGGTTTGAAAGTCGTATGACCACTTTGGTATGAATATGAGCAGTAAATTCTGCTCGAAACCTTCCCATTCGAATCGCTACTTAGACTTCAAATCATCTCACCCCATCTCAGTTAAAGTAGGCTTAGTTGAATGCCAAAGTGATAGGGTAAAAAAGTCTACTAGTAGGTTTGAAAATCTACGGACAAGAAATTAGGCACATTAAAGACTACTTTGCGTCTCAATAATTATCCACCTACATTTTAAAACAGATTCATAAGAAATCAAGAGAAAAATATTAGCAGTAGTAGTAAATAACACAGGTGTTATTAATAATAATTCTACTAATGGTAATGATGGTGACAGGGTTGAGAGAGGATTCGAAACCCCTGTCGTGTTATCAACAAGGAAGGCACCTCAAAAACACCACACAGAATTCTCAATAAGATTGGGATCAAGTGGCATTTAAACCAACAAACTCGCTTAGAAACATGCTTTGTAGGTTAAAAGTTGCAATTAAGCAAAATAATTTGGTTTACCAAATCCCTTGTAATGAATGATTGCGAGATCGAATACGTAGACCAAAGTAGTCGACCAGGGTCAATTAGAATAACAGAGCAGACAAACTTAGCTAAATCAAGATTAGTGGAACCTAATAAACAGACTCCTTGATCTTACTCTTTTCGAGTAGTTTGATCGAACCCTATAGAGAATTTTGAATGAGCTCTCAAAAGGAGCTATGTGCCCTGAGTTCACTAAGTGTTCTGTTATTGAACTGAAGATATATTTCCGTTCTCCCTTTGCAAGCCAGGCTGGGTAGTGTTCGTAGGCACGTTTTACAAGCGGACACACGGTACGGCCGATGTGCTCAGCTCCACAAGAGCAAGTAATCTGGTATACACACATTGATGTGACCCAATGCATCGGCTTGTTTTCCACACATTGACCAAAAAGTTTCTTACAGGAGAAAAAAATCTGAAGGTTGGCTGCGAAGTATGTTCTATTTAAGGATTTTGACAGTTGTTTCCTGAGGATGTCTGTAGCAATATCATTTTCGAATTCAAGATTCAACAAAAGAATCTTTATCGGCGCCAAATGTGTTCGTTCAGCTGTTTTCTTTGACTTTGTGTTCTCATCTGTGAATCTGAGCAGGAAACGTTTTTCCCTTAGAGTTTGTCGAAGTATTTGCAGTTCTCCGTCAACATTGTCCTCAGTACATATTTTCCTGATCCTTGAGGAAAGTAAATGAATAAGATTTCTTTTCCTGCATAGATGGACTGAACTTTGAAAGTTAACAAATTGTCAGTTCCAGGTAGGCTTTCTCTAGATCGACCTACAAAGTGAATTATCGTCTTTTCTTTGGAGTTGAACATCAAGAAAAGGGAAGGTCGAGTTTGATTCTGGTTCTAGAGTGAATTTGGTTGAAGGGTGAGCGTTGTTGAAGGTATGAAGCAGGTTTGAAAGGTTCATATTTTCATCACAAACTATAAACGTATTATCCTTGTATCTTTTGTAGACATGAAGTTCATTGATTATTAATGATAAGTTGGTGTTTTCCAGGTTTACCATGAAGCAGTTAGTTAGGAGAGGTCCTAGTGGAGAACCCATTGCCACATCATCTATCTGCATGTAGATCTCATTATTAAATCTGAAGCGTACATTGAAGGTACATCGGAGGAGAAGCTCTTTTAGGTAGTGAATTTGGATACCAACTTCTATGTTATGACGAATGAATTCACAAAGGAAGCAGATGGTTTCTATCAGCGGGACATTTATGAAGAGGGACACGACATCCAATGGAATCATTCGTGTACCTGTCACATTTACATTCTTTATTGAATCAATAAAATCAAATGTGTCACGCAAGCTGTGGTTCAGTAGCCTCGTCTTTACATGTTTCAGTATTTCCACAAGCCATTTTGCAACAAATGGTACGGAGAATTTATCATTATCTGGTATTAGACGGAGTTGAATGCCTTCTTTGTGTATTTTGAAAAGACTGCATAAACGGGGAGACCTTAGAACTCGATGGGCAAAGTTGTTCATATAGTCTTTGTTGATGAATGACTCATCTCTTATTTTCTTCAGCATTTTTGACAATTGCAGCTCTGTTTGCTCAGTATAATCTTTTGATAAAAGATGTCGATAGCTGAAGTTTCTATTTATATAGTCAAGACAGCAACTTAAAACTGTTGATTTGAAATGGTTAGCATTATTATATGAAACTGGAACTAGGTCCTTGGTTTGACTAATTAGATTTTCGAATTGGACTTTCGTTTAGAGCTTGTCGACTTTTGAAGTCATATCAAAGAATTTAGGTTCAAGTGACAAGATTTGCATTTGAATTGGGGATAGTGATAAATTAGGAAAGTTGAATACATATTTTTTAGGACACGAAGGAAAGACGGTTTCTTTAATTATAAAATTTAAGCTTTTACATAGTTCTAGATTGACGTCATCATTTCGCTTCTTAGTAATAATCGCAACATAGTTTTCAAATTCTGTTCTTTCATTGGTGGATAATTCAAAACGCGTGTGTGATTTTTGTGATAGGTTGCGTTCGAGCTCCGTTAGTCGGGAATGGACAGCGTCAGTGTGATTGAGTGTCTCGCTACAACGTATACGAATTAGGGGAAATGTGGTTCCGTCTGGAATTCTTCCAAAACATTTTGGGATACTCATGTTTCTCTAGACATCTCTTCCAGAAGTATATTTTTGCATTCGCCTCAGCAAGTTTGACGGAAAAACGCAGAAACTTGTCCAGTTCTTTTACTGTTGCGCGGTCCTTGCTACTCTTTAGACAGCGGAATACAGCTATTCGATCATAGGACAAGCCAAGCCAAGTTCCTAATAAGATAAGAAATTTAGAAAAGAAGCTCGGCTATAGCTCTGCACGCAATTACACACAATAACACAATAGGGTGGGATAAAGCTACAGTATTAAAAACTAAGTTAAGTGGAGGGAGAGATTCATAATCGAATCTTTGGAACAACTAAGTGAAACAACAAATTGTTATTGTACACGCAACGGGGGCTTAAGTTTACGAATTAATACGAAAACGGTATTCAACATATTATATGGGAACAGTCTGGGGAGCATACTGAAATTTGCCGAAGCGTTAACCATTCCTAAAGTTAAGCCCCAGTTATGTGTACAATAACAATTTGTTGTTTCGCTTAATTTATCTTGGTAATCCTTATGTGATTATATTACCAAGACTAGTGTTTGTACTGGGTGATGATTGAAGGTGAGATGAAAATCCGAACCGCGACTGGATTCGGACCAGCGACCACCGGGCTAGCGGCCTGATGCTCCAACAACTGAGCTACGTTCCAGGTTTTCATCTCACCTTCAACCATCACCCAGTACAAATACTAGTCTGCCAAACTACGGCTATCTTAGATAATCAAATCATAATCAAGACTAGTGTCACAACCTTTTCATATTCATTATATTTGACCTTTCATCTTCATATATAAACTGACTTGACAAGTAAATATGTGATCAAATTGTTTGAAACGTACTGCGCAAACAAGTCACATTTTTCAGATAATCTTCGTCTCCTAATAATGTTATCGAAACCGAATCTTTGTTTATCGGGTCAGCATGCAATAGAAATTATTCTGCACCTGTCTCAGATATATAGAAAATCTTACCATCCTTGTCACCACAAAAAAAGAGAGAAAATTAGAACGACTTAAACTCTATCTTAAAGTTCTGAATATGAATACGTTGATATGAATATGAACAATAAATTATTTCCAAAACGTTATCCAGTGAATGATACTATTTCATTGTGTGAAGTTTCTAATAAACAGACTAAAATCGAATTTGAAGTATGAGCTTTTGTGTACCACTCGAAAGCCAGTGTGAACCAGCTCTTCAGCGCTCCATAGTTTTCAGTAGTTGGTTTGTGATGAGAAGCATCTTCAAAATATATTTCTGAATCTATCACCAAATCGCATGTGTATTAATTAAGTAATATCTTCGGATACGCTGACTACATAACAACAGAATGTTAAAAATTTACATCAAGTTATACATTTGGTGACCTGTAATGCTGGGAGTAATTTGATTGCAAGGATGAAGAACGTCTGGGACGTTAATATACGGGCAAAAGCCTGATCAGTGTGGTAAAATGTAATTCCATTTTCCTTGATTTATTAGATGTATCATACAGTGTTATTTACTGGATTACTTTTTGGACGCACTTTATTGTCCATAGCCATATCAAGATCAGAAATAGAACTTTGGAGACAATTTAGTCACCTATAATCTTCTAAGCTTATGTAGAGACAAGATATTTTATTATTATTATTTGTCCCTTAGGTTCCTAGTAGAACATATGGCTTCAGTAGCACGTCTCCATTTCACTCCGTTCTCTACAATCTTTTGAACCTGGCTCCATGACTACCCAGAAGCTCTCATTTCTTCCTCACACGATCTCCTCCATGTCACCCTCAGCTGGGACGCCCAACTCACCGTTTCCCATCTGGGTTCCACTCGAGTGCCTGGCCTGGAGCGTGATGTCCCCAATTGGCCTTCTCAGTGTATGCCCAATCCATCTCCACTTCCTTCCAGTGCGTATTTGTTGAGTGATGGGTTCTTGGTTAGTTCGTTGCCACCCAGCCAGCCAGAGTTCCTTGTTGCTTATTCTTATTATTCTGGCCATCTGAGCTTGAGTAACGAGGCAGCGTAGGCAGTTGTTGATGAATATCTGTAGTTTGTTGGGAATGCTTTTCGTAACGCGCGAAGTCTGTGAAGCATATGGAGGCACTGACTTGACTGAATAAGTGTTGGAAATCCGGATATTGTTCACGCTTTACGCTGAGTGCAGGAGATCTGCACACTGGTTTCAGGTTAATGAAGGACTATCTTGTTGTCTTTCCGATTCTGGCTTTGACATCTTCGTCTATGCCTGTGCCACCTGTAGTTGAGACGGTGCTGCCTAGATAGGTGAAAGAGGCTATTTCCTTTAATACATTGAATATACCCATTTAGACATTTAGAAAAAGACTGATTGAGCGAAGAAATATATTTCTTTTCAAATAGGTCTTCATCTTGGGCTCTACATTAATATATATAAATTTACAATTTAATCAAATTACCAATCACGTGGTGTTTCGGAAATAATGATGTAAATAATCAAGAGAGTTACTAAAATAGGAAATATGAATATTGATAGAAACAAGAAGGGGGAAGAGGTGTACAAAGTAAACCTAGAAGTTACATCACTTTGACGGCCACGGTAATGAAAGTGGTCGAACAAACGTCTTTTGGATACAAAGGCTAGGTTTGTAAAGGTGGACTGCAATCGCCTCTGCTATGTGAAGTAACCGAGTGTGTAAACCATGAGGTAAATAATTGGAATTTGATGGATAATTTTGAAGGCTTTTCCAGTCACCACTTGATGTCCTGTGTCAACTAAGTGTGCAAGTGTGGAGCTCTATAGTTCTAATTTGTCCCTTGTTCAACCGTGATGCTCAGAAATTCTGCGATTGAACTGCCTCATTGTACGTCCAATGTAACTCGCTCCACAGGAGCAGTTGAATTGATAAATGCACCCAGAATCGCACGGTTGTAGATGAGACATAATTTAGCGGCTGGGAATGCTTTATGCAAGACTCTTTTTATGTTTTGTGTGATGATCTCACTGGCAACATCACTCTTAAATTGCTGCTTCAAGAAGATTTGCTTCTTAGGGACTGTTGGCATTGTTTTGTTAACCCTCGTAATATTCATGCGCTTAGTTACAAACTTGTCTGGGTAGCCATTCCTACTAAGCAGATCACGGACGGTGGCGCACTCTTCCTTTATAGCATCCTCTGAGCAAATAGCTGATGCACGGTATGCTAAGCATTTCATTAGGTTCCTTTTGTATTGGAGGGGTACAGCACTAAAGAAGTGCGTATATTGACCTGTTGATGTTGGCTTTCTATAGACACTTCGCTTCAGGGTTCCATCTGACCTCACCAACAGGACATCAAGAATTGGGATACTATCATTTTTCTCCTCTTCCATTGTGAAGTTGATTGCCGGGTGAACACTATCGAACTTATTCAGAACAGTATTCTTATCAGTCTCACTTTTGAGAACTATAGAGGTATCATCCATGTAACGACAATATAACTCTAAAGGGCTTATAGTATCGTTCAGTGGACCATTCTCAAGTTTTGCCAGAAAAAAATTTGCTAAGAGCGGGCCAAGGGGTGACCCCATGGCAACACCATCAGATTGCCGGTAGAGTTCATTGTTGAAAAGAAATTGTGCATTCATCGTACACCTCAGAAGTAGTTCTTTCAATGTGGAGACTGGAATACCTATTTCCATGCCGTGCTTCGTGAATTCGTTGCAAATAAAGTCTACTGTCTCCATTAAAGGAACGTTAGTAAAAAGAGATGAAACGTCACACGAAATCATTGACTTATTCTCTACTTCCAGATCCTGAATCTTTCTGACAAATTCAAAGGTATCTTTGAGACTGTACTTCACAACTTCTTTGTGGAGAGGCTTCAAAAGTTGTACCAACCATTTTGCTGTTGTATGATACGGAGAGTTAGTCATGTCAAGAACTGGTCGTAGAGGCAGACCGTTTTTATGCAGTTTCGGTAGGCCGTAAAGTCTAGGTGTAACGGTTCCAGTAGGTTTCAGCATTTCGAAGGTGCTTTCTGAAATGAAACCTTGTTGTTTTATCCTTTTCAGTGATTCAGTTGGATGTTTCACGGTTTTCTGTGTTGTATCAGCATAAGCGGCTAATTTCTGAAATTTACTTTCATCACTAAGTAAAGAATTCATTTTGTCTATATACTCTTTTTTATGCATTAAAACTATTTCTGACCCTTTATCTGGCTTGGCAATCACGATATTTGCATTAGTTTTAGTCTTTTTCAAGGCTTCTCTATGTTTTTTCGTTAAAATACTCTTTATACTGTTCATACTACTCGTGTACTTTGGGCGAGAGTCAACGAGTGTAATCTTAAGTCTATCTTCACTAGATGATGGTATCAAACCTTCCGTTTGCGTATATATGTTCTCAAACTGTATTTCCGTTTCCATCTTACTAATTCTATTACGACTCTATCACAAAAGTTTGGTCCAAGTGACAAAACTTCTAATTGTGTAGCATCTAGATGCATCATGTTTGAGATTTTTCCCGGTATAACAGCCTGACTGAGTTTTCGAACTATGGCTCTCTGGTTTATGGAGTTCACCATAGTCCTCCACTTACTAAGTAATATCACTAAGCGTCTCATATCAGTTGAAACTCATGGCTTACTGCATGAATGTGCACATACTTGCCGAGTTACATTTCACTTAATTGTTATGTGGAGTGTTTTGTATATAAAGATGCTCGCTTGGCGTCTATCCAAATGAAAAATTGACAGGACAGTTCAGTAAATTTCTGTTGTTGTCTGTCATACTTTTTGGCTGATTATGCTTTTTAAACGTCTCTGAACTTCAACTGAATGAATATCAGAGGACAGGTTGCTGGTTAAGTGGTTGAGTTGTGTGTATGTCTTACAATGTGATGAACTATCTGTTACATTTTAAACTACGAATGAGACAACAGCTGAGAATTACATACCACATCACAGACAGTCAAAGGACCAGTAAAAGGAGGCCACAAAGCAGTCATCACGTTTTTACCAGTGAGCGTAAGACAGCGATTTGGTTCGCTATGAATTAGATACACTTATTTTGTCTCAGTCAGTTAGATTCAATTATAAACTTTCTGTTACGTTTTTACAGTATTATCAAGGCTCTGCACAAATTTTATCGGTTTCATCGCATTTTTATTCCTTTGAAAGGCATCCTTATCTAAAGTACAACAAAATTTGCTACATGTCGCTGAGCTTATTCAACATGAATTGCCTGAATTATTGGAGCCGCCAAGAACGAAGCTACAGTGGGCTGATCTGTTGCGAAGTCAAGTGAAGAAATTATTTGCGTAAGTATTTATCCAATGGACAGTTTTTCATGCCTTCATTTCATATATCAATATTTAACAAAACATGTTTAGTTTTAATGGCACAGCTTGTAAACAAGCCTTCTGTTCAATGAGAACAGAAGCATCTTATATGTTTCAAGCCCAAGATGCTGGAAATTTACTACAGAAAAACTTAAGTATTCAGACTGTCAACCACACGAATTAGTTTTAGGCATCATCAGCTATGTGGGATCTAAACACCTGGTGATAATTTGACACATGCCTCGTTCAAGCCAGCTTC
Organism: Heterobilharzia americana; assembly: GCA_944470555.2. Lineage (NCBI taxonomy): Eukaryota > Metazoa > Platyhelminthes > Trematoda > Strigeidida > Schistosomatidae > Heterobilharzia > Heterobilharzia americana. The sequence continues at coordinate 67,586,428 of OX104128.1, read as the reverse complement.
TTTTTCTCTCGCACACTTTTAGTGCGACTGATTTAAAAATCAGTAGACAGTTATTGAGAACTTCAAAATTTAAAAGCTTGCTTACGATGATTGAAGTCACTTTGGATAGTTTTTATTTCCTAAAATCTTTGCCGGTACCCAAGATGTGAATTTCCAACATAAATTGGATTATGATAATTTGGTTGGTTGTGGCTAGCAGAAGAATCCAGGACGCGCGTTTCGTCCTATTTGAGACTCGTCGGCTGGATGTACCTGCACCCCAGTGATGTTGTTCCCACTGAGACTCGAACCCCGTACCCATCGCTTCAAATGCCGAGGCGTTATCAGTTATGCCAAGGAGGAACGATAGCCAATTTTGTACAACGGGTAGTAGTTATTACTATTTATTGACATACTTGTTATTCTCCGTTGTTTTGTTGGGTCGAATTGTTCGACCTCCGTGGCATAGTGGATAACGCCTTGGCGTTTGGAGCGATGGGTACGGGGTCCGAGTCTCAATGGAAACCACATCACTGTGGTGCAGGTACATCCAGCTGACGAGTCACAAATAGGACGAAACGCACGTCCTGGATTCTTTTGCTAGCCACAACCAACCAAATTATCATAATTAACATTCAGGCAATATCGAGGAACCCATATGTCAATAGAGGTCGAACAATTCGATCCAATAAAACAAACAACGGAGAATAACAAGTATGTCAATGAAAATAGTAATAAATTGGATTGTTGTAGAATGATTATTATTTGAAAAGGTTTATCTAGTTAATATAGAAATATGCAGTTAACCATCAAGTTGCATTAGAAAATCTAGATTTAAAATTGTATTTTATCCACCGACAAAAAGAGTATATTTTCGAGTCTTGTTCCGTTTCTTTTAATTCGAGCAACCGAGCTGCATCATAATCCTGCCGTAGTTTAGTTGAGTCTTGGTTTAGTTTGGTTTGGTTCTCAAACCTATTCTAGATTGTTGAGTTGCACCAGTATCAGTTGGTAGTACTGCAGTCTGCATTAAACATCAGTGTATAATTATCAGTTCCACGAGATTGCTGCAGAGAAGCTGTTATGTGATTATTTTTTCTACATTTAGTTACCGTGTGATATAAATCTGAGTACTATCATGTTTTAAAAATGTCTACCATGTAAATTAGATCAAGACATATAAGCGAAAAATATTGTTTTCAGTTAGATCCTTTTCAAGCTTTACTCTAATACAAATAGCTTAATACATATAATAAGAAAAATTAAACCAATCATGTAGATTTTCCAGCTAGTATGGTAAATGTTTTAAAATAACGATGGTGATAATAATACACGTAGCAGATGTAAGAATTCGAGCTAATAATCCTAGTCTTTGTATCCAAAAGAAGTTTGTACATCCATTATCTCTCCCTTGACCAGGGAATACTTAATTAATAACTTTATCATTGAAATTTTTTCCTACCCCTTACATATACTTACTGTATTTATTTCGGCTTTGTTTGTCCACTAACCTCATCCTTCAGTACTGCATTATCGTTGACGCGTAGCATTGAATGATTGTGAATTTCCTTCCTTTTGAGTTAAATCTTGCTGTTATGATCCTGCAGGAGGAGACTGGTTCCCACTGCATGAGAGCCTTCGATGTTCTTGGGGAAATCATGATAGCCACTCGAAAACTCAGTGTGCTCGTGGTTGTCGTCTGGATGACAATATCGGAGTAGATTATTGACTCTCCAGCTGACAGTTTGGAGGGTCCACTTCCATTCCATCTACAGATTCGTCGCAGATTCCAAGCACTTCTATGCCATACCTCCTCATCTCTTTTGCAATCTGGGCTGCCTTCCTAGGTTCATACATGGTGCGGACATTCCATGTCCCCATTCTTACTTTCATTTTCATGGAGAGAGAGAAGATACGTCGGCCAATTGGCTTTTGCCAACCGGCGTCATTTCGTCTCCCCGATTCCAGCTAGGAATAAGTTTGTTTTTTATCTTTTATATCTTCTTTGTGCTTTGAAGTTTCTGTAGCTGTTGGATTGGTTTTCTGGGGTAGGGTTGGTGGCCGTATGCCCAACCTTCCCTCTTTACCCGGGCTTGGGACCGGCTAGTAACTAGTGAACTAGTTAACCAGGTGAGGTTCATCCTATGCTTTTGACCTACTTTTACTATCAGTGTCTACACTTCCATGCTTATTTCTCGGTTCTTATCATCATTATCGATACAATCGCTTTAGTCAATGTTATTACTGACATGTATACTGGGCTTTTATTGGGAACACAAGGGAATTTACGGCATCAAACATTATCTGTTAAAGCTTTGGATCTTTATTGGGACTTGCGTTGTAATCAAGTCGTCAGGGTTGATATAAGTGAAGCATGGATCACTCTCTTATCAACCTCATTCATCTACTGAAACTTTGAAAGGTGAAGTAGAGTTCGAAATCATTGCTTATTACTTATACATTGGATGCCTAAACAAATGATTTAGAGCCTCATTGATTGAAGTGCATTATAGGATGAAAAAAGGCTATGGGTCCTGCGTTCGATGTTTATTAGAGTAGAGAACAAGTTAAGGGATTTCGTACTAACAGCGAAGAACTGATTACTCTTGTCTTTTGTTCCGTGATTATTTTCTGAATTTGGAAATATTGTGTTCTTTTCTATGCTATTCCCTATACCTTTTGATTTTATATCTGTTTATTTCTTAGGCCGATATGCAAATCAGGTCGTTTTGACCTCCTAAGTCATATTCAACTGGCACTAGCTGTGATTAATGCATTCGATTCTGTTACAAGTCGTAATCGAGTTCACAGTGTTCACGACAGTGTTAGTTTAGAGAAGTTACTTGTGAAATTTGAACGGTCTTTATTGGTTGCTAGTCAGACAGATTCTAAACTTATTCAACAACTTCAAAAGCCAACTCACTTTGAGCCTGTTCTACTTAGTGCATACAAAGAAGCTATGTAAGTTTAAATAGTTTGATTAATTCTATAACAAATTTCCTGTTTTACGTAAATTGTATCTTGCTTAATAAACTGTCGGTGTTTAACTTTTTTGAACTTTTTTTTATACTATCAGGTCTATGCATGGAAAGTGTTTCTTTTGTATCGAATACAATTTGTTGAATTGTATTACTGATAAATGATAAATTTGTAGTTTTTCAGACAACTTAAACACAATTTGCAGTCTGAAAAAACAACTAAAACCAACCCTCAGTCTGTAAGTGAAACTATGAAAACTCACAAATCCAAAGAGAAATAAAGTAATCACTCCCAGCGGAGTCCTCCAGCCGTCGTTATTGTTGATGATATACTATTTCATCTGTAATACTGACTGACCGTTTCACTTGTCTGAATACATATGTTAGTTGTGATCGACGAAATCTTATCTCAGTTGCTCAGTGATTGGTTGGAACTTACCATCTTACAGCATAAGTTAAATTAAGTCTATTCCCTTATGTACAGTCTGTGGTTGTAAAATGTGAATCACTTAGAGTAAACATTGTAAAAAGCATTCTGGTTATCTAAACAATCCAGCATTGAAGTCATTATATGGACAGGATAAAAACGCCGGTAAGATGATATTAGGCTAAATAAAAAGTTCCAAATGAAGGAGGTGAATCATTTAATAGTCTTTTGATTCGTTATCATCTGAGATAATTATGATAATTATTTCGCTTAGCTAGTCTATAAAAGTCATAAAATAACTTATAGAGAAAATCATGCATTGATTAAGTTACCAAGATGTTCTAGAACACTAAGTAATATTTACTTCTGTGAAAAAGTTTTTTGTTATGAATGTTTATCTTCTGTACAAACGGATTCTTTGTATTTCTACGACAACAGTACTCAGTGTAATGTATTATAAACTGTTAAAATTTTAACTATTTTTTAAAACGGTAGTTAGTTACGAAGGTTATGAACAGCATGAAAGGATGAAAGGCCAAGACAATGAATTCTCCTATTTCAGGAAGATTTATTTTGAAAGTAACTAGTAAAAATGAACTTCGTTAAGTTTCTAAAATTATATGGGATTTACATAATTTGAGGGTGCAAATAATGATAAGAAAATTCAGTCAAAAGAAATATGAAATACTAAAATAGAGAAATGAAGAACGAGAAAATAGTGAGATTCGGTATAGCGTCGTTAAGATAAGGATAATGTGTGTGGGGATACATCTGTGGCACTGACATCGGTTCTGAACCATATCACCTAGTCTCGAAGCACTGGTGGTTTCTGTTGTCCCGCGGATCCCAACTGGCTAGTCTGCATCGCCCTGCATGACTGAAACCAACAGTCAACGACTTCATATATTGATGCCATGTTTTAGTCGCCTAGTCGTGTGTGGCCTTTTTCCAGCCTAAACCTATTTGGGCCAACATTGTGTGAGGAGGCAATCGGCGACTAGGCATATGTAACACATGTCCCAGCCAACCATCTCAGTCGACGAAGGTTCATAACCTGGTCAACTGACTTACCTCTACTCCCTAAAACTACACATATTTGACTTTTGAGTTAGTCACATGGTGACACCATGGAATAGGGCCTATAGTACGAAGGCGGTGATGGTCAAACACTTGAAGCCTTCTCAAGTTCTCCACCTTCAGTGGCCATGTTTCACAGCCATACAATAGAACAGAGCGGACTGTTGTACAGGTGCAGTACATGCGACGCTTAATAGCCAATCTGGTCTCACGGCGGCGCCACAGGTGCCGTAAGTTGGCAAAAGCCAGCCCAGCCTTTTGTATTCGTGCAGAGATTTGATCGGCCACTGAGCCACTAGGGCAGGGCTGATCCTACTTCCCAGGTAAGTGAAGTGGTTGACACATGCAAGCACTAGACTCTCTATTGTTAACCATGGCACCGTTGAAGACTAATCCTTGAGCAACAATTTGCATTTGGGTGGTGAGAAACTCATCCTAAACTTTCTCAAATTCCCACTCAAAGTGTTCAGAAGACTCTGCATCTCGTCAGCGTGTTCACCCAACAGGACAATCTAATCTGCATATTCTAGGTCTAACGAAAATTCTCCTGTGATTAGGTCAACGTCTGTGTAGTCAGGTGACGATAGAGAGGCCGCCATCAGAATATCTGTTGTAAATTCGAATAAGATTGGATAGGGTGGGCAGCCTTGATTGACACCACTAGATGAGGATAGCTCCCTGGACATCTCACCATAGGCTCTAACACGCCCACATGTGTTCGAATAGAGAGCCTTGAATAAGGTGATATACTTGCTCGGCACGCCTTTCATTGAGAGATATTGCCATAAGACTTCTCGACCAACGGAGTCGAATGCCGCCTTCAGATCCGGGACTATAGCTAGTATCGGGCGTGTCGTCAAGCATGCCTTTGTTCCAGAATGTGATGGTGTGAATATTTGGTCGATACACAAGCAGCGGGGTCTAAATCCTGCCTGGTTTTCTCGGGCTTGCCTTTCCTGGGCTCCACTCAGGCTAATCAACGAAATAAGTGCACTGATGTCTTCAAGTGTTGTAATCAAATTGAGTTATCACTCAATACTGATATTAATATCATGAGTTAGAGTTGCTAGAGGCCTGACATGCTCAACATACTTCAATCAAAATCACAAATTAATTCGGTGAAGAAACTTTTCTCGACGAATCATTTTCAGCAGCTGTACAACCGTACTTATAGTAATAACAAACAAATAGATTAGTCTATTATTGGTTAGTAGGTCAACACTAAGTTATCAAAACAGAATGTTTTGAGGTGAGATAGTGGGTCAATTGTAGAGTTAAGAAGGGATTGCGTAATCCAGTATGTGTAAGGAAAATATGCAGTAGATTAACATAATGACTAGTAGGCGAAATTAACAGGTCAAAAATGATACTAATTATAACCACTAAACTGAGTAAAACATTGTGAGGATTTTCGTGGGAGATTAGAGCTAACATTTCTAGACGTGGGAAAGAAGTAAACCGCAAAGTAAAAATAAAAAGTACTGATAATCGTTTAGTTAGAATAAGATGAATAATGAAGCAATAAAAAACTCAAGAAAGGGATATGACCACAGCAAAATAAGAGAATGGACGTACCTCTTCTGTACACAGAGCTCAGGTTTTAAATGTTTAGTCGCCAAGGCCTCTGCTATGCATAAAAGACGAATTCGTACTCCTCGCAACCCGTTTGGTTTGACTTTGTATAGGATTTTGAAAGAAGACTGTGGGGAAGCGACATGACCAAAGTTGACGCCAAATTACTCTATCTATTGTGCTGGTGGGATATTTAACTGGCTATTGTAAATCAAGAGTACTGCGCCGCAGTTCTGTGTTTTAATTGGATGGGAAACGACCATTCAAGGTAGGTGTTACGGGAAGGTTTGAAGTGTTCGAGCACCGTTACCTTCGCAGAATCGGCTGTATATCGTGAAGCCACTATGTCAGTTAGGCATAAGTTAGGCGTAGAGTTTTACATAAAAGAGGTGAGTCAGTTGACAAAGTTGCGAACCATAGTCAACTCAGATGGCTGATTGAGGCATGTGCTACGCATGCGTAGTCACCACCTGCCTCGTTGCCTAATGTTAGCTGAAGTGGGTTCAGGTTCGAAAAAGAATAGGGGCAACCAGACTAGAACATAGTATCATCCCACAATGTCTGACTGTCTTGGCTATTGAAGGGGAATGTGGACTTCGCGGTTGGCGTTCGAGTGACAACGGAAATCGACAGATATGGATTCAAATCGATCTCAGAAGTGCTGATTCAGCTACTTGTTGTCTTATCTTACAACTGTGGTGTAGTGCTTTATGCATTCAATTACCACACATTAGTTTAGTTTACAGGTTCAAATCTACCCACAGACTCTTCGACAAACGGCGGTGTCATATTAACTGATAACTTAGCACATAAGCTCATGTAAGATTGTTGAGGATCAGATGAATTAAAATCAGTAATTTGAGATTCAGGGTGTAACAAGATAGCCTTACATTGTATTTTTAACCTAAGAGAGTTTTTCTTAATGTGTCCTATATTGTTTGATTCTGTATCAAATCTAAGTTTTTTTTTCCAATTTTAGGAATTTGCCAAACCTGGATGAAATGTTCTTTTTTGTTACGCATACAATCAATTTAATGCATGTGCATTCACCGATCTCTGAATCAATATGGTCAGCTATCCGAGTAAGTGTAAATACTAGTCTCTGTATATTCCACTAAATGTTAAGATGAGCTAATCATTTAGCAAGGGCGCACACTTCTGTTAGTGAGTTCACTGCGAAAGCTTTACAATCTATGCATAAAAATATTTAAAATTTGTGTACATGGAATTATCATCATCAATATCAACATAGAACCAGACATTAACTGCTTAACGGTCCAATTTGCCATACATCATATCGGCATATCATGTAGCAAATTAATAAGATGAAAGATGAAGAACGAAAGAAAAGTTGGTCAGAAGCAGTAGAAGGCAGTTAAAGAGAGGGAGGAGGAATGAGAAAATGCTGAGTTCAGTATAGCGATTAGGATGAAGGTAATGTGTAGATGCATCTGCACCTCTGACATCGACTCTGAGCCATGTCACCTTGAGTCTCTAACTACTGGTTTCTGTTGTTATGCGGATCCCAACCGGTAAGTCTACATTTCCCTACACGGCTCAGATCGACAATCAAAGACTTCATGCGATGATGCTATGTTTTAGTCTGTTCTCCTCGAGCCTTTTTCCAGCGTGGACCTACTCAAGCTAACATTGCGCGACGAGATAGACAATGACTATGCATGCGTAACACATGTCCCAGTCACCTTATGAGATGAAGGTTCACAACCTCATCAGCTGACTTTCCTCCTCTTTCTAAAACTACATCTGACTTTTATATTACTGATGTGGTGATACCATGACCCGCAAACTATGCTACGAAGGCAACTGTGGTCTAGCACCTAAAACCTTCTCATGTCCTCTACCGTTTAATAGCCATTTTTCACATACATATAGTGGAACAAACCCAACTGCAGCGCAGCACACTTGCCCCTAATGGACAGTCGGATACCACGATGGCACCACAAACGACGTAATTTGGCGAAATCCAATAGAGCTTCTTGTATCCGTGCAGAGATTTCGTTGGCCACTGACCAACGCACCAAGTCCCAAGGTAAGTGGAGTGTTCAGTGCACTCAACTATTTCGCTCCCTATTGTTGGACAGGGCACCAGGGAAGACTAATTTTTGAACAACAATTTGCATTCGGGTGGTGAGGAATGCATCTCAATTTTTCTCAAAATGTCCAGGAGACTCTGCATCTTTTCGGAGTCCTTCACCTAGTGGGACTATCTTATCTGCCTACTCTAGATGTACTAAGGATTCTCTTGTGATAAGATCATTCCCTTTAAAGTCAGATGACGAAGAGTGATTTTTGAAACCAAGGAAGTATTTAGTCCTTTTAAGTATGCATACTAAATACTATCAACATAACTCTTATCAGAAAAGGAGAGAAAACGAAAGCTATGTGATATATATAAGTAGAAACTAGTAATACTAATGAAAATAATTTGAAACTTCTGGGTTGGTTTGACTTAATTTATACTATATAAATAATTCCCATATTATCGCATATTTAACTTCATAAGACCAAAGATGTAAGTTGATTCTTACTGTAACGTGTTCATTTGATCATATCCAGACTAAAATACTTTTTAAACAAAACACTACAGTTCAAACCTCTCTATTCTATCTATAGTTGAGGTTGAATTACGTAATCTTAACAAATTGTAACAAGATAGCTGATTGCAGACAACTGATAGAAGTCCCATGATCTCAAAGATAAAATCTCTGACTGTATCATAGAATTACACAGTTTTAAGTCACGGGGAAATAATAAACTTTTTATAACACATGTATATCGTTTTGCTGATTAGCAGGAAGTACGTGAAGCCTCATTTCACATTAGTTTCGCACCAACTCTCTCCAAGTGTTCAGTGAAAAAAGTGAATCACAGATACAAGCCGCCTGAATGATTTATCACAGCGCATTTAGCTTTTTTGTCGATGGGTAAACCCCAAAACTCCAGCAACCGCTTCATAGACGTAACCTTGACGTGTGCAATAAATCTTCACCGTAATTAATACAACTGGGATTTCGTTGAGATATTTGTTCTCTTTTTTATAGTTATGGGTACCGCTTGTGATAAGTGGTGAATAATTAATTGTGATCTACATATTTACTGTTATGACACTTAGTGAAAAAACTTATTTTATTTTACAGGAAATGTTTACGATTGGTCGGGAGAAAAGTAATGAATACACAATGAATCAAAGAGTTCCAGGTAAATTTTTAAATATTGCCTGTTGAAATTATACTATATGGTATGTGTAAAACGTTCACCAACTCATTGTATAGCCTTTAAATAACGTTTAGGATACCACCAATCCATTCATCCATCCAAATCAACATAGGACTAGACATTACTGCGTAACAGTCCGAGTTGCCACAGCTCATATCGGTACATCAAGTAAAAAGGCAGCGAAGTAGAAGATAACGACAAGAAAATTCAGTCAAAAGAAATATGAAATACTAAAATAGAGAAATGAAGAACGAGAAAATAGTGAGATTCGGTATAGCGTCGTTAAGATAAGGATAATGTGTGTGGGGATACATCTGTGGCACTGACATCGGTTCTGAACCATATCACCTAGTCTCGAAGCACTGGTGGTTTCTGTTGTCCCGCGGATCCCAACTGGCTAGTCTGCATCGCCCTGCATGACTGAAACCAACAGTCAACGACTTCATATATTGATGCCATGTTTTAGTCGCCTAGTCGTGTGTGGCCTTTTTCCAGCCTAAACCTATTTGGGCCAACATTGTGTGAGGAGGCAATCGGCGACTAGGCATATGTAACACATGTCCCAGCCAACCATCTCAGTCGACGAAGGTTCATAACCTGGTCAACTGACTTACCTCTACTCCCTAAAACTACACATATTTGACTTTTGAGTTAGTCACATGGTGACACCATGGAATAGGGCCTATAGTACGAAGGCGGTGATGGTCAAACACTTGGAGCCTTCAGTTCTTTGTCTGCTTCACTTAACTGTAGTATTCAGTAAGGTAAAGGACTCTGTGACCAAATAATCATTTTACTAACAAGATGTGTGTGTACAGGTTGACAAAATGGTGTTATTGTTTATAGCGAGTTAGGTTATGAGTTTTACAATCATGATGATATACTCAGAAGTTGAATATGTATACCGTTCAGTTTCACTTTTACGTCCTGAAAACAGTGTTATTGACATGTAAGTGAAACATATAAGTGTACAACTTGGTGGATAGAGTTCTATGCAGTTCTTGGGTATTGAGGAGAAAAGAGACTAATTTCTTTCTTATAATGAGTTTCCTATCAGATCATTTTATTTCGATTGTAATTAAGTGATTTTGAAGCTTATTCTTTTCACTGTTCTAATGTATTATAAGGGTTGGGTGAATTTGTTCAGCCTGTACTTATTTTGATATAGCAACAGTGAATTTCCAAGGATATCGTTTAATTTTTAAACTGTTAACGATATATAACAGGAATAAGAAATTCAGATTTCAAACCTACTCTAGGGTTAATTAGTTCCAAAAACTGAAGTTTGTTTAGTGTATGAATAGAGTTCCTCAGACTCTAGAATATTCTACCAAACATAGTAATAGCCTATATTATATACCATTCAGTTTTCGAGAAATATAACAAGGAATTACGTTTGTATTTTTTATCACTAAAAACTGTTCTGACGAAAAATTTGGAAACTATTTAAAGTTGTAATGATATTTTTTTTTTATCTCTTTTAAGCAGAGGTGAAGTTATTTTATTATTTAAATGATAATTTTTTTTATCATTGAAGGTGGATTAATTCCTAAAGGATTATCTGTAAATGATCTTGTTCAAAATATCAAGTCTTTTCGTGAAAAACGAGCTCAACTACCCAGCTATAAGTAAGTTAGTTTTAACTTGTACTATGCTTTACCAACTTATACCATTTTCATTTTCGATTTTTATGCTTATGTTTAATCTAATAAAAATATAGATGTAGGAAGTAGGTACATTTTAAGCATTAGTCATTCTTTAATTAATAATAATTATTAATAAGTAGCTAAAGGCTATTTAAATGACTCCAAAAATCCACTGAAGTTCAAGTAAAAATGTCTCACACATCGCAGTGTTTGCAGAGGGTTAAGTGAACAACTATTTTTGATATGCTGGTATAATGATCAACAATAACAAAACAAGTGTAGTAGTAAATTATAAGTGATATGTATTAAATTATCAGTTGTAGTTGCTACTACCTTAGAAGATGGGATAAAAAAGTGTGGAAATACTGCAACTCTCGTATCTTACAAGTATTTAAGCAGATTGTCTGTTGACTTTTTTGGAAAAACGAGTATTAACTCAAACTCATTAGGTGGGTACTGGGTTGGAGTCTAAATGGCAACGCTATTACAATGGGACGCAGGTACATCCTGCTGACCAGTCCCAAGAGAAAACGTGCATCCAGAATACCACTGTTGGTCACCAAGTAATGTAATGAGTATTCAGGCATTCTCATTTGACTATCTGAGATAGCCGTAGTTTGGCAGGCTAGTATTTATCCCGGGTGATAATTAAAGGTGAGATAAAAACCTGGACCGCGGCCGGATTCGAACCGGCGACGACCACCGGGTTACCGACTCGGTGCTCTACCAACTGATCTTCGAGGTCCAACTCCTGACCAGAATTTTATTTCACCTCAATCAAACGGTAGTAACGCGTCACTAATTCACATGGTAGCCGGGCAAAACCTCTGGCGTTTGAAGTGAAATAAGATTCTGGTCGGACCTCGTATTCAGGCAAAAATTAAGCGACAGTGTGTCCAATCACTAAGTTGAAATTTAAGTTATCAAAGCTATCAATTTACAAACAAGCTAATAAAATGAACTCATCATCCCCTGTTTCAGCAGTTTTTCTGTGAAGAATTCCAGAACTCCACTTCTTTTGTTGCATTCTTATGGTGAAGTATGTTTTAGGGATGTGTTCCTGAGTGTTATGTAACCGTATGAGTGATAACTTTTGGAACGTTCACAAGCTGATTATCGAAGCTTAGAGAACAAAAAACTAATGACAACCATTCTGATGTACGAATTTTGTTCCAAGTGATCACTAAATGGATTCTATAAAATGTTACTAATTCGTTGGATAATAAAGTGTGTTATTTATTCAGCCCATGCCTTTTTGATTCTTCCATATCCTGCGGCAATTCTTGTTACAAAAGTTTTAAATGTTTATTTATGTTTGTTTATTGCTTGTTTAGTAATCTAGTAGGTGCATCACAAGCTCGTTATCAACCTCCCTTAGTGCAAATGATGAAAGACTTGGTGACGGCTAGAGAAAATCCCAATGAAGCTGGCCCAGCGTTAAATGGTATAACACATAAACCATGCTCATCTTCATCAGGCAATTGGTTGGGGGAATTAAGGTATTCACTTAAAATGTCGTGCATTTTCCATTTTATATCACTCTCTTGATGTTATCTACTACTACCGTATTCGTCGTTTGATATATTGATTTTAACTTCGACTTAGATTGTTTCAGTGCTTGACAACAATACTTTACAGCTGGGAATATGGTTCATTGCATCTTAATCGTCCATTTTCAAATATTGTTTGAGTGCTGGTCAAACTCACTGCATCAAACCAGGTTACTACTTACTTTTCCAGTTACTCATGTCTGTTATTTCAACCCGCCGTACCTCACAGTATTATGCAAAGAACATGTGGATAGAAAAAAAAGTGATATAAAAAGATAAAGTTGTGTAAGAGAATAAACAATTTAAAGATAAAGGTTAGTGCGAATATTCAAGCATTAGATGTCAAGCAGTGAATACATTTGCGCCATTCTCACCGATTTTTAGCCATGTCACCAAGGGTCCTAAACTATTGATTCCTTTCGCTTCAAGTAGGTAGTCTACATCGCGCCACACAGCTGAGACTAATAGATATGGAGTTCACGGACTGGTACCACATCTTGGTTTTCCGACTGTGAACCCTCTTCCAACCTAATCTTGCTTCCCCTAGCACGTTACATCGATTTAGGTAGGTGGCTTGTTTGACATGCGCAGTACATGTCCTAGCCATCTCAGTCGGTAAGGGTTTACAATCTCGTAAATCGACCTGCCTGTTTCTCATAGTGCTCTTCGCCTGACCTCATCATAGCTCACATAGTGATTCCATCAAACATGGTAAATGCTACGTGGACATCTGTGATGAAAACCCAGTGATCGCTTCATATCTTCTACCTTTACTGGCTATGCGTCACAGCCGCATAACACGAGATAACCAACCTCATCTCAGTATAGTCGTCTTTTGATAGACAGCTAGATATCTCCCCGGTTGGAGCCATAGATTACTCTTAATAGCAAATACCGAACGGGTCTTGCGTTTCCGAGACGAGATTTCGTCAGCCACCACCCCGTTCGGTCTGATAGAACTCCCGAAGTGAGTGAAGTGGTCGGCATATTCCACGACTTCACTCCCTATCATTAAACTGGGAGTGCTTGGAGCAGACCAGTCGATGAGCATGATCTTACATTTGACAGGTACCAGCGAAACGCATGCCAAACATCTTCAGATTTCTGCTGAATGTGTTCACAAGACCTTGCACTTTGTTAGCATCTTCGTCTAGCAGGACAATATAGTCTTCATACACCGCCACCCAGATGACCTTCAGAAACTAGGTCAATCCCTGTTAAGTTAGACGTTCCTAACGACATATCTATTCGTACGTGTATAACGAAGTTAGACAGGAACAGTGGCAATGGATATCCTTGATGGACACCACTGGTTGTCAGTAATTTACGTGGCGACTCTCCATGAGCCTTACGCGGCTGCGTTAGTTCGATTCCATAGTTTTTATAAGCATTGTATGCTTTCTGGGAACTCGCTTGACAGTGGGACACTGCCACAACTACTCTCGGGCGACAGAATGAAATGTTGCCTTCAGGTTGGGAAATATAGTGTGTCGACGATTAGTCAGTTGGGATACCTGTATTCCAGGACCTGTCGTTGGTTAAAAATATGATGGGTGCACCCTCGTGCAGCTATGTCTGGAACCTGTCTGGTTTTTCTGAGTTTGCTTTTCTTGGGCTACAGTTAGGCGTCGGATAAATACGGATCCTAGGATCTTGGACACAACATTAGTCAAGTTAATTTCTCATAGTTGTCACAAGAAGATTTCTCTCTGTTCTTATATACGTCGATGATCAGTGAAGTAGACCATTCTGATAGGATTTACTCTGATTCTCATACACCATTTGGCGCCTCCATCCCTCTAATCACTAGTTTTCTAACTCCATCCTTAAAAACTTCAAGTGGCAAATTGTCAGGTCCTGTTCATTTCCAATGTCTCACTTTTGATGCACACTTCTCAACTTCAAGGAGAGTTGGAGGGCCAACATTTGCATTCGTGCTGAATGTTGGGCATCTGAAGCGTTGCTGCGAGCAAACTGAATTGTACTTCAAAGTCATCTACCCAACGCTTTAGCCATCTATCCTGGAAGGCAATCAGCGTTCCATCCTTTTTGGTCATGGTCTCACCAACAACCCTCTTCTTCTTGCCAGTATCCGTAATAAGCCTAAATAGTTGTCAAACGTTACCCAACACTGATGCCTTCTTTAACGCTCTCGTTTTCGCCACCCACCTCTACTCACGATCATTGCAAATACCCTTGGTCAACTTATATTTAAGTAGCTTGCGCTTTTCCTCGTTGTCAGAGCTAGCTGGAATCAGTCTTCTCGCACCAGTCATTTTAGATGATGTCGTGGAAATCCGATGACATTCACTGACCTTCAGGTTTAGGCTACCAACTGTTTCTATCGCTGTATCTACAGCCGACCTAATATCACGCCAGGTTTCCTCAGGATGAAGATTCCTGTCACGTGGAGATAAATGCGAGGTGAACTCTTCCCCATATGTAGGTTGGTGTTCTCGTTATCCAATCGACCATAGACAGGCTTTGGTTATCACCTTCCTGCAACCAGTAATTCGCAGAAATCCACGAGCCCGTAATAGCACATCATCTTAGTCGAAACTCGTGCTGCAGTAGGAGTGGAAATCTATCTGTGTCCATTGTTGGTCTGAAGTCGGTAGATGCCATGTGAGACAGCCTCTCAACTTATGCTTGAAGTTAGTGGTAGTCAGAAACAACTGTTTGTCTGAACAAATTGCTAGTGACGATGACCGCTGTCGACTCGTTCACATAGTATTGTGTAAATACGTCTCAGATGGCTTTCTGATTCTCTCACCTTCCCTACTTGAGCTTTGAAGTCACCTGCCATAATGATTACACGTGAATGTTTACTTTCTGTCGCAAAGTTGATCATTTTTCATATAATTCATTGTTTGCATCATCTGAACAGCATCAATCGAACAGCACACAGACGGCCGTTCACTGATATCCATTTATGAAGCGCACTTTCTGCTCTACAACTCAATGGTATGTCTGCACCAGGAAGTCGGCGAGAGCTAGTCATTGGGTCTCCGGATACTCGTAAGGGGAATTTTGAAGATCTACTATTGTGACGAAGTGAGATGAATTCGATAAGCAAACTCGGTTGCTGCGTATGTGTCTCAGGTACACAGCATACATCAATTTCTGGAGGGTCTGGATTTATGGCAAGCGATGCTTGTTATCCGATTCGGCATAGAGTTTAGAAATGATAAGTTCCTGCAGGAAATCCATAGCATATGGTATCTTAAGAGACTAGAAATTAGGTTTCGATGGCTTTGATTGTTGGTAATGATTGCAGAGTGAGGGATAGGAGAAGGGTTAAGAGGCTTAATATTAGTATCAGGAGGTGCAGGCAACGTGGGAGACAGAATTGAAGAGGATATGTTATGTTTGTTTTGGTCTTGTCTAATACCGGAGGCGTGTTGGCAGTTGACACTTCCTGGCCCCCTGCCGCGTAGAAGACGATCTTTTTAAAGGTGTCTGAATGAGAAAAAGCTTTATATGACCTCAAAGCTCATCGGAGATCTGCTTGAGACCTATCACACATGGCCTTTCGCGGGATGTTGTTTCGAGGTTTGGTTGTTCTAACGCCGGATAAAGATTACCCATACCACTGGCATCGATAGACCGTGGGGCGTGGTGTAGTGTTATTTTTGGGCCGACTTTTTCTAACCGCTTCCTTCCACTGAGAAGACAGTATCGGCGTGGCACTGCTGTTCATGCAAGGGAAACACTTTATTATTGTCACATGCCGTCCAACTAGCAGCAGTATGACTTTGCCCTCAGACCCCCATCATAGTGCAGTAATTTACACTACACCGATGACTGCTTTTCGTCTAATCGCTAACTGGTAGACCCTTCTAGCATGGAGGACCTCGAGAGAACAAATATTCAAGTAGGTGTGCTCGTCGGGTCATTGCGATATCCAAGACCTACGCCCACGTCAGGGTATCAGCTATCGGCCGGCTGAGGATATAGCATGGTATATTCTGAAGAAGGAGAGACGTCTTAGATATGTGGTAACCTCAGGCTGTACGGTAACTGAAACCACTTCATATTTGAATTATTTTCCCACTAGTGTGATATTCAACCTCGACCACCACCCCATGGTATCAGCTATCGGCTGGGGGAAGGTTCCGTGGGTTATTAGTACTCTTGAATCAGGTATGAAGCAGTAATTATCTCTCCAGTTACTGCGTAAATGCATGTTCGCCTTAATCATCTTTTAGCTTATCTTCAGTAGCTTTTCTAGCCATAGCATTCTCGTGACCAATCAGCTACATATAGATGCTTGCTGTAATTTACATGTAATCAGAGTTCGGGCACTATTTCCGCCGGTCGTTATAGCGTCTTCTGCAAGCGATTACCATTATTCGTTAACTTGCCTTTAGTCTTTCACACATAAATCTCCCCTTCATGAATTTGAATAAAGTGCAGTGACTGGAGCAGAATAGGATCGTGTCATTTTATTTCGCTGGTTTCTCGTCACCTGCTTACAACCTTAATCATCTAAATATCATGTTCTACAAGAATTTGAAGTTACTTTTTACAATGAAATGAAGTTAGTTAACAATCATTAACATATGATATAGAATACAAACATCTGGATAAATAGTAGGTTGTCAGGTCAACGAAAAAGTGATCTATGGTTCTATTTAAAATCATAAATCCGTTTTCAAACGTTAGATTGCTACAGCCTCAGAGAACGTTATATGGATCAAGTTACTCTGTTTATTGATTACCTTGAAGGATTCCAAGGTATCCGTTTCATGTCGTGTGTAGATAAGATACTAAGCGACAGCACTATAGGTACATGTTCAAAGAATTTAAGGTAAACAGAAGGAAACTTGTCGACTTCTGATTTTACCGAGGAGCCTATTATTCTATAGAGAAGTGTTAATTTGACTACAAGATATGTATATAGTTTTCGCCTAAACCACTTTCTGATGTCGTCAACTTGCAAGTCAGCTAAAAATATACAAGTGGTATTCACAGTTTTTACCATATGGAGTATGTCTAATAGACTGTGCTTTATTGCATAATCCAAATTTTGTTATAGAACGTCTTCCACATTTTATATGTTTCTTTTTTTGACAGTCGATTCATTCGAATTCCTGGTGGTGGAAATGAGAAATTTCTCCCGTATAAAACTGATTATATCATTCTCATTTTTATGGGTAATGGTTTATCGTTTTCATTGTGCCGTGAACTCTTTGAAATTGTTTCATCTCATTCTACAAAAAAACCAAACCATATGTTCAAAGTAAGTAAACCCTATAACTTCATATTTTATATCATAATACTTGCCGAAAATGTTTAAGATGATTAGAAAAGGATGTTAGAAAACGTGTTGTCCAGAAATTCTAATGAATGTTTGAAAAACATCTGAGCAAGTGTTAAGTCATAACTACACCTACCATAATTCTCTGCTTTACTTCTGTGTATTTTCTGACGAAAACCCACCAAAAACAAAATTATCAGCCTATCTATCAGAATTATTTGATCAGTTATGGTTTGTGATAAATTGGTTGGTTGTGGCTAGCAGAAGAATCCAGGACGCGCGTTTCGTCCTATTTGGGACTCGTCAGCTGAATGTACCTGCACCCCAGTGATGTTGTTCCCACTGAGACTCGAACCTCGTACGCATCGCTTCAAATGCCGAGGCGTTATCAGTTATGCCAAGGAGGAATGATAGCCAATTTTGTACAACGGGTAGTAGTTATTACTATTTATTGACATACTTGTTATTCTCCGTTGTTTTGTTGGGTCGAATTGTTCGACCTCTGTTGGCATATGGGCTCCTATGTGGATACCTCGATATTGCTTGAATGTTAATTATGATAAATTGGTTGTTTGATCATTGGATTTATTGGTTATTAGTTTAATGATCTGCTATAAATTTATCGATTTAAATATAATAAGAGAAGCCTATCGAAAAAAGTCTTAGTTTATTCCGATGTTTTTTTGTGGTACTTTAAACAATGAAATCTAATAGATCCTCTTTGAAAGAATGCATTGATGAAATCATAGTGAAATAAAATATTGGCATGAATTAAACAAGAGAACAGATAAGCATAGGAAGATTTTAAAACAATTAGAGTTTTGAGTGGTATCACCTAATATCTTTATTCAAGAGCTTCTTAAATTTCTCAAGAATTTAACCAAGATGATACACTTGGATTAAACTAGTATTTGTTTTCAATGATTGATGTTACTTAATTCGACTACTATAGAACTTCGTTCAGTGTAATTCTGTTTCTTATAAAAGAGAGTGTAGACGTAATTTATAGTTGGGCATAAATAATACATCCTGAAATCATTTCGATTTGGCAATCTTATTAACTAATTTACTTCTTGCCCTTAAACTGTTAAACTTTAGGACAAAGTTACACGATAATTTCCTACATTGTCTTTACGGACAACTTACGTAGTTATTTATTTGAGGATTTATTGACAACGTATTGTGTCCTATTATTTAATTAGTGCTTCTTTTTTCCTATTTCACTAACAACTGTGTAGCGCATCTGTGTAGAGATAAAACGATCTCTTTCATCAGATAGACTGTGTAATTATGATCCCACTGTTTGTTGAACATTTTTATGTCGTAATGCTCTGTGGGTTTAGTCCCTATAACTTTATTATAATTCCATTATTATTACCAATATGATTATTACTGTAAGTATATAACTTCGTAAATGAACTTTTTAATATATATTTTAGCTGAAAATTGTTACGAGTGGATTCATTGGTGGACGTTCAGGCATTTCCAGTTATTTAAATGTTAATATGTAACTTTGATTTTTGTTAAAATTTTAATGTTTTGGTACTTTCACGTATACTTTGTTTTGTATTCACCTCATGTTCACAACTGTTGAATGATTTTGATATTTTTCTGTGAAAAAAGTTCGTTTATTTAGCAAATATGGCTTCTGTGATTTTGTGTAATGGAATATGTACATATAATTATTATTATTATTATTAGTCCCTTGGGTTCCTAGTGGAACATAGGGCTTCAGTAGCACGCCTCCAGTGACCTCTGTTCTCTGAGATCTATTGAACCTGGTTCCACGACAGCCCACAAGCTCTCATTTCCTCCTCGCACGACCTTCTCCATGTCAACCTCGGACGTCCAACTCGTCGCTTCCCGTGGGGATTCCACTCGAGTACCTGGCCTAACGCGTGATGTCCTCAGTCGGCCTTCTCAGTGCATGGCCAATCCATCTCCACTTCTTCCTGCATATTTGTTGCGTGATAGGTTCTTGGTTGGTTCGTTTCCAGAGTTCCTTGTTGCTTATTCTTTCTGGCCATCTGATCTTCAGTAGCGAGCCAGCGTAAGCAGTTGTTGATGAGTGTCTGTAGTTTATTGGAAATGCCTTTCGTGACGCGCCAAGTCTCTGAGCCATACAAGAGCACTGACTTGACGTTGGTGTTGAAAATCCGTATCTTGTTCCACATGCTGAGTGCAGAAGATCTCCACACTGTTTTCAGGCTAATGAAGGCCTGTCTTGCTTTTCCGATTCTGACTTTGACGTCTTCGTCCGTCCCGCCTGTAGTTGAAACAGTGCTTCCTAGATAAGTGAAGGAGGTTACTTCCTTTAAGTTTCTCCCGTTCATATAAACGAGATATAAAAATGGTTTCATGATTGTTGAACTTCAAGATAAAAGTCAACATTCGATACAGTCTGTACATGTTTAAATTTCAATCTGTTTGAAAAAAATTGTAGCTTTTCACCTGAAAGTTTTAATTGAATCTTTCTTTGTAAGATAATTAAAATAAAACTAATCATATATATCTCTGTGAAAGTTATGATCAGTAAACGATGCACTGACCACTTCAAGAAGCTCTTGAATTGACCACCACCTGCAGCCCACCATCAGAACTACCAGTGAACACAAGCCCTCCGACAAAAGTCGAAGTTCTGAACGCCATAAGGTCTCTGAAGTGCGGGAAAGCATCAGGACCAGATGTAACCCCGCCAGAATCACTGACAACAGACGCAGGGACAATAGCGGACATGCTCAAACCACTATTACAGAAGATCCGGAAGGAAGGAAAGCTACCTGCCAATTGATTGGAAGAAAGGTTACCCCGTCAAACTCTCGAACAAGGGAGACCCAAGTCTTTGCCCTAACTAGCACAGAATCATGTTCCTGTCCACCCCAAGCAGAATATTATGCCGCATCATCCTGGAGAGACCAAAGAATGTGTTGAATTCAAAACTACGATCGCAACAGGCTCGCTGGATTAAAGAAGTACAAATCATGTGCGGAGCAAATTGCAACGCCACTCTACGCATAATCATAGGACAGAGTATAGAATGGCAGTCAACTGAACTGTGCCTCAACTTCATTAGCTTTGAGAAAAGGCCTTCGACAACGTTGACTGACAAGTAATTTGGCAGTTGCTTCAACACTATGGAATACGACAAACCTTTAATAATCTCATTCAACAAATTAATGAAGACGCCACATGCCAAGTAATTCACAATGGGAAGCTCAGTGACGACTCTGAAGTGAAGTGAATACGAGAGTAAGCCAAGGCTCTGTACTATCACGCATGATCTTCCTGATTAAAGTGGACTGAACTCGATTATGCAACAAACAGTGAAGTGGCTACCAGTGTAATTCACATCGTGCGTTTCGTCCTACTTGGAACTCGTTAGGTGGATGCGCCTACACTCCAATGAGTGATGTTATTCCCATTGAGACTGGAATCCAGAACCAGTGCTTCAAACGCCGGAGTGTTATCCCCTTGGTTACTGAGGCACGAAATCTACCTATCATTATAGGATATTAGTTGTTATCAGTTATTGATATTTGTGATTTTCTGTTGTTTTACCGGATCGAATTGACCGATTGTTTTTGCCGTGTGGACTCATATGCAGATGCATCAGTATTTCCTGAAGAATCACTATGAATTTTCTTCGTAATCCATTGGTGAGGGGTATTTATGACGTTAAGATAGGTCGTCTTTCTTCGGAAACTCAAACCTGAATTCATGTTTCGTTGTAACACTGAATAAAGTAGTGAATGGTAATGGTAACTCATCCCACTAAGATGCACTTTCAAGTCCGACTCAACTTTATTAGATCTGTCGTGTGCTTAGTCACTTCGAAGTAATAAAACGTTTTGATGAACAAATCGAAGTAGGATACAACAGTTCAAAGTAGTCGAAAAACTATTGTAAGTAGAAAGTGTGATAAGGTAGTAGTGTAAAAACCTCTCTGTTATACAAGTAAACGAAAAACACTGCACGCAGATCAGTTAAAACCTTTCTTATGTATATCTTATCACATAATTAATATTGGAGAACATTGCTTCATTGGGCCACAGTCTCAATCATACTAACGCTCAAAAGCAGTAAATCACCCTTGTTAATTATTTGGAAATGGATTTATTGTGGCGGTCAACTTCAGAATCACTGGGATCGTTATAATTGACTTAGTTTTCCCTTGAGACCAATCTTCATTGTAAACCAATATGACATATGGGACGATAAAGATTTACATCAGATTTCGATTAAGTGCGGATATTGTTCACCATGTTAACAATCAAAGAGAGATAACACGGCTAGCCAACATCAAAACAAGGTTTCTAGGAAAAAATGCATTCACATTCGACGTCGTGATTCCTTCGAAGTTACAGTTTAGAAATATATATCCGATGAATTTCGTGTAAGATTAGTAATATACTAATTTGTTGGGAAAAATGAACTTCCACAATCGGGAAGTTACATAGAACAGGCACAACAAATTTTAGAGTCTTTGCAATACAAATAATTTTGATAGAGCTACGGGTTCTAGTGTCTACTATCACCCATGATCCTCTTGATTGTGGTGGACTGAACTGGATGATGCAACAAACAGTGAGGAGCGAGAAGAGGGGCATACGCTGGCTGGACAGGGGAAAATAACCTAGAAGATTTAGATTTCGCCGATGACTTGTGTCCAATGTCTTGTAGCACAAAGTTGAAGATCTAGAGGCGAAAAGTAACAAGTTGACAGAAGAGGCGGGGTGGGGCAGGGCAGTGAAGACGGGACTTCAAGTGAACGTGGAGAAGACAGAGGTGATGAAGATAACCAACCAACACCACTACCACTAACAACAACAACAACAAGCTCCAATCACCATGAACGGGAGAAACTTAAAGGAAGTAGCCTCTTTGACCTACCTGTCTGGGCAGCATCGTTTCAAATACAGGTGTCAGAGATGAGGATATCAAAGCCAGGATGAGAAAGACTGCAAGACAGGCGTTCATTAATCTGAAACCAATGTGGAGATCTACTGCATTCAGCGTAAAGCGTGAACAAGATCCGGATTCTCAACACCAATGTCAAGTCAGTGCTTCTGTGGGTTGGTTGAGAGACTTGGCGCGTTACGAAAAGCACATCCAACAAACTACAGATATCATACATCAACAGCTGCCACCCTCGCTCACTCCATACTAATACTGAAGATGGCCAGGATAATAAGAATAAGCAACAAGGAACTCATTGAGGCTGTCAACGAACCAACCAACAACCTATTGCTCAACAAATATGCACTGGAAGGAAGTTGAGATGGATTGGATCAGGCATGCACTGAGAAGACCATTTGGAGACATCACGCGCCAGGTCAGGCTCTCGAGTGGAACCCAGATGGGAAACGGCGAGTTGGGCGTCCCAGCTGAGAGTGATATGGAGGAGATCGTGTGAGGGAGAAATGAGAGGTTGTGAGCTGTCGTGGAGCCAGGTTGGAAAGATTGAAGAGAAGAGAGTGGAATGGAGACGTGCTAGTGAAGCTGTATGTTCCGCTGGTAATTCAAGGAACAAATAAATAATAAAATCATAAATAAAATATATGATCAAACTTTCGGCGAAAAGTTGGAATTATTTTATTTCATACATCCTGAGATTTGCATAAATATATATCTAAGGGGTGGAAATGTTTCCGATTACCTTGTTTTTTTATCATTAAATCTATGCTGAATGAATGGGGACTGTAAGTACTCCAAATAGCTTTGATAAGAAACTATGACTGTTAATCACAGTTAACCAGCTAGTTTTGTATGCTGTACAAGTGTGATTTAATTTTTTTGTGATAAACAGGTAGAAAATAAAGTTCATTTTGCAAATGAAAATTATCTTTTTATTGATACAGTATGAAATTCTCAACATGTAATATTTTAACAAACCTACTTCCTGTATTAATATTGTTATTACTTCCCCCTTGGGCTCCTAGTAGAACATAGGGCTTCAGTAGCACGTCACATCCCCCTCTTTTCTCTCTAGTCTTTTCAACCTGGCTCCATCACCACTGCCAAGTAGCTTTCATTTCCTCCTCACATGATCTCCTCTATGTCACCCTCACCTAGGACGCACAACTTGTCGTTTCCCGACTGAGTTCCACTCGAGTGCCTTGCACATGATGTCCCCAAAGTGTCTTCTCAGTGTGTTCCCAATCCGTCTCCACTTTCTTCGACATATCTGTTGAGTGATGGGTTCTCGATTGGTTGGTTCGTTGCCAGCTACAGTGACTTCCTCTTTGCTTATTCTTATTACTCTGGTTATCTGATCTTCATCTTCACTATCAGTATCGAGTGAGCGTAAGTGTCAGCTGTTGATGTATGATGTCCGTAGTTTGTTGGAAATGCTTTTCGTGATGTGCTAAGTCTCTAAACCATCACATAGAAGCACTGACTTGACTGAATAGGTGTTGAAGATCCGGAACTTTTTTATGCTGAGTACAGTGCAGTTCAGTAGATCTCCACACTGATTATTTTAGAGTAATGAAGGCCTATCCTGACTTCGACGTCCTCCTCTGTGCTGCCGCCGCCGCCTGTAGATGAAACGATGCTGCCTAGTAAAGTAGATGAAAGAGACAACTTTCTTCCTAAGATTTCTCCTGTTAATGGTGATTGCTACTTGCTGTTGTTGATTGATTATCTTCATCACCTCTGTCTTCTATATGTTCACCTGAAGTTCGTCTTCTTCCGCTAACCTGTCTCTTCTGTCAACTTGTTAGTTTTCGCCTATACATCTTTGAGTTCGTTCAACATAAGACATTAGATATGAATCATCATCGTTGGCGATGTCCAAATCTTCTAGGGTCTTTTCATCGGTCAAACAGCATATGCCCCTCTTCCCGCTCCTCAGTTTGTTGTATGATCCAGTCTAGTCCAGTTCAGTCAACCACAATCAGGAAGACAATGGGTGATAGTAGGCGGCAACCTTATCTTACTCCTTCCTGTCTTCACTTCGAGGGAATCACTGAGTCTTCCATTGTGAATCACTTAGCATGTAGCATCATATGGCATATAGCTGCTGTTGAATGAGGTTGATAAAGGTTTGTGACACTGAAACCATGGTGTTGAAGCAGCTGCCTGCCAAATTACTTGTGGATGCAGTTGAGGTCGGGTTGAGTTGACTGCTATTCTACGCTCTGTTCTATGATGCGTAGCGTTGCAATTCGATCCTCACATGATTTGTTCTTCCTGAATCCAGCCAGCCAGTGTTTTCCGATAGTAATTTTGAATGCAGAGAATTTCGCAGTCTCTCCAGGATGATGTGACTTAATATTTTGGTTGAAGTGGACAGGGACAGCAGCATGATTCCTTGGAGTTCTTGCAAAGGCTTAAGTCTCCCTTTGGACGTTTGACAAGATTGCTTTTCTTCCAATCGTTAGGTACCTTTCTTTCAAACTTTCCACAATAGTGGTGGGCGCATGCCCGCTGATTTGTCTGAATCTGTTTTCAGTGTTTCTGGAGGAATTCTTGGTGGTCCTACTGCTTTCCCAGCTTTCAGCAACTTCCTGTACAATATTTTTAAACGAAGTAACTGTTACTTCCTAGTAACAGCGTTATAAGGTAATGACGACCAGGTGTTGTTAGGTTATGTCTAGTCTGAAGAACGGAGTGGATTGAAAATACTGCATAATTATGTTTCGTGGTGGTGGGTCATTCAGTCAGTACGGAAACCTGTAGTTCGAGGTGATTTTTTCACCAATAGTTATATGATGCATTGTCATTCGTTTAGATACCCATGATGCCTTTTCCTCATTTTATTACTAAATTTGCGAAATCGTTGGTTGGAAACATTTTCAAAATGCACCAAGTACATAATACGCTTCGAAGACATTTGAATGAGTTGAAAGGGAGAAATTTGTCATAAAATCTACATTGAAAACATTTTGCCAGCACGAGGTTTAAACGGAAACCACTTATCTTATTGTCAAACTGTTTACCGTTAGCTAGTGGTGTAGGAGAATTCGACCTACTATGACATCGATAACTGTACGAATTACTATAAATTATGAATAACAACCCTGTTTTGATTCAAGTCTAAAGGGTTTGCTTCAAGGAATACCGAAAACCTCAAAAGATTAAAAGAACTTTGGTAAAAACTGATATCCGCACTTGTTATGAGCCTATCTATCACCTTTATATTATCTGAAAATGTTTTTAAAAAATTGCAAGTTGAACTTGAACAATATCTCCTTGGCGTTATATCATCAGTTTTAGTTTAATTTGACTTTGCGGTATTATAATGCGAATATCTAATGCAACAAGACAAGCGAACTTACCATCTGGGAAAAGAAAAGCTGTCCTATTCTTAGGTTATACAAATCATGCAACTGAACGTTTTAGAGTATAAAGGATAGGACTGTACTTAGTTGTTTTCAATATAGTACGAAAGATTTAATCTGTAGAATATGGTTATTGGTTTTTATTTTCTTTAGATACTAACTACCTTAAATATTTTTTGAAACTAAGGAAACATTACCATCCGTCACAGTTTAAAACAAACAGTCGACGTAAGACTGGTAAAATAGAAATTCAAAATTCGAAACTTGGATGACTTAAATGGGTTTTTTTAACGAATACTTCATAAGTAACTGAAGCAATGATTCTGAAATGTAGATTAGTGAATTGCATAATACTTAGTACTTGTTAATTAAGTAAGATTTAATATGGCTGCAAAGTGTTCAGAAACTTAAAACAAGATTTATTCTTTTTGGACATTTTGGTATGTATGCCTCAGCTTTTAAACAGGTAGACTGAAATTTGTTTTACGTTTAGTGAGGTTTGATCAATATCAAGGTTAGATTGTAACCTCTCAATTACTATAGCTTTTCACATACCAGAGGTGTTGATAATAGGTAAATGCTTTTCTTCAATTTCATATTCCTGGTATCCAGCTGGTGCTGTGAAGTCAAAATATTCTTTCTCGTTAATACTGTCAAGCTTGTATTTCTGAGAATGTGTTCACCAAAGGAAGCAGAACATCGTATCTTTATCCTCTAATCTAATTATCGTAATGTAACATTTTCAAAAGCTAAATGAAAATTAACTTTAGAATAATTCTTAACAAGCATAAGTATATTCATCCTGTTTCTTATTAGCTTACGAAATGTTAATTACCTCACTTCACTGAAAATTATGTGAATTGATTCTGCTAATATGATTAATGACGTTGAAATGAAACTCTATTTGCAACGGTATACTAACTAAAAGTACCCGCGACTACTACACTACTTAGTTGGAATAATTAACTGATTTCAAAATATGTTGTATAACTGTTTAGTTTAACATGAATTTAGTGTATAATGTGCACCATTTTACGTGTCATTATTATGATCATTATTTGTCCTTTGGGCTCCTAGTGGGACATACAGCTTCACTAGCACGTCTCCATTCCACTCTCTTCTCTTCAATCTTTCCAACCTGGCTCCACGACAGCTCACAACCTCTCATTTCTCCCTCACACGATCTCCTCCATATCACTCTCAGCTGGGACGCCCAACTCGCCGTTTCCCATCTGGGTTCCACTCGAGAGCCTGACCTGGCGCGTGATGTCTCCAAATGGTCTTCTCAGTGCATGCCTGATCCAATCCATCTCAACTTCCTTCCAGTGCATATTTGTTGAGCAATAGGTTGTTGGTTGGTTCGTTGACAGCCTCAATGAGTTCCTTGTTGCTTATTCTTATTATCCTGGCCATCTTCAGTATTAGTATGGAGTGAGCGAGGGTGGCAGCTGTTGATGTATGATATCTGTAGTTTGTTGGATGTGCTTTTCGTAACGCGCCAAGTCTCTCAACCAACCCACAGAAGCACTGACTTGACATTGGTGTTGAGAATCCGGATCTTGTTCACGCTTTACGCTGAATGCAGTAGATCTCCACATTGGTTTCAGATTAATGAACGCCTGTCTTGCAGTCTTTCTCATCCTGGCTTTGATATCCTCATCTCTGACACCTGTATTTGAAACGATGCTGCCCAGACAGGTAGGTCAAAGAGGCTACTTCCTTTAAGTTTCTCCCGTTCATGGTGATTGGAGCTTGTTGTTGTTGTTGTTAGTGGTAGTGGTGTTGGTTGGTTATCTTCATCACCTCTGTCTTCTCCACGTTCACTTGAAGTCCCGTCTTCACTGCCCTGCCCCGCCCCGCCTCTTCTGTCAACTTGTTACTTTTCGCCTCTAGATCTTCAACTTTGTGCTACAAGACATTGGACACAAGTCATCGGCGAAATCTAAATCTTCTAGGTTATTTTCCCCTGTCCAGCCAGCGTATGCCCCTCTTCTCGCTCCTCACTGTTTGTTGCATCATCCAGTTCAGTCCACCACAATCAAGAGGATCATGGGTGATAGTAGACACTAGAACCCGTAGCTCTATCAAAATTATTTGTATTGCAAAGACTCTAAAATTTGTTGTGCCTGTTCTATGTAACTTCCCGATTGTGGAAGTTCATTTTTCCCAACAAATTAGTATATTACTAATCTTACACGAAATTCATCGGATATATATTTCTAAACTGTAACTTCGAAGGAATCACGACGTCGAATGTGAATGCATTTTTTCCTAGAAACCTTGTTTTGATGTTGGCTAGCCGTGTTATCTCTCTTTGATTGTTAACATGGTGAACAATATCCCGCACTTAATCGAAATCTGATGTAAATCTTTATCGTCCCATATGTCATATTGGTTTACAATGAAGATTGGTCTCAAGGGAAAACTAAGTCAATTATAACGATCCCAGTGATTCTGAAGTTGACCGCCACAATAAATCCATTTCCAAATAATTAACAAGGGTGATTTACTGCTTTTGAGCGTTAGTATGATTGAGACTGTGGCCCAATGAAGCAATGTTCTCCAATATTAATTATGTGATAAGATATACATAAGAAAGGTTTTAACTGATCTGCGTGCAGTGTTTTTCGTTTACTTGTATAACAGAGAGGTTTTTACACTACTACCTTATCACACTTTCTACTTACAATAGTTTTTCGACTACTTTGAACTGTTGTATCCTACTTCGATTTGTTCATCAAAACGTTTTATTACTTCGAAGTGACTAAGCACACGACAGATCTAATAAAGTTGAGTCGGACTTGAAAGTGCATCTTAGTGGGATGAGTTACCATTACCATTCACTACTTTATTCAGTGTTACAACGAAACATGAATTCAGGTTTGAGTTTCCGAAGAAAGACGACCTATCTTAACGTCATAAATACCCCTCACCAATGGATTACGAAGAAAATTCATAGTGATTCTTCAGGAAATACTGATGCATCTGCATATGAGTCCACACGGCAAAAACAATCGGTCAATTCGATCCGGTAAAACAACAGAAAATCACAAATATCAATAACTGATAACAACTAATATCCTATAATGATAGGTAGATTTCGTGCCTCAGTAACCAAGGGGATAACACTCCGGCGTTTGAAGCACTGGTTCTGGATTCCAGTCTCAATGGGAATAACATCACTCATTGGAGTGTAGGCGCATCCACCTAACGAGTTCCAAGTAGGACGAAACGCACGTTGTGAATTACACTGATATCCAGCACTGAGGAAATTGCATGAAATATTTGTTCCCTCGCAAACGGTTTGTCACTTAATCATTATTCATGAAGCTGGAAGAATTGCAACTGAATAGCGCAAATCTGTCAGTCAATTACTTTATATTAGATGTGTATATTTGATATGACGGGATCTGATACAGAGTCGTATTTTAGCACAGTGTCCAGCTTCGATGCTTTTACCTGCAAATACTTCCACATCAGTGATTTACTTATTAAGGGAAATCAGCATCAAAGTAACTAGAAATCATTTTTCGTTATCCACCAATTTCGCCTTTCGAACAATCGAAAATGTTATTGTTTCTAATATTGAATAAATCGTTACTTAAGAAGACTATTTCAACATCACGGTTGAGTAGTTTGGGAACCATTCAGTTGAAAGAAATGCTACTTAGAATAAATCTTACAAAAACTAAATAAAATACAGGTTGTTTCTAAATTCATTATGCTCAAATAGTTACGATTTCGTTGCGATATTACGAAAAACAAATATTTATTACATGCGATTAGATCTCGATCCTAAGGAAAAACACTTGAGTAACCGAAATATACAAAGAGAGATATTTGTAGGCCACCTAGTAGTAACTAGTTGTATGCATGAATCGATAGTGTTTATTAAAGTCTTTCGATTAATATCTACAATGTCACGTATTAGCATTAACTATAAAATACCATAAACCTTTAAGTAATGTCATTCTATTTTACGAAAGGGACTGCTTCATATAACTCCGTCTATAACTTGTGTAATTACTAAGGAATACACTATGGTATTGATTCACATACAAATATAAAGGCAGTGAAGATAGCGGTAGGTAAAGATGCATTTATTTGCGAGTTAACTGTACTTATCAAGTTTTCATCTCTCCGAGTTCGAATTGTATTTCTGCACGGAAATTAATAATTCACTTTATTCCAAACAACTTGTGGTACAATTTAGAGTTCTCAGTATGATATATTGCAACAACAACAAAATATATGTATATACGTACTCCTTTACAATATTTTGAATTGTCTTTTAATGAAAATTTAAGTAATGTAAAGAATATTAAGGATGAGAAAATTTTACATGATTAGTTGAATTATTGAAATGGGATTTTTAACTGTCAAAAAGTTGATGTGTGAGTTCTGCTCTGACACATTTTTCCTCACAAAATATGCTTGCTAGGTGAGGTACAGTCGAATTCTTATACTTAGCTGTACAAGCGTACAGTCTTATGTAATTTCTTCTTGTCCTCCTTGAGGGGATATATAGAGAGAGCTGTGAATGAAGTGGATGCTCACTGTCAGTTAAAATTACTGTAGCTAGTTGCTCGCGTGAATTTAAATGTCTGTCAACTTTAGTGTTAATCGGTTGAGCCAGAGACACACCACTCACCTTGCTGACGGTCTTCAAAGCCCTACATCACATAACATAGTCCTTTTCTAGAAGACCAGAAAAGATCAATGGTGAACAATGCAGAAGAATAGGCAAAAATGCACGAACTAATAAGTTGTAAGAGAAGAGGTTGAGTTATACCAGACAGCCTCAGTTTCTTTATGTATTAAGTGAAACGAAGGATGCTTTTACAAGTCAATAAGGTATGAGACGACCGACAAAGGTCAGAAGTAAAACTCAACCCAAGATAGTTAACACTCAATTTACCTTCTGAAGAAATACCATCTATGCAAATTACAGCTTAGTAGTATTAATCAATTAATAATTCATTTTTACCGTTCGTATGAGTTGACCTTTCTTATTGGTTATCATCTGTTTAAATAAGTAATTTTTAAGTCCCTGACTAACTAGTTATTTTCCAACATCACAATTACAAATCAGCAGATCACACTGTTCTCCAATTTTTATGTTTTTGAGTTAGAGTTAGGAAAACTATGCAGCTAAAACAGCTAGTGGCAAACAGATTTAAGCATTTGATACCAGACTTACTGAAGCAAAACATACAGTAAGTTAGAAGTTGAATACTGCAACACAACTGGTGAATAACTAGACCGATAACATGAAATGAAAAACGGTTGTAGGAAACAAGAAAGAAAACACTGAAACTAAAGTCAATTCATTTTAGTTGTTTGATTTCAACATAGTATTCCTCACCGACAGACATAAACTTTAGAACCATTGAAAGCCTGGAGAAAATGCACAACCGTCTCGTCCTGGTATGTAACTCCTCAACTGTGCGCACACACAATCCCATTATTGATCGAATGCATAACCTTCAGGCTTCGTGGCGAGCACCTAGGCAGTAAGAAGCTATACCGGGGTCAAATGGTCCACATTTTCCCAATTATAGATACACGATTCCACGTCATAGGCGAGTGATTGTCCTTATACCGGACTTAATTGACACGGCTTCTCATACGAACTTCAGAAAACTCATCTCGATGTCACAAATGAGAACTCAATAGTAACTTAATTCATTTCATAGTTTTTTATCAACCACTACTTTAATAATTATTGTAGTATTTTAACTGCAAGAAGTAGGATGGTAATTCCAAAGGCATCACAAATTAGATGACCCAACATAATGAGAAAATAAGAGTTGAGACTTGCTATTTAATTATATCAAGTACAGAACAATAACATTAGGCACCGAATTTTCAAAAACTGTTCATGTTCCTCTTGTATTCAGAGAAAGATGCATTATCTGAAATAGATGAGATGATTACACGGAATATCAAGATGAGATCTTTCCGCAGCTAAACGTGTATCAGAATATGACACCACCTTCCTAATGACGTAACAGGAAAGAGATAAACATTCTTCTAGCACCACCTCCAGTTACGTGTACAACTTAACATGCACTGAATTGAATAAGAGAAGGCCTGCCGCCGATTGCCACGAACGTAAGAATTTGTGTTTGAAGAAAGCGATTATGAGACTCGTCGTGGGAACGCAACATCAGATTGGCCTCTATGAAATGATTACAAGTTTGAAGAAAAAGGCAGGATTACTTCGTTTTACAGAAGTATTCTCTGTGAAGTATCTTCAGCCGGATTCGCATACACAGAAAAACGGCATAATTGGTCCTTCGCCATAACCGTAATGGCATATTATTCATCCATCATGACTGCCTACTGATTTCAGTTCATTGGGTTAATTTGGTATTATGGAATTCAGTTTTTCTGTGTTATGTAATACCCATGGCGGTATTACATGCTCCATTTATTGGGCTGCTTACCTGTATTTGCGATTCTCGGACCTTATATATCTATCATATAAAAATTACAAGTGGTTATTTACCACAATTCGTGATTTTTATCTTCTCAATAATCTGTTATGCTTTTTGAATTTTCACTCAAATTCTTATAATTAAAATATGTTGCTTTATTGAACTATTTCAACAAGTGAACCTATTTCAGATAGTCAAAAAACAATGAGAAGTTATAAAATATTATCATTTCGTTGCGCGAATCTTATCTTCTTTTGTATTAATTTATCAACTGGGTCAAATGTAAAAACAGTTGGATCGAAAAAGATTATTGTGATGCATTACAACATTTACATCGCAAATCTCTTGTATATTCTATATTTGAATTGTGTTCAAGGCTTCCGGAATGCAATACATTCTTTTCCTCAATTTTCTTTTATATCTTCATGACATTGTATTATTTTATATAACACCTGAATACCACAAACCTTTATTAATTTCATTCAACAAATTAATGAAGACGCCATATGCCAAGTAATTCACAATGGGAAGCTCAGTGATGCCTCTGAAGTGAAGTGAAGACAGGAGTAATACAAGGCTGCCACCTGCTATGACCCATGATATTCCTGATTGTAGTGGACTGAGCTGGATGATGCAACAAACAGTGAGGAGCGAGAAGAGGGGCATACGCTGGACCAGAGAAAGATCCTAGAAGATTTAGATTTCGCCGATGACTTGTGTCCAATGTCTTATAGCACAAAGTTGAAGATCTAGAGGCGAAAAGTAACAAGTTGACAGAAGAGGCGGGGCGGGGCAGGGCAGTGAAGACGGGACTTCAAGTGAACGTGGAGAAGACAGAGGTGATGAAGATAACCAACCAACACCACTACCACTAACAACAACAACAACAAGCTCCAATCACCATGAACGGGAGAAACTTAAAGGAAGTAGCCTCTTTGACCTACCTGTCTGGGCAGCATCGTTTCAAATACAGGTGTCAGAGATGAGGATATCAAAGCCAGGATGAGAAAGACTGCAAGATAGAGGTTTTTAAGGGACATACTGTCAAAGAATTGTAAAACGGTGATAATTTAGCTGAAACATGTTAAATAGGTCAATAAACAAGGAATGAATTGATATTAACTAGTGAAACATGGGTCAAATGTTGTCAATGAAGTGAAAATTGGTGATGATGATGTTAATAAAAGAGAAGTATACCAAAGTGAAGTGAAGCCAAATGAAATTGACGAAAGTAACCAACAAGGAATTGTTAAGGCCCGAGGTATATAAAGTGGTTTCACAAAACGTTTTTGAATGGTAAATTTCGGTTTTTGTTCATGTATAGCTAATCCTTCAGCTATGCATAAGTAGTGGAAACGTAAACCTTTGGAGTAGTTTAATTTTATTTTGTAAATTATTTTAAAGGATGAATCTAATCTCGAGGTCCTAAGTGTCCCAATTCAACAAGGTGTTCACACATGGATGAAGTCGTTTTCCTTTGCTCGCCTGTGTTAAGCCAAACCGGGTAGTGTTCAGCAACACTTTTTCGGAGGACCCCCTTACAACGTCTAATATAGTTAACTCCACAGTAGCTGACGATAAACTTACGCTTTCTGGCGTTGAATCTTATTCAGTCGACTTAAGCGCTATCAATAAAGGCGCACGAATTTTAGTTTCAATTCAGGTTGTTTTAGGAAGATGTCAAGTATTCTATTTCATTCAGTTATGATCATACAACACTTAAGATATTTCAGTACTCAATGATTCCTAAGTTTCTGGTCTTAATAAAAAAATGGAATATCACTGAAACATAAATGATGGATATTCTGCTGCACGAGACACTATTTCCCTATAATCAATAACTGTTATAAAGCTGGTTTTTAGTTTATGACGTTCTGAGTCATCTATCGATTTGGATAAGTGCCATTAATTTAGTTTAGCTGTTTGTCAAAGAAAGGAGAGATTTAATATTTCAGGTGGTGGTTATGGTCAATATGAAAATAAACTCAGGATTTAGGTCCCATGATTGTTCCACTTTTCCGAAATTCTCATCTGAGAAGCGATATAAAATCATTTTTAAAGATTTAGGGATAAATTTTAAATACTTTGCCGTTAAGCGGGGACAAAAAGTTATCGCAATGAGGTTTGAATTATTTTAAGGTCGGATCATGTCAAAAAAAAAACGCCTGAATGTTACTTAATATTATATTTTGGTCGTTAATGATGATAGAAAACAGTTCACTTACTTTCTTCAAGAAAGAAATAACACCACCCAAAGAAGGTGTGTTGTATCCAGTGTTCATTCAATGGATAATAGATTATAGCGAACAACTTAAGTCAAAATCAGCACTCAAGGTCATCAGCAACTAAGGTAGACGTTCCGGATTTCAACACTGATTTCATGTTACTGTGTTGACCGAAAAACCTTATTGAACAATTCGGTCATTCAGCTAACTTTTCAGAACAAGTATCCAACTTGTGATTTAGTGGCTTCATTTTCTGAGGAATAGCTGTATATATATGATGTTGTTTGTCAAATAAAGTTGTTTTTCTTACAGACATATGTCAGTCTTCTTCTTTTCATCTCCGTGGCTTAGTGAAGTATCAGGCCTGAGCGAGAACAGTAGCTACTCGTATCCAGTCCAAGTATCTCATCGTATTAGGAACGTTCTCGTATTTTGCATTATTCCGCTCAGTCACATCAACAGATTTTACCGAATAGCGATGATTATTATTCATTAATAGATAAATAGCACGAAACATCGTGAACAAACACTGTGTTCTTGACCTTCATTCAGAACTTTCAGAATAACGGCATAGCAGTTAGTACTCCTGAAGTGAATAAATAATCTGTATACTGCTTACTCATTGTTCTATTTGAATTGGAACTTTCTATGCAAGAGTAATGCTTCATCTGCTTTTGTGTGTAAAAACAAAGTTCATGTTGACAGCCACCTAGGTAAGATAACAGGTTGTGACACCTGAAGAAAATTCCATGAACTAAAAAAAACACTGTTAAGTAATGTGAGTAAATGGATATTGCTGAGAGTACTGGAAACTAGATCTAAGCGGGTTCAAAATGAAGTGAGTGTTTCTTAAAAACATACATCATTCAAAAAGTGGTCATTTTCCAGTAATCAATGTAGCTTTCTAATCGTAAATACTTATAACTGACTGGAGTTCATAGATAAATTTTTGCAATGTCCCCACCAAGCTGAGTGATACGATATTGCAGTGCATTGTTATTTTGCATTATATGTTAGGAGTCAGTCGGCACAAAACCTAGAATCTAAATTTTGCACTCTTTGGGACTTACCGTTGCTCACTGCTGAAGAAGCAGCTGTCCAGTGCTCCCAGGTTTCGAATATACTTCCAGCTGTTGTCAGTTCATGATGATAAACAACCTGAAGTCAGTAAATAAATCTCTGCAAAACTTTAATTTGAATATTTAGAACAATCAGGAAACTGGAACTTTCTTAAAGAGTCGAACGCGTATGAAAATATTTGTTATCTTCATCCACTCATCCACCAACTGCTGTCCGGATGATGTACGAGATGAATTCCACTAAAAATTGTCAATGTTGATACAATAAGTGAAGCGTTCAGATATAATAATAGTAGCAGGGGACACCAACCTTAAAATAGGGAATCTGACCCAATCGGAAAGCCATCTGGAATTTACCTACGGAATTTCAAGCCCAATGAACCGACAACGGTGATCCTGTCTTGAAATCTCGTTTCGTTAATTACTTGTTTCTGACCAGCACTAACTTCAAACCAATGATGGACAAAGAAAGATCATACTGCTATAAGCCATCGTTGGAGAGGATAGATAAAGAATTGCTGTTCCTTCTGGCATTCTAGTTTGTATGTCTGAGCCTTACTCACTGGAGAAAGCTGGCGGTAGCAAAGCTTGTCTTCGATACGTTGGAAGATGACGTCACTAAGTACGTAGTTAAAGAGGAGTTAGCTAATTATTTATCTGAACATGACAGCAAAGCCCATCCTGGGGAAACCTGGCGTGA
Source organism: Heterobilharzia americana (assembly GCA_944470555.2). Classification (NCBI taxonomy): domain Eukaryota; kingdom Metazoa; phylum Platyhelminthes; class Trematoda; order Strigeidida; family Schistosomatidae; genus Heterobilharzia; species Heterobilharzia americana. Next base: position 67,549,976 of record OX104128.1, on the reverse strand, counting down.
TATTAGGTCGGCTGTAGAAACAGCAGTGAAGACGGTTGCTAACCTATACCTGAAGGTTGGCGAACGTCATCGGATATTCGCAACCTCATCAGAGGGTTGATGAGAGAAGACTGATTCCAGCTGACTATGACTACATTAAGAGGCTGAAAAGTAAATTGACCAAGAGTTTCCGCAATGATCGCGGTTAGTGATGGGTGATGAAAGCAATAGCAACAGAGAATGCATCAGTGTTGGGTAACACTCTATAACTATTCAGGCTTATTGCGGACACTGGCAAGAAGAAGACGATGGTTAATAAAACCGTAACCGAATGTTGATAACCTTTCAGGACAGACGGCTAGAACGCTATGCAGAAGCCGAGTTCAACTTACTCACAAAAACGCTTCATTTGCGCAACTTTTAGCCTGAACCCGTATGGAATGTAAATTGTGGTCCTCTATTTCTCTTCGACTTTAAGAAGGCTGTATTTAACTTGAAATAATACAAAGCAGTAAGACATGACTGTTTTGCAACAAAACTTTTTAGCGGAGGAAATAAGCAATAATTGAGTTGAGCAACGGAGGAACTAGGTGGTGAGGTAGTTATTGCAGACGAGTTGACTTCACCAATCATTCCGATATGTAAGGGACGAAACAACCATAGGGGGAATTGGTATAACCAATATCTTGTCTAAGATCCTAGGGTCTACAGTTATCCAACGCCTAACTGGAGCTAGAGGATACTAAAATAGAGAAAAACAGCCAGGTTTCATACCTAGATGAGGGTGAATAGATCAAATTTTCACCCTTTGATGGGTTCTGGAATGCAGCTGTGCCTACTGTTGAGCACCACTTGCCATATTTCTTGACTTGACGAGGACACTGAGCTCTGTCAAGCGTGAGGTGTTGTGGTAGTGTTTGACTGTAAAGGGAGTACGAGGCAAGCACATAGTTCTAATCGAACCTTTGTACTTGAACTCAAGCAGCCGTGTAAGGGCCTATGGATGGTTCTCATCCTAACTGACAACTACTAGTGGTATTCGACAGGGACTTCCGTTGTCACCGTTCCTGCTTAACTTCATTATATTTGTTTTAGTTGACATAACCATAAATCTCTCTTATTTCCGGAGGACCACTGGGTGAACTGGAGTGCGCAGATTTCATCCTTTTGGACGAAGAACTTGACAAAATATTCGGTCTTCTAAACGCAGTGTGCGGAAATCTCAGTAAGTTTGGCATGCGTTTTGCACTTGTCAAATGCAAGATAATACTTCAGGACTAATCTGTAAATACCCCCAGTTTAAGGATAGAGTGTATTGTCCACTTTGCCTACCTGAAAAGTTTTATCATCGAATATAGGTTGATTGTCTACGAAATCTTAGTTCGGATACATTAAAACCTGTTTAGCCCTTTTCAGCTTACACTATCTCTGGCACTAAATGTATGCCTAGCTGATTATTGAAGGATAATTATGCTATATAGCACTCTGCTCTGTACCATTATGCACCTGAAAAGGCAGTTAAAATTAAGCATGATTATTTTACTACAAGTGCCTTCGCAGCATTGTTTGTGTGTGGCAGAATCAGCATGTGAGCAAAATCAAGATTAAGAGAAGGGTGCTAGTCAATCAGACCGAGTTATTGGATAAAGTGGTTAGCCTCTGAATGACTTAGATGGCTCGGTGGCGTGTTATACATATTGACCCACCACCTGCACGGAAATGTAATGTTATCTGAGCTAGGACCGCTTTGGAGGAAAGCTAAGTGTGATCATACTATGACGAGGCAACAGTTTATGAAGTCCCCAATTATTCACCTGAGCCTAGCAGGGTGTCTGCCTAGGTCCTTCAGATATTAAATCCAGTGGTTCCAGATACTTGGTGATCTGACTGAAGATTGGCCACAATAGGGAAGATGTATATACGATTTGCTTTCCTCAAACCTTTCAACAACTTGTTGATCTTCATCTGTTTATTTACATTTTTCTACCTTAATATTCCTTTATGCATAAACCATTTCTTTGAATGCCGGTATTGACAATTGCAGTTTGAACAGATGCATTCCTCTGTAGGTTCTACTTTGGTCTGTTATCTGAAGTTATCCACTTCAGTTAAACTTTTGAGGTTCTACTGAGAACAACACGCCGTCCATTGCTTAAAAGTTTTAAGGTCTTGTGTGGTAGATAGACTAAAGAATGGGTATCACCATCTTTTATTCTTTCTTCTGTCAGTTATAATTTAGTCATTATTATCATTAGCCAAATTTGAATCTGTTATTTTAATTATTTAAAACTTGAATTCACTTCATTCTAGTTTTTCATATATACAAAATTAGTCTTCCAAAATTTCATGAATATTAGACATCTTCTCATCTTCCCTACGTTCTAAGTTAGTACGTGTATGTTCTACTTAAAGTTGAAAATATGATAATTATAAATTATTAATTTATCATAATAAGTAGACAATACTCTAGCCAATTTCATTCCAGTTAGCTAGATATAGAAGTAAAATTTTCCTCTTCTATTGAGTAGTTATAATTATAGAATATTGCTAGTCGCCTGTATAAATTCAACATTCTTAGCTTATAACCAGTCTTAAAAAACACCGGATAAAATTACATTTGTGATAACTTCGAAAGCATACTGCAGTATATAATGAATGAAGGAGGTGTTATACCATTCATTTGCTATGGACACATTAAGACCGCGACCAAAAACTAAGGAGTAATTAAGTCAGTTCTATTTTACTTTGCATCAGTATAATCTATTTCATATAAACTAAATGTCCAGCTTAGTAGCTCGAGATGAATTTAAATTGTCAGTATCAGCAGCTGACCAGATAGAGATAATGTAGCAGATAAAAAGCGGTTGTGCTACATCTCTATGATAAATTGTTGTTTAAATGTTATAGGTAGTTTACAACAATGGGAAATGACTAAATAATAAAATAGGATACTATTTGTTATGCACTAATGTTTTATTTTCCTCTATTAGGTTAAACAAATTGAAAAATGTTGTACGAATAACAGACAAGCATCCTTTCTTCCTGAGTAAGTAACTAAGTAAATTCAAGATAAAATGATCTACAGAGTTCGGTCAGTGCCTAAGACTAAGTAACATGAAATATATTACTCTCCAGTGATCCATGAGTAAGTGGAATACTAGCTTCCCAAAATACAGTTCAATAAATGTGAAACCTCTAAACTTGAATTCTAGTCTTTTTTTTCAACACAGTTCCCATCACTATTTGGAAACTGGTCCACTTTACGTTCTAAACTGATATCCTTCGATTTTGAATATCCTTGAGATATCAAGCATCAACAACGATGTGGAGTTAAATTGCATCAAACTGTTATCAATTTATAATTACTGAAATTGTCACCAGAAGCAAATTATTGTCAAAACCATTATCCTTATTTATGAGGTTTTGTTGTCATACATGAAAAAATACCGGTTACTTAGTAACCATTGACGCGTCCTTTGTACTTACAGTATACAGAAAGAGCCAATTCCTGTACATCATCCTACTCAAATGTAGAATATCTTACTCAGGATGAAAATCGTACTCTTTCAGGTAAACACTGATTTAATAGTCGAGATTACTTAATAATTCCAGTTCTCTAGATAATCTGTTGCTTAATTTCCTAATAGTTAGTGAAAGCATCAAGATTGTGGAAGTCTTTATAAGAGAAAATAAATTTATTTCAGTAAATTCAAAGAAATTGACGAGTAGCTGAAAAATAATATGCAGAAGTGCTAATATATGAACATAAAAATAACGAAATTAAAGCACCACACTGATTAATGCTGATAAATGCATAGCTATGTAGAATTTACTGCCTGCAGAATTTCGGGTTAGTGTCATTATTCATCTTAAAGTTTATTAAGTTATCCTAACTTCTTATATTCAGTAAATGTGCAACATTTTTATTTTTTTATACCATTCTTCTATTCAGTTCCTGATATAATATTTCTTTGTCAATATTTGATTTTTCTGCTGCTGGCGAAGGTAGACTAGATTTCGATAAGTATATTGTTGACATTTTATCACAACAGTTTCTACAGTGTTTTAGATTTAAGAGGCATCAATCAAAATAGGCACCAACTTGACTATCTAAGATAGCTGTGACCTTGCAGACTTGCATTGATACTGGTCGATGACTGGAAAGAAATGGAAGCCCGGGCTGTGACGGGATTCCAACCAACAACCTCCAAATTAATGAAACAGTGCTTTGCAAGTGAGTTACGAAACCCGATCGCTTACCAGATCTTAAGTTCACTTCAATCATCAATAGAATGCCCAACTGCCCTGTGAATTGGTGATGAATTACTATCTATTAGCAACTTGGTCTCGTAGGTGAGATGGCAGAGCATCGGATCTATAACCCCAAAGCCATCGGTTCAAATCCCCCTGGTGGGCTTGATTTTTATTTCACCTGAAGTCATCACCCAGCATGTCACTTTAAAAAGCCTAGAAATCTGTTTAATATAAAATCACCTGCAAATGTTTATTTGTGATTGACTCAAAGTGAAACTGCACTAAGTTTCAGTGAGAGATTTTGATTCTTTTTGACCCACTGATTACTGCAAATGTCATGAAAAGTATCCTGAATAAATTGTAATGATCAACAGAAGAAAGGGAACAGACAACGGTAGGCTTTACTTCTTCTGCTGTTGGAATCAATGAGTTAGACCTGTCTAGCACTTGCAGAAAATTCATGTTCCACTTGAAAAGTGACTGCAAATGTTTTACCGGTGTCGAAACTCATTCGTTTTCGCTATAAATACTATGTTACGGTGTACAAACAAATTCATATTGAGATGGTAAGCAGTGAAACTTCTCTTACTATTCATTTTAAATCCATTTAATGAAACCATATCATCATAGAACAGAGCATAGGATGGCAGTCAACTTTACCTGCACCTCAAATTCATTGACTTTAAAAAGGCCTTTGACAGCGTTGACTGACAAGTAATTTGACAGTTGCTTCAACACTACAGAATACCACAAACCTTCATCAATCTCATTCAACAAATTAATGAAGACGCCAAATGCCAAGTAATTCACAATGGGAAGCTCAGTGATGCCTCTGAAGTGAAGTGAAGACAGGAGTAATATAAGGCGGCCACCTGCTATCACCCATGATATTCCTGATTGTAGTGGACTGAACTGGATGATGCAACAAACAGTGAGGAGCGAGAAGAGGGGTATAGGCTGGCTGGACAGGGGAAAATAACCTAGAAGATTTAGATTTTGGTGATGACTTGTATCTAATGTCTCGTAGCACAAAGTTGAAGATGTACAGGCGAAAAGTAACAAGTTGACAGAAGAGGCGGGGCAGGGCGGGGCAGGGCAGGGCAGCGAAGACGGGACTTCTATCAGGTGAGTGTAGAGAAGACAGAGGTGATGAAGATACCCAACCAACGCCACCACCACCAACAACAACAAGCTCCGATCACCATCAATGGGAGAAACCTAAAGGAAGTGGTCTCTTTCATCCACCTTCATAGGCAGCATTATTTCAACTACAGGCAGCACAGGCACATATGAGGACGTCAAAGCCAGCCAGGATCAGAAAGACAGTAAGACTGGCGTTATTTAACCTGAAACCAGTGTGGATATCTATTGCACTCCATTCAGCATAAGGCGTGAACGAGATCCGGATCTTCAACAGTAATTCAGTCAAGTCAGTGCTTCTATATGGTTCATAGAAATGGTTCGTTACGAAAGGCATTTCCAACAGACTACAAACATTCATCAATAGCTGCCTACACTGGCTCGTTACTCAAGCTCAGATAGCCAGAATAATATGAATAATCAACAAGCAACTCTAGCTGGCAACGAACCAACCAACAACCTATTGCTCAACAAATATGCACTGGAAGGAAGTTGAGATGGATTGGATTGGATTGGGAATGCACTGAGAAGACCATTTGGAGACATCACGCGCCAGGTCAGGCTCTCGAGTGGAACCCAGATGGGAAACGGCGAGTTGGGCGTCCCAGCTGAGAGTGATATGGAGGAGATCGTGTGAGGAAGAAATGAGAGGTTGTGAGCTGTCGTGGAGCCAGGTTGGAAAGATTGAAGAGAAGAGAGTGGAATGGAGACGTGCTAGTGAAGCCGTATGTTTGACTAGGTACCCGAAGGACAAATAATAATAATACGAAATACTGCCTGATAAGTTTTGTCGATAACTTCTTTAGCTTTGAATTGAAATGTGAGCTCCAATTTTTCAAATACAAAAGGGATTTGGGTTGTTTTGCGAAAATCCTATAATTCTATTACTTATTTTGCAGAAAAAAAACAAACATATATCAGTGTATGAGATGAAATTTAGCTATACTCGTGTTTTGATAACGTTATCATAGACAGCTGAAATATATTATTGTTAATTTTGAAAATGTACTTGGAAACTGTTATTAAAGCAGAAAATAAAATTAAAATCTAAGCATAAAAATTGTATTCGAGGGGAATGTCTGGATAGAAAAAGAGAATAAATTTGGGAATCTCGTGCTACGATAAGGATATTCAACGAAGTTTCAAAATACTTTCTCATCTTAAACTTCGGGTAGTGAGAATTCTGACTTACTAGTATGGTTGTGTATTAATTTGGACCATAAATTGGTGAATGACGTAATCAAAGTCAATCATCCTTTCAGCATACAGGCCGGTAATATTCCGCACAAAACAGAACATGTTCAAAGCTGTCGGACAGATTTCTGTTCATTAATAATTAAGTCAGATATCAGGTAAAAACTACGAAGTGTAACAAAGCACAAGAGGTGGCCGTTATGACTTAGTAGCCTACTATAGGATTCCATTACGTTCCGGACGATTGGTACAATGTTCCAGTTTCAATTGAAATAATATCACCAACCGGGATCAAAATACATTCATCCTATGACTCCACTGATGACAACCACCAGAAAATTCGTAATATATAGAATATTCAGGCAATATTGAGGCATTCACATAGGCACCCATATCCCGACGGAATTAAACCAGTTTGACCCAGTACTCGGCATAGAAAATTACGAGGATCAATAAATCAAACCAGTTACGGTAAAAAAAATAGCTGGGTAAATGATTTGGGCATATTTTGACTATCCGTTTCTGTAGCCAGTTGGGATACGAAATTCGATAGCTAGTTTAACCAGACACTCAGAAAACGGTGAAAGAATAAATATACTGAACTCACTGTATAACATTTACTGGATGATTTCTCTTGCTCCAGTATGACAATAACTAAGAAGTGAACTTTTTTAACCACTGTTAACCTTACATGAAATCGAAATTTCTTCAGCTTCTTCTATGACTTCATAACACTTCTACAGCCAGACACCAGACATTATTGCATTTCTTAGATTTTCAAGAACGAAAGTTTATCAAAGTACTATGAACGCATAAGCATTTATTTAATGTCTCATCGTTTGTACTTTTCACAGTTTTTTTATGATCTTCAAATGTTATTGTGGCAGAATGTGTAATGACTTTTAGGTGAAGACGAATCATGATCTTCAAAATTGGGTACGAAAGCTACTTTGGTTATTTCAAATAACGAGCAGTTTTCATCTCTTTTCATTTCAAAAAAAGTTTTTTGATCCTTTTGAGTTCACCAGTTGGAATAAGAGTGTGAGTGACTTCTATATTTTACGAATACATTTACTAATAACGTTTTCCGTGCTGTACAAGATATAGCAGTTTACAAACATGGCCATTCTTCATAATCTTTTATCTACATACAACTGCATATGTAGAACACAGCACTCATTACCAACATTTCGGCAGATTTTATAATTCCTCAATCATCATAGAAAGGCTAACAGTTTCCAGTGTGTACTTGAAAAAACCTGCTACTCATTCACTCTGGTAATTGACTGTTTACATACTAAACTTGATGGGAAAAGAGATTATTTAGTTTCGCATACCATTTTCTGATCAGTAGTTTATCAGCTTTTCAGAAACATATCTTATTAATGCGTAAATAGCGTTCTTGAAACTTCGCTGCTTTTGAGGTGGTGGAGAATATTTGTAGCTCAGGCGAATGATCTTGGTTGTGTTACGATTTCTGAGCTGAATGATTCAGTCGCGAAGCTTTTATTGCCTTTCTAGACAACATCATCAACACTAGCATAACTGTGTAAACTTTGCATTAAAAATTTGCTTAAATCTACTTACTTTAATACTGTTCCACATATCCTGATGGCAACTAAATGCATTAGTAAATACAAACATAAAACACTAGATATACAAACATGATTTATTTCTCATTACTATCTATTTCACGCAATTCATATTTATCTTTACGCAAGTATAATTCCATTCACAGATCACTAAAATGGTCAATTGAATACTGAATAGTGCTTTAACTCTGTTTCACTTTGTCTTATAATGGAGAATTATTTATAATAACATTCTGTAACTTGTTTACCAGAGCTTTTTATTCTTGAACTATGCTTCAACATTCCAGTAGTTCAAGGGTTTTAGATATCACAGACTGCGGTGGTTAGAACACCACATACTTTAATATACAGCTTCAGATGCAGTGACATCCAGAAAACTACAGAATAGTTGGATCAAGACATTTCACTGATCCATAAACTTTTAGGTTTCTTAAGAAAATGTGGACTTCTAAGCAGCAGTTGCGAAGACGGGTGATATCAGTGATTGAAGACGCTTAGGAAGATAGCTGTAAATTGACTGTAGCGTAATGAAAGTACCCATACTTTGTTTCTAGATTGTAAATGACTTATCATTCTAGACTTCTAAAATAACTACTGCTCTTTTCATGTTTCTCGTTATAAATTAACACTATCAGCATATACGCTTTTACTGTTGTTCGTTTTGCCGAAATCTTTGTGTTTTTTCATAAAATGTGATAAATTAGATGAGTGTACAATGTTTCCGGCTCTTATTCTTTTTCTGCCTACCTGATGTAATACAGTTCACAAAATGTCTTACTTGTGTGGCACTGGACATTAATCAAGCTACACATTATACTCAGGATGAATCTGCTTGACATAAAATTGTAATTTATCACACCATCAAAGTTTTTTTCTCACATCTAGCTATATATCTGTTGCACATGTTTTTTTAAAAATTTAGCCTACAGAGTATTATTGGGAAGCAAAGAATTTTTGATTTCAACAGATGGTTTAAAGTTATGTCAATAATAAGGTGGAGTTAACATTTTCAATATACTTATCTCATAAACTCCAGTGAACTTTAGCACAACTGTACTAACAGTATTGTTTAGTTTCTTGCCTGCGTCCACAACATTTCACACTGCAGGAAACAACTACACACTTTGGTTACGGATTGGTATTGGGCTATTTTTATCCATTTCTAATAGCAGTAAAATGCACTTTTTTTGTGAAGAAACGTTTAGCGTAGCTTGTATGGGAACGACTTGATCAATTAGTTATGCATTACGGTTTCTGCTGAACAAACAGTGGTGATCAATCAAATTTCTTCAAGAAGACCAAATATTAAATTAACACACAGTAATAACTATATAGGATGAAACGGTTTCCAGTTGGTAGTTTAAGACCGTCAACAGACCTTCATGACCTTCCACAGTCAAGCAACGTCAGTAGCGAATAAATGTATGGAAAACGTATTCAGAAAAGTAAGTTGATATAGTGTGTGACAGCACTCCAGTTGATCTCATTTCGAAAACATGAATAAAAATTTTAAAAATTGATTTGGTATACCTAGTAAAATTTTACTATGAGGCATTTTGTCAACTTTATCCTAACTGCTGGGAATAAATTCCTTAAAGCAGTCATACTGTAATTAGATCGAAACACTTGAAGTGTTTTGATGTCTAACTGAGAAAAAGATTGTGTCAATTGTTTTTACTTTCATTCACTTAAAACAAGAGTTTTAATAACAAATATTTTGCAAACACTTAAGCCATTAATTAATTCTAGTATTTAACAGTATTCAGTGTAGAGATAAATTTATAATCTGCAATAATTTCTTCATTCATCTCCAGAGTATGAGAACGACTAACTTTACTCGCATCATAAACTGATCTAGATGCTTCCATGTCATTATTCCGATGCATTTAAATAATCTTGTCTCGATTAGCGATCATTGAGCTACTTAACAGAAAGGATTAAAGCCCGAACTTACAAACTCTTGACAGAAATACTACATCACTCTTAACTTAACCACTAAAACTTGTAAGCTATGCCTTCGATTACTGCTGCTCATCACTTTATGCTAAACAATCTCCTTGTTTCTTCAAGCTAGTGGAATAACTTGATCGTTTATACACTAATATTACTTATTGGTTGTAACATTTTCTGACTGTTTAAGACAAGTTAAATAGCTTCTCGTTTATCAGGTGAAAATCAACCTTTTTCTCCAGTTTAGGCATCAAATTTACTCATCGCCTTAGCATGTTATTCCATATTATATTAGTCTGTTTCATACAGCGAACAGTGAACAGTACTGTTTCACTGTATGATAAATCAGATAAACTTATCTTCCTTTCTCTAAATTTTTGGATTTATTTTCCATCTTGCAATGACAAAAACAAATTGTTCTATAGAACTTTCAAATAACTGAAGCAATGAAAGTTGACTTGAAAACTAAATTAAAAATAGGAGACAACTTTTGGAGATATTCATTTATGAAAGAAATAAGGCTTCGAGTTAGATCTCAACCCAATATATAATCTCACCCATAGGAATTTTCGGAGAGGCAGTAAATTTTAAGTCGACTTAGGAATTTCGGAATAACTCACTGATCACCTGGTATACTCTTTTGAAAATGGCAACTGACATACACAAAGCAGTTCCATTGGAAATTGTCAGGAAGAAAAGAAGTTTTTGATTAATAGTTAAAGAGTTTTCACGTACCGATAAAATTTATTATTGGGAGATATTAGTAATTAAACGCTAGGTACACCGATCTGAATCCTTTTCTAGTCATCTCATGGTGAGCTAAACACAAAAATGGTTGTTTCACTCCTTTTAAGCTAATTTTATTGCCACAGCACTCGGAAAAATGTATCCTTTACAGTGGACTTGTTAAGACCTTTTAAATACAAATCTCATACTCAAGAAAGCAGGCATACTTTGTTGACATAGAAATCCATTGTTTGGAAAATTATTGACCTCTGATGGTGTTGTTTTCTCTATACTGGAAGGTGTTGTCATGAAGCTTTCATTGCCGTTCTAGACAGCATCATGAGCAAAACCTTCTTTCTGAAGTTCAAATGGCTTGACAGTGTCAGGTTAATTTGTCCCAGTAACCTGCAAATGAGCTAGCCTGTAAACGAACTGAACAAACTTCAACAGATTAGACTGATCTTACCAAACTCATGTAAACCGAAGGCCGATTTGCTTTCTTGTCTTGAAAAAAGCGTTTTACCTGGTTGTTTACCTAATGAATAACTGAAATTCCACCAGAGAGAAGTGAAACGTAGCTTTAGTCAGCATTAAAATCAACTTCCTTAGAAGCAAAAGATTTTTAAAAACCCTAACTTCCCCAACACCTTTTTGTAATTTGCATTGCAGTTACAGTGTAAACAAAAACAAGAGCAATTACTAGTCATTAAGTTTGTATATTCCCGTCACTAAATGTTATGATGTGAATCAACTGGCCTCTATTGCCGTTTAGTAGCCTCATGGAGAACACTGTGTCGCTTGAAGAGATGGATGCTGGTATCAGGTTTAGGTGAGAACACCATCACGCACCTAAAAGTAAGGATATACAGCTAAACAGTCACAGATAGTTCAGGATGTAAATTCTGTGTCCCGTAATATACTACCAAACGTGAGTGGACTATTGTGCAGTCCCAAACTAGGACATAACACCTGTACAGAGCTACCAGGTTTTCAACAGTTCTGCATTTGCTGTGAATCTGTGATGAACGTGCTTTGAAAAAAAATGAGAACAACTAATTTCATTGAAATTAATTAGTGAAAACGAATGAATGAAATACTTTACTACCAACTGATCTACAAACTTTTAAGTATGACTGTTGTTTGAGCGTACACACGGCTTGATTTATTTATAAGAATTCACTTCACAACAGGTTTGTTTATTTTTCAGCAGGGAGATTTCCTTAACCTGTTATCCGACTATTATCTTCAGTTGCTGACGGAAGAACATCTGATTCATGACTAGAAATTCTATAATACCTCAAAAACACTAAAAAATCAAGGTACTAAGTATAACCAAATTATGACTGCTTAAATTGTGAAGAACTTGAAAAGAAGGCGTTTAAGTCATAATCCTCCGGATAGACTTATATATATATATATATATATATATATATATATATATATATATATCATTGATCACGGATTGATATCATTTGGAGAACCACTGAAAACCTGAAAGCACTGAACAACTATTTCGTTCTAGTATGGGACTTCTCAGTAGTATGCACCCAAGACCCACCTAAGGATCAAACTCAGGATCTTCAGGTTCATGATGAATGCCACCTTAAACAAAATTCCCATTACCTTCAAGATATATATATATTGGTTCAAATGTGTTCCCAAAATTCTAATAATCTGTCAACACTTCATTTTTATTTTCTTTTAGATTAGAAATTTATTACCTGAATTTCAGCTGCGTACGACCTAGAAGTGTCTTCATTCAGGTCAGTTAAGCATTAAAAATGAGAACAAAGAAATAGATATATCTTCAGACGAATTTCCTGGTTATGATAAAATGACCCTTTCAATCTTTATTTCAGGCAATGACATTAAAAGATCGTCGCTGGCATTGTATCACAGTCTGGCCTATAAAATATGTGTCAGAAATCTTGGTGGACAGGTGAACGTTTCGTGACTTTTTAAGTCAACGATGTGGTTCACTGATACACTTTTTACTTTGTATTTGCTAAGTATGATTTCAAATAAATTTCGCTTAAAGTTCACTAGTCAGTAAACGTGATAGGTGGACACTTCTCTGATATGGCATAAAGACAATTTTCAGTTTAGTAATTTTCTAACCTGATGCGCAACTACCTCATCCACAACAGATTTCGGCTAAAAACCCAAGAAACATTTTTGTCACGGATAATTAAGTCAAATTTTTGAGATTAATATTTTGGTAATTTTCCTCAATATTTGCTGACTATTTTTGAGCTCACTAATCAATCGATAAAGCTGAATAGTGCAGGTTATGCAGGTCTTAAGCTATTGCAGACAAATGGCAAGAATTCCTGAATTTTTATGTGCTTATTGGCACTCTTCAGCAAAGTGTATTTGCACTGTCATGAGAACCAATGTCTTCTGACAGATTCAACCCCAATCCACCTAGTAATACAGTTAGAAACCTTATCACTGAACTGTTTAGGCCATGGCTAATCACGTTTAGTACTGACGAATTTCTAAAACCTTGGTATTGTGATTAGCTGTCTTTCTATGAGTGAAGTAACAACAAAGATATCTTAACATCTAACAAACTGTGGTAACCAGTCTCTATTGTATAGTTAATAATATCATGTTATCTTGTGCGCAATTCTGACTACATTTTGTCGGTCAGGTCCGCAAAATAATCACTTCACTCAGCAATATGTAATAAAGTAGATTGTATTCGATGCTAGACAATGGATGACAGTTAAACAGAGGCTTCAGCAAGCGTACGTTTTATCTTTGATGACATTCATCAATGAACAGAAACTTTGACGTTGTTTATGATCTAATTTATTGCAGTTTATCCTTTAATTTTCAGATCTGAAGTAGAAAAATGAACAGAATTTTGTCATTCAAGATAATTTATTTCATAATGGAGCAGACGACGGTTTTGACTGCATTTCAGCAAGCACTAGTTAAACGTCCTCTGCTGATTGTAGTGTTAACTTTAGCGGCGTTTCCTTTTATCAGCAACAGAACCACAAGCTGTTTTCTAAATATCTCAACTATATATCCGTGCCGACATTTCAGAACAGAATAAACATTTTTACTGTTACATTCGATTGGTCTCCGTATTCAAAGTGTGTATATTAAATGGAAATTGATTGTCGTATTAAGCAACATTAGTGTATTACTAAACAACTTGACTTGGGTATTTTCTTGAAACTAGGAAACGTTTTCTTCGACATGATAAAGAACATCGAAAACATTGTAGGTTGAAATTCATCCCAATTAGTGAGGTATGTCATGCTTTATGTCAAGGAGATAATGAAACCAATCTCACTGATATACATCGCTACTAGCATTTATTTAGACTTGACAAGAATCATTTATTTTTCAATCTGTATACCTTCAGAAAGTATGATTCTCATTTTTCAGCTAGTATTTCTGAGTACAATGGTGAGTAGACTAAAATCGAAACACAATTACCACTAAGTGTGAAACAGTGGAGAATATTTTTAGCGCAGGTGGATGGTCTCGGTTGTATTATGTTCTCTGAGTTGGGTTGTTTAATCGTGAAACTTTCACCGCCTTTCTAGACGACATCATCAGCAACAGCCCAACAACACACAAAATCAGTTGCGTGCGGACTCTATTCAAAAGAGCGAGAACATACTACAGTACAACAACCTCATGGAGAAACGAAGAAAATTACTTCATGTCCACCCTAAAGAAGAACGGTCACCCACGAAACTTTATCATAAGATGCCTAATCCGTACATCATGAACTACAAAGTCATCGACAGAAATCAATAAACACATCACTCTACTATAAATAAAGGATGTATCAGAAATCACAAGTTTGTTGAGACCACTTGAAAATGGTGTGGCTCATAAACCAACAAATTCCTTCCAAACACTATTATACAGACCAATAAATGCAACAACCAAAGACGACAAACTGAACATCATTTACAAAATCAGCTGCGATAACTGTAGTCAACACTACATTGGACAAAGTGGTCACCCTCTTCGTCTTCGTCTACATGACCACCAATTAGCTATTAAACCTCACTACATTTCATCACTCATTCCAATGCACGTGGATAATCATGGACATGAATTCAATTTTGACAATATGGAAATCTTGGCCACAGGAAACACAGAGAATATCAGAGAATTCCTAGAAGCCTAACATTCAGGTCAATCAGCAATCAGCAGATGTATAGACATAGACCCAATCTATGAACCAATGGGGAAAATAATAAACGACAGAAAGGTGAGAGGTCAAACAAAGGGACAGCCAACAGGGAAGTCTATACAATCAATGACACAACAATCGACGGAAACAACCAATCACAGACCACACCGTCAGTGCAAGCCACTAAATCACTCACGGAGAGATATTGACACCTTACTTCATACTGAAGTTAGTGCTGATGACATTGTCTAGAAAGATGATGAAAGCTTCACCATTAAACAGCCCAGCTCAGAGAACACAATACAACCAAGACCAGTAAGTTTAAAAGTCAAGTCTATTTATGGAACAAAACTTTACCACAAATAACTGTCCTGGGTTACATAAATTTTGATGAAATCTTTCAGGAAAGCTCACGGATACAGAAAACCACTTATTCACATTTGCATTTACATTTCATTTAGGTGGCTGATACAGCAACACATAAATGCACAAAATTGGTTGCACGAAGACTCTAATCAAAGAAACAAAAACGTACTGCAGTACAACAACTTCATGGGAAAACGAAGAACATTACTTGATGTCTGTTTTTAAGTGGGACGGTTACCCAGATAATTTCTTAAGAAGATGCCTATCCAATTCATTATCGACTGTAGAGACATCCACAAAAATCAGCGAACGGATAGCCCTACTGTATATAATGAACATGCCAGGGATCATGAGAAGACTGCTGAGGTTATTTCAAATTAGGAAAAAAATTCCCCACAAACCTTGTTATGCATCCAAAGGACTCCTCAGACAAAGAAGACAAACCAAATATCACTTGTAAATTCAACTGCAGTAACTATGGTCAGCACTACGTTGGACAGGGTGGTCGTGCTCTTCACCCTTTTTTATGTGAACCTGAGTTGGCTATCACAGGTTGCTGATACCAATGAATATGGACATTTAAGTATGTGAATTCAATGTAGAGATCATGGACAGAGAAAACTCAGTGAACAACAAAGAATTCCTAGAAGCTTGGCATTCAGCCCAATAGGCAATCAATAGGTGTATAGAAATAGACCCAATCTATCAACCAATAACAAAAATGATAAACAATTACAACGTTAGAGGTCAGGCAGAGAAACTGACAATTGAAAAAGCAAAATTCAAAATAAACAACTAATCATAAATCACTTCGTCAAGGCAAGCTACTGATTCCGTAACGGGGAGATACTGATAACTTACTTCATATTAAAGTTAGTGCTGATGAGGTTATCTAGAGAGATAATGAACGCTCTGCGATTGAACCATTCAACTCAAAGTTCGTAACACAATCAAAGTCATCCGTCTAAGCTACAAATACTATTCATTATTTCATTATTATTCATTATGCGATCCCCGAAAAATATGTTACACACTCTTTCGTACCATTTCTCAGAATAAAAAAATATTAAATGGATTGAAGTAAGCTTTGAGAGGGCTATGTATCGCAGATTTAAAACACAATGGCAATCAATTCACTGGTCAGTAACTCATTTATACCATACAGGGTTATTGTAATAAACATTTACGGCAATTTGTCATGCTCAGAACTCGTAAGAATGCAGAAGCAACTGGGACTATAATAGTATTATTTTTATTCTTTAAGACAACCAGTTCTGCTGATGAAATTGTGTGTAATAAGCCCTTATATGTCCTCGTAAAACCTACCCACCAGTTATTACAGTCTTTGTCAAAACAACTAACAGAATTATGACAGTCCGTATATATCTTACATAAACTGAACTATATATACATCCACTATTAAATCCAAAGGCTGAGTATATCAACCCATGGCAGTAATTTCTTCTAAGGAATATGTACACATAGTGAAGACTACTGGTGGCGAATTTAGTTATTCACTGGATAATTGAGGCCAGTGATATGCATGGATATGGTGATCCTTATTTACGCAAGAAAATTTCGTAAACGAAAGTTCCTTCAGCCACTCTATTTACAGTTACTAGAACCTATACTTGTACTTAGTCGACATGTTTATCATTTTGAAAATATACGAACCATATTACATTCCCTCATGAACATGAGTAAAGATTGTGGAGGTCAGGCACAACTGTACGCTTAATATGATTTCATCAACCGATACCTTAGTTCTGTAAGTTTTGATTCAATATTTAGTTGACTTCTGACTGCCTCCAGTGCTATACTGATTGGTTAGCTTTGATGTATTAAGTCTTTTTGCTAAAATACCAATCAATATGGCACAGAAGGCAGTCAAGAGTTAGCTAAATATTGACTGAAAACCCACAGAACTAAGGTAACCACAAACAGGAAGATCATTGGTGATAGTAGGCCTCAACTTTGTCTTACTCCTTCCCGTCTTCAATGGATCACCGAGCTCTCAAATATGAATAAATTGACATGTAACATGTAACATATAGCTATTGAAGAGGTTTGTTGAGATAGTTGCCAAATTATTTTTTCGTCGTCGCTATGGAAGACTTTTCCAAAGTTGATGAATTTGAGGTAAAGCTGATTTGACTGCCATTCTATGCTCTGTTTTATGATGCTTAGGGTAATTAATGAACTAGTAAACTAAGCGAGATTTTACTTACACAAAGTACTTAAGAATTACGGCAAGGCCTCTGATTACAAGACATAGGTATGCTTAAATACAACAGAAATTAACAGTACAAAGTCACTGGAAGGCATCAGAAACCTTACAGACTAATGCAATTGACTAGAACCACAAGTATATTGTCTCGTACTGTACAAGTCTTATCAAGCAAACTTTGTTGTTGTACTGAATCAGTGTTCTTCTCCTGTAAGTAAGAAATGTTTGAAACAATGAGAACTTATCCTGAGGTACGAATACATATGTTTCCAACACAAAGTCTTAGCTGGTCAAAAAATTCATTATTTCTTGAAGAGAGAACAATAAAGAAGTTTCATTACTTTTTTAAATCATTGCTCTGAAATCATTTGAACCAATTCACGTGAAATGACCAGTTGACCTGTACCAGTTAGATCTTGTATAGTTTTTCCCTAGTCACCTAGATCTCAAATTAGCTTAGCATTCGATACGCTTACAGGTCACTCTGACATGGTTAATTTAATCTAGTTGACACTGATAAAGATTTCTAAACATTTATATAAGTCAAGAAAATGCCAACTTAGTACAAAACTAAGTGGGAATACAAATAAATCATAAAATTGTTAAAACCCTTCAGATGCTGAAAAATGTAAGCATATTAGCCATATCGTGCGCAAAATATATGACATAACGAACTAAAGTCTTATATTATAGAGTAAGTTAGATCGTATGAATGAAATATATAAGTAGCAAGTAAGCAAATATAAAAAAAACATGAATATAATTTCTTGTCTTATTCCTTCTTAAATTGTTATTATTATTATTATTAGTCCCTTGGGTTCCTAGTGGAACATAGAGCTTCAGTAGCACGTCTCCAGTGACCTCTGTTCTCTGAAATCTCTTCAACCTGGCTCCACGACAGCCCACAACCTCTCATTTCCTCCTCGCACGATCTCCTCCATGTCACCCTCGACACCGACGTCCAACTCGTCGCTTCCCATGGGAATTCCACTCAAGTAACTGGCCTGACGCGTGATGTCCTCACTGGGCCTTCTCAGTGCATGCCCAATCCATCTCCACTTCCTCCTGCATATTTGTTGCGTGATAGGTCTTGGTTGGCTCGTTCCCAGAGCTCCTTGTTGCTTATTCTTTCTGGCAATCCATCTGATCTTCAGTAGCGAGCCAGCGTAAGCAGTTATTGATGAATGTCTGTAGTTTATTGGAAATGCCTTTCGTGACGCGCCAAGTCTCTGAGCCATACAAGAGCACTGACTTGACGTTGGTGTTGAAAATCCGTATCTTGTTCCGCATGCTGAGTGCAGAAGATCTCCACACTGGTTTCAGGCAAATAAACGCCTGTCTTGCTTTTCCGATCCTGGCTGACTTTGACGTCCTCGTCCGTCCCGCCTGTAGTTGAAACAGTGCTTCCTAGATAAGTGAAGGAGGTTACTTCCTTTAAGTTTCTCCCATTGATGGTGATTGGAGTTTGTTGTTGTTGTTGATGGTGGTGGTGCGGTATCTTCATCACTTCTGTCTTCTCTATATTCACCTGAAGTCCCGTCTTCGCTGCCTCTTCTATCAACTTGTTAGTTTTTGCCTGTAGATCTTCAAGTTTGTGTGACATCAGGCCTAAGTCATCACTGGCGAAATCCAAGTCTTCTAGGTTCTTTTCCGTCGTCCAGCGTATCCCCCTCTTCTCACTCCCCACTGTTTGCTGCATGATGTTATCCAAATAATAAATTTTGATAATAAATTTGATATTTTCTAAAGTATACATAAATGCATTTAAATTTCTGTTCAAATTTTAACTAGCTGAAATCTAAAACAAACCCTAATAGAAACCGAGTCTAATCTTTCATTTCACTTATTAAGTGTCAGATTTTCCTTGTCTATATATTATTAATGTATATAAGGCATAACACTTTTTAAAATGTCAGATTTAATATCATCAGTTGAATTTCTGTGATTCAAAGGATTTGGAACCTTTTACACAGCAATATGATGAGTTACTAGAGCAAACCCTTCACCTATCATCGGGGTTTTCTTCTCTAAATTATAGGGGAAATAACTCATTTTTTTGTTTATAATGTTAAGCTGAAGAATTAAGTCATGTTAATTAAGTATACTGAAATACTTTCAAATTATTGATGTAGTTAGTTCTTGCTTGGATAGATGAAGTACAGCAACTCCATTTGTAGTACTGACCAGTGCATACATTATCATTAAGTTAATAAAACAAATTAACTGAAAATTTCAAAGAGTGTTCACATATGGCCTTCAGTCAGCAACAAATCTACAAACATTGGATATCTAAAATATGGCATAAAAAGGAATAACTCCTTGAATAAACTGTATTTCTTGATCAGTATGCTGTTTTCATCCATAGAAGTCAGATCATAACATTTGACACTAACTAGTGAGTGATTCATACTCATCTGAATACAGAAAATACCATCTAGCTAACGACATATGGTTTAAGGAATTAAGCAGTGTTGTTTTTGCTGCATAATAATAACTCCATTTACTTATTAAATTTAATAAGCGATGACTCTTAATATTCACGGATTAAACTCGTGAGCTGATACTACTTATGAATATTTCACAGATTTCAACTGTAATCTTTGAAATCCTAAAGCACTAATATCATAATAACCACCTATTTTTAAAATCAACTTCATATTAACTTCCCTTGTCAATGAAATATTTGCATAAAGTCATGTTAAAGAGATATTATTTTACTGATAGAAATGATACCTCAGAATGTAACATATTTGACCTGCATATTTGATGATTCATGTACATAAACTTTTGGATATACTTCATTCTTCTTCATCAAGAATCAGAAGAATCTGAAAGAGTGATTCTATCGACAACGGGTTGGAAAAACCCCGGCCAAATTCTCTTACGAAATGGATACCCATCCAGATTTATTAAGAGAAACTCAAAATTAAAACAAAATACTGATTTTAAAGCTGATACGGGAGTAGAAATCTTGGAGAATCGGTCGTTCAAGCTATAAATCAACTTCTATGGTCAGTAAATGTTTCCTTGGTGTGTTAAGATCAAGCTGATGCATTGGGTTACTTCAATGTGTCTACAAATTTACCTATAACTTTAAAACTAGTCATCTAAGCCACACAAATTGCGCACTTTCCTACCAAATTTTTTAACACTATCCTGCATAGCTTTCAAAGGGAGAATTCAAATCATTTCGTCTTGAACACTTAAATAACTATAAACACATTGCTCCAATAGAATCCCTCTTGAGTGTTATTTGCAGAAACAATTCACTAATTCAAGCCTGATCCCTGTATGAAGAGGACTTATGTTCAATCTCCTATTTTACCACGGTTTTAATAGCTCCACAGTTTTTTCTTTTCTTTTTCGATTTCATTAGAAGTAAATGGATTACTATTATCGCCCTTTTCATGATCCTAGTTTCTTTCTTCATCTTTTCTACATCTATCAAGTGAGCACTTAAGCACCGAGCCTCACAACTGCCAACAGTTTTCACCTTGTCAAATTCTTTGCCAATCTTGCCATCTGCGTTGTTCAATAAATTATTACGTAACTTATTTCGAGTCTTGACCTCAGTTTTAAAACTAAATTAATGATGCAGTTATCCTCTGTTGTTCATTAATAGACTGTTAAACGTTTGCAAAATGTATAAATACGATTTTGCAGCTTTGGAGTGATAATCGCTTTATTCCAAAGAATATGTATGATAGTATGGAATTCTCAGTATGTAATTTTTCAACAAATTTACTCCCAAAACAATACTTTCAGACGAAACAGTTATCCCATTCGTATGCTGTTAATAATAACAGTATTTAAGGCAATAATGTGAAATAGTCAGATGGTTCTAGATGGGCATCAACAGAAATGCAAGCGTAATTTTGATGGTGGCGGTTTATTTAGGCGGTACGAAAATCTGAAACTCAAGTTAAGCAGAATATGACGGATAGAAATATGATGTACTTTTTTGCACCGAAAAGTCCATTTCCTAATAATGTAACATTTTTTCTCTGCTTTGAGAAATGGAGAGTTGAAAACAGTTTAAAAATGTAAAAGAGTACACGATAAGTTCAGTGGATATATTTAAATGATTAAAACAAATTAAAAGGAGTAAATGGAAAGAAGGAAGCTGACCTACCACCCTCCCTGCATTCTATACACCACGTCTACTTCAACTTTGCAAGTGTCAAGTTGAATGGAGGCTGAATATAAGTCTATTTGAAAGGCATAACCATCTGATTGCAATAGCTATGGTTCCTTTATTTGTAGAAGACTTCAGGTGGTTCTCAAGTGCATTGTTAGTTCCTCACTTGTTCAGTAATAATTGCCCCCATCATCTGGAATCCTTTGCGTATGAACTTTAAATAAAGGAAGTCATTTATCCTGACTAAAAAGGAGTTCTGGAGAACTGGTTTTCCTGCAGTTACATCTGTTCAACTCTCACATTGCTGATAACCCAGTTTCTAAATCTTACTTCAGAATACATTCGGGAAGTCTGATCCAGTCAGCAATGGTTATCGACAAACGCTATGGTTGTAAGCACATTTCAAATACAGCTTTCCTTGGTGACACTGCTGGTTCTCAGGACTTAGTCTTGCACAAGAAGATACGCTGTTGTCTCTTAATGTACAGGCATAACGGAATATAGTTTCACAAAGACCATAATCATTGAGTCCGCTGCAGAGTGACTTCCTATATAGAATTGTCGAGAAGCAACTTATACTGTCATAATTTTTGTGACGATAGTTTTGCGATATCTTGTTTTTGATACAGTGCCGTTTTGCTCATCTTGGAGAGTAGTTAAATCTTGTGGTCACCAGAATTTTGTTGTTACCTACAACTACAGAACTATCGTAATCATCATCTGACGAGTCAATGAGACACCACGTTTAACCCAGAGCTCATAAAACTCTGAAATAGGAGAAGGATATGGTGTTGAGGAAATATTTTTACGATAGCATTTACTAAAGCTGTACAGTTGTATTTGTGAGTACTGGAAACAGATAAGCTTATTATTAATCAGTATAGTCATGTAATTACAGTGATACTCAAGAATAGAATAGAAAGTTGTTTCTAAAGACAGAAGGATGGCATTACTGTGGTCTTGGCAATGCTAATGGATGCATGTACTGCTCTCAGATGTATATATCACGTTAAAGAGTCAGAAGTGACAATGATTTAGTTGCATAGATTGTATATTCAAAGTTACTTGAAATTGTAGAGAGGTCCTGTGTAAATTAATTTAAGGGATTACTGGGAGTTTTCTGATATCAGAAGATGAGTAGTTGTCCAAGAAGAGAACTACTGATTTTCTTTCTCTCCTCTCAGGGTAACCAAGCTGGACAATGTTTCAAAATACGTTTACGGGATTTAAAATATGTATGGTCAATTTGCGTTGCTTCACAGAGACAAGTAAACTAATAGATGCATAGTGAAGTCATCTGAGAATCACATTTTCGATTCCACAACAAATTTATCAAACAGTTAAGGAGAGAATATCGATTTTGGCCATCTCAGCGTGTATCTATCAGTTAACTTCTTCCTGTGGAGCGATATACATTGGCAGCGCGCATCTAAAACTCAGTAAACTTATTTTGAAACTTCCAACCTGATGATCAAGATAAAAGAAAGAGAGTATCAACAGTTTTATCCCCAAACACCTAATTATCTCTAGACGTCTGGCGGCTCACAATGGTTCCCTTACAATAATTTACAGAATACTCCTTTAGTCATGATCTCATTAATAACGTACTATTACGTAAATGGACTAATGTTGGATCGTGGCTAGCAGAGGAATCTAGGATGTGCATTTCGTCCTATTTGGGACTCGTCAATTGGATGTACCTGCTTCCCAGTGAGTGATGTTGTTTCCAGCTGACGAGTCCCAAACAGGACGAAATGCGCATTCTGGATTCCACTGCTAGCCACTATCCAACGTTAATTTATTCCAATAACCGTAGAAACTGGGGAAATAGTTATCAACAAAACAATCTTTATTCAATAAACTGTGTTGTAAATTACATTGAGAATTTCAAAAATACAATTTAAAAAGGGGGGTAATAAACTCACCTAAAGAATATCTTTCTGGATCCACTACAGCTAGAAAATATTTCTCTTTTGAGGAACTTTGGATTCATGACTGACAGACTGACAGTAGATCCATTTCATTCCATGGCCATGCCAGTTATATAAGACAATTTGCAATTCAAACTCTCTACCGTCAAGTTGAAGTTTTGTGTCTAAATTTTGTATTCATCAATGAATGAAGGTTAAATCTTCATATCGAACTTTAACAAAGGTTCTTTCAGCTGCATATCCTTTGTCAGATTATTCATTAAATCTGGAAGCTACTTTTTTTGCATAGAAATGCATATGTGAACATTGATCTGATATATAATAACACTATTTATTTATCTTTCATCAACGTGTTTAAAGCTATCGCTTACTTCATGTTCATTATGTGCAAGAGACACTTTCAGGAATTAAATCAACCACAGCTAGAATGGAATTTCAAACCATTTACAAACCCTTTAAGCTAATGATTTATCTATGTTAACATCTGAACTATGAATTCCAATCATTAATATTCTTTTTGGATGTATTGTACGGCATAAATTAGCTTCGTTTGTTAGTTTATGCCTGTACAAAACTTCTGTTTTTATTTATTTATTAGGTCAAAATCATCAATTAACCCTTGAGGCTTTTATTGATAGGTTAATGATTTGTACAACTATTGTAAAGCGTTTTATGTGAAAGTACTATGGTCTGATTAACATATTGTTCTTACACCAGTTGAGGATGAAATTAATTTATCTGTGACTTCTCCCAATAAAATACTATTTATGGTTTTTTGTTATTATTGATGTTCATCAAGATTAAGTCTAGTTCACTGGTCTCAATAACAGATGTGGCTTGCAGTTTTAATATTGGGGTTTCTTATATCATAGTTTATGTTCAATTTAAGTGATCAATAGCATATGAATTCTACCATGCTGTTAAAATTAATCACAGTATAGTACCGTTTAAAAAGTCTGTACAACAACCGACATCTTAAGCTGCTTATCAAGAGATATTGTAAAAGAGACGGCAATAAAAAGAGTAGGTCGGATGTTAGTTAAGACTGACAGAAGTTAAAGGTTTCTAGGCCTGAAGCTTATCCCACTGGCATTCACACTATAACTTGCATCCTTTCCTGAAGGTTACACTAAAGAGTACACCTCCATGCTTACAAACAAATGTGAATTTATGCAAGCACCATACTGAAAACATGGAATACTTGAATATACTTGAAAGATTACAAATTTGCTATCACTATGGACTGAAAAAAGTTGGAAAACAATAAAAAGGAGAAAGTGATGCATGGTATATTTTTTCTAGTCTGAGACTGCTTAGCCATGCACTTCTACGACTCAATGTAGAAGTTTGTCAAGAACTATTAGGTCTCACGATAACTGTGATACTATTCATTTACTGGGATAGAATATAATGGTTTTAATGATTCTACCCTTGGTCCTTCATAAGATTGTGGGTCTGCACTGTTAATAAGTTTTGAATTAAGAGAAAATGGCCAACTAGTGCATATAGTTCTTAGATGGTTCTCCAGAAGATCTCAGTTTACGAAGAATATCACCTTGGGATCGGTCACTTCTTACACTAACAGGTTAGTAAAATATGTTGAAGTCTAAAGCTTCACAATTTCAGGTTATCTACATTTACAGTTGTCTCGTCTGAGAGTATATTTCTGTTGTCTGACTTGAGTTTCCCTACACTTTACTGAAAAATAAAAATTGAACAATTTCAAAACAATATATACGTGTAAACCAAGAAAAATTAGACTCTATGTGCACTAGTTACTAAATTTTTCAATATGGTTAAATGATCACTTTGTTCTGTCCTATCACTTTTCCTTCCTCTTGCTTTTCTTTTGCATTTACGTCAAATGTTTCACGTAATAAAAACATGAATATATTTTCCTACCATTGGATACTACATACTAATCTTCTTGTTTTTCATCCCCTGCTGATAAAGTCCCACAAACTTCCTTCTAGTCATAAGCTCTTCGTAGGTGTAGAAACATGTGCACAGTCTGCTTAAACTTACTTTTGTGTACTTCATTTCACGATGTGTGTGTTCCACCAGCTCTTCTCATTATCATACTTGTTTTATTCAATTGAAATAATTTGATTCATAAATTATGTTCTCCGTGGTTTTGATGTTAACTTTGGACCACTTACGGTTTTGACAAAACTATGAATAAAATATTAAGTTTTTTTTTAAATTGCTATTGTCAGTACGTAATCCAGATGTAGACAGTAAAAAACCTCTTTCTACTAAATAACAAAATGTACTGAAAGAGATATTGAAATAATGACCGATATTTAAAGAGAACCAATTTAGAAACCTTAACACCTCTAAACTTTTCATCCCTTTTGAATACACTTACTTCTCTTAAGTCAGTTCAGGTAGATCTGAATTTAGAAAGATGGCTTTGGGTAATTTGATAAAATTGTAAACAGACAAATATTGTTCATTAGTAGGGCTCCCAAGCACAATTCTCAGTGGCTGGGATCACGAGAGCTACTTTATGTGCAACTGGTGTCAGATAATATTTCTAATACCTGTAATTTCCCACTCATACTTACGCTTAACTTACTAGTCTTTGTTCACATAGAATTGAATCTTACCACAAGAACCAGCAATCGCTGACATACAGGTACATCTAGCTGTTGAATTCCAAATAGGTCGAAACGTGCACCTTGGACTCCCCTTCCTGATAGCACCAAGGGAAGTATGTGAAAAATGCAACATCATCATGAATTCTGAGACAATAACAAGACATCCGTTCAAGAGGCCAATATGCCAACAAACAACTGTCATTTCGATTGGGTGTAATAACCAACAGGAAATGAAGCGTATTCATAAATCGTTTACCTTCCTTACGATAGTCATACGATTCTACAAAAATTGTAATATTCACTTTAGGGGAGGTCAAAATTTTGATGAATGTGTACCAATCATTCGGTTGACTACTTATTTTGAATAATGAAATTCAACTTTAGCTTTTTAAGTCGAAAGATTTTATCTATCCAATTGAGCAAATAATTTAGTTTATCTAATCTTTTGCAATAATCCTGAGATTAAATGCACAGGTCAAGGTAGTCGACCAGGGTTAATCAGGGTGTTCGAGTACAAAAAACAAGCAAAATCAAAATTGATAGATTCTAGTAAGATAAAGAGTCTAGAGAAAAGCCCAACTGCAACTGCATTCACTAGGGTGGGACAGAGTGACAGTATTAGATCTGACTTCATTGGTTAGGGAGAGGAATTGGAGTTACCCTAGTAACTGCACAGAAAGGCAGTTTTCCGATAGTATACCCGAAATTAGTTGACTTTTTCCACAGTTGCTAGAATGAATTTTAGAGTAACTCAGAAATTGATAACTGCATCTATTCAAATCGAATGACACGAAACACATATAATGAGAACGATTCAGTACCTGTTCCACACATACACACACACACTGAAAATTCTACTACCCTTTTCATAAAGGAAGAGGGAAAAGTAGAATTGAATGAACCACATTTGAAAGTTGTGAATTTACCTCAATATGAATATGGACAATGAATTGTGACAAGTAAGCTAATCAGTCAATAACACTGTTTGACTGTGGGATATATTTAATGAATAAATTAAAATTGAATTACAATCTATCACAGTGCCTAAGTTTTACCTAAACAATATTAGTTTTCCTGCACTTTGAATTATTTTGTTTACTGTTTATCAGAATTATCGACAATTAGTTCTACTGGAACCAACTTCCTAGATAATTAAAGTAATATGAAAAACATAATCAGTCAGAATACCTGGAAATTCTGATGGATTCTATCTTTGACTGAACAAACTGAAGTCTTAGATAATTTCAAATTTTATAGATCAGCCTACTGTAAATGAAAATAAAAATTAACGTTAAATTATTATTATTTTTTTATTAGTCCTTTGGGTTCCTAATGGAACATAGGGCTTCAGTAGAACGTCTCCAGTGACCTCTGTTCTCTGAAATCTCTTCAACCTGGCTCCACGACAGCCCACAACCTCTCATTTCCTCCTCGCACGATCTCCTCCATGTCACCCTCGACACCGACGTCCAACTCGTCGCTTCCCATGGGAATTCCACTCAAGTAACTGGCCTGACGCGTGATGTCCTCACTCGGCCTTCTCAGTGCATGCCCAATCCATCTCCACTTCCTCCTGCATATTTGTTGCGTGATAGGTTCTTGGTTGGCTCGTTCCCAGAGCTCCTTGTTGCTTATTCTTTCTGGCAATCCATCTGATCTTCAGTAGCGAGCCAGCGTAAGCAGTTATTGATGAATGTCTGTAGTTTATTGGAAATGCCTTTCGTGACGCGCCAAGTCTCTGAGCCATACAAGAGCACTGACTTGACGTTGGTGTTGAAAATCCGTATCTTGTTCCGCATGCTGAGTGCAGAAGATCTCCACACTGGTTTCAGGCAAATAAACGCCTGTCTTGCTTTTCCGATCCTGGCTGACTTTGACGTCCTCGTCCGTCCCGCCTGTAGTTGAAACAGTGCTTCCTAGATAAGTGAAGGAGGTTACTTCCTTTAAGTTTCTCCCATTGATGGTGATTGGAGCTTGTTGTTGTTGGAGTTGCTGGTGCAGTAACTTCACCACTTCTGTCTTCTCTATATTCACCTGAAGTCCCGTCTTCGCTGCCTCTTCTATCAACTTGTTAGTTTTTGCCTGTAGATCTTCAAGTTTATGTGACATCAGATACAAGCCATCAGTGAAATCCAGATCTCCTAGGTTCTTTTCCGTCGTCCAGCGTATCCCCCTCTTCTCACTCCCCACTGTTTGCTGCATGATGCAGTCGACCCTAATCAGGAATACCATGGGGGATAGTAGGCAACCTTGTTTCACTCCTGTCTTCACTTCAAAAGCATCACTGAGCTTCCCATTGTGAATTACTTGGCTGGCATGTGGCATCTTCATATAGTTGTTGAATGAGGCGGATAAAGGTTTGCGTACTCCGTAGTATTGAAGCAGTTTCCAAATTACCTCTCGGTCGACGCTGTCAAAGGCCTTCTCAAGGTCGATGAAGTTGAGGTAGATAGTTGACTGCTATTCTATACTCTGTTCTATGATGATGCGAAGCATTGCAATTCGGTCTGCACATGATTTGTACTTCCTGAAGCCTGCCTGTTCCGGTCGCAGTTTCGAATCCAGTGCATCCTTTAGTCTCACCAAGATGATGCGGCTAAATATTTTGCTCGGAGTGGACAGGAGTGGAGCATGATTCCACACCAGTTCTTGTAAAAACTTGTGTCGTCCTTCTTTCGCAGTTTGACAAGGCAACGTTTCTTCCAATCAATTGGCAGGTACCTTCTCTTCCTTCCACACCTTCTGCAATAGTGGTATGGTGTGAGCATGTCCGCTGTTGTCTCTGCGTCTGTTCTCAGTGCTTCTGGCGAAATTCCATCTGGTCCCGCTTCTTTCTCGCGTTTCAGTAGCTTTATGGCGTTCACGACTTCCATTTTTGTTGGAGGATTTATGTTCACTTGTAGTTCTGTGAGTCGGCTGCCAGGTGGTATTTCTGGACGAAGTGCAGATGGTGATGGTGGTCGATTCAAGAGCTTCTTGAAGTGGTCGGTTCAGTGTTTCCTTTGTTTCTCTTCTTCCGTAATTAAATTTCCTTCTTCATCTTTTATTGGTTTCATCTGTGTTGGTCTCTTCCCTGATAGCAACCTGGTTATTTGATACAATGTCGTCAGGTCTCTCTTACCTGCAGCCTGTTCTGCTTCACTTGCCAGTGTGTCGTAGAAGTGTCGTTTGTCTTTGCGTGCACTCTTCTTCACTTCTTTGTTCAGTGTTTTATACATTGTGCTCAGTTCCTCTTGTCGTTGAGCATCCTTGCACTGGTTTATCTTCTGCTTCACCATCCTCCTCTCCTCTATCAGCTTCCAGGTATCCGTCGAGATCCATTCCTTGTCTTCTTTCTTCTTCCTTCCTAATACTGTTGTGCAGGTTTCTTTCCACATAGCTTTCAAAGACTTCCAGTGTTCTTCCACACAGGTTTCTTCAGGGATGTCCCTCGACGTCTCCCATTTTGTCTTGATGGCTGCTTTGAAGGTCTCCTTTGTAGTTTCATTCTTCAGTTTCCGAGTGTTGTACTTGAATTGAGGTCTATCACCAGCTTCCTTGAAGGCTTTCAACTTGATTTGGAAGGTAGGTTGCTTGCACTAGATAGTGAGTGGTGTGAAATTACATCTGCTCCCCTTCTTGACCTTATGTCAAGTAGACTGCGTCCCCACTTTCTTCACATTGAGATGAAGTCGATCTGATTTTTAGTGTGTCCTGGTGTCTGGTGAAATCGAATCCATGTGGCTTTGTGGATATCCTTGTGCTTGAACACACTGCATCCAATTACCAAATCATTGAATGCACAGAATCCTGCAAACAATTCTCCATTCTCGTTCACTTCACTGAGTGCTTCTTGGCCCATAGTTAGTTCTCTTCCTGTGTTGTCCCCTCCCAGTTTGGCATTCATGTCGCCCATTAGAATTTCGATATCGCCAACTGAGACGGGGTCTTGTCCAGTGTTGATTGCGTTTGTCCGCAGAATTTCTCCCTTTTCTCTTGCTTTGCATTATTTGTAGGTGTGTAGAATTGTATGATTGTGACCTTCCTTCCTTTTGAGTTGAACCTTGCTATCATGATCCTGATACTGGAGGAGATTGGTTCCCACTGCATGAGAGCCTTCGATGCTCTTGAGGATACCATGATAGCCACTCGAAAACTCAGTGTGCTCGTGGTTGTCGTGTGGGTGACAATATTGGAGTAGATTATTGATTCTCCAGTTGACAGTTTGGAGAGTCCACTCGCATTCCATCTGCTTTCGCGAATCCCAAGCACTTCAATGTGATACCTTCTCATCTTTTTTGCAAGTTTACATGACATGATTGATAACAACTAGCAACAGCCTGTTCATTTGGTGCAATATCCCAGCCAGAAGCTGAATAAATATTAAAGGGAAAAACAAATTGCACCTGAAAACTCTACATTACTCACGGGTGATTAAGCAGAATCGCTTTTGGTGCATTTCCTAAGCCTAGAGAAAACTTTGAGTCAACTAACTACCTTTTGTGATTTTCAGAATTAGGGTGGATAGCCAGGACTTTAGGCTAAGCCTTTGCCTTTTTATATAAATGTTCGTGAAAAGACATAATTGTGACAATAGGAAGACGAAAACACCCTAAATGGTTCATTGGTGATTATCATATATCTATTTGTCATTGAAATTCTTATTTAATAAAGATTTCGCAGCCATACAAACACTTGACTTCATTTTTACGTTAAACAGAAACAAATACAAAGCGACTCACCAAACATATATAATTTCCACCCATAGACTGATGAAATATTTATCAGCTGATTGAGAAATGACAGGAGTTTCGAATTATAGGCACAAAAATTTATGGATCCAGTTCAAAGGAACAGAAGGTTTTAACCTTCTGATAAGGTTGACAGTTGTTACATGTTCGTCAACCTTTAGGTGAAAGGGTGCTGTCACTACTTCAGCAACGTAGCTCAGGTTTTGGAATGAAAATATCAAATTAAGCTTCACATAAGTTCTTAGGGTCAGGCTGGGAAATTTCCATGTCAGAATATGATACAAAGTTACTGTTTCTAGCTATAAAATGATGTTATATAGGTAGGTATAACAGCAGACGGAAAATAGAAAAAGAAGTTTCCTTTTACTGTAAGCAGAGTCAATTTTTCAATGTTAGAAACAAAACCTGTACTTACTGATTGAAAAGTTTGTCAGCATGACAACTAGCGTAATTGTTTCAGTTTCTACTGTGAATGAAGAGTTTTTTATGATTATTTGTCCCTTGGGTTCCTAGTGGAACACAGGGCTTCAGTAGCACGTCTCCAATGAGCTCTGTCCCCTGAAATCTTTTGAACTTGGCTCCACGACTGCCCACAAGCTTTCATCTCTCCCTCACACCATCTCCTCCTTATCGACCTCACCTGCGACACCCAACTCGTCATTTCCCATGTGCGTTTCACTCGACAGCCTGACCTGCCACTGATGCCTCCGAATGGTCTTCTCAGTGTATGCCTAACCCATCTCCACTTCCTCCCAGCGCATATTTGTTGGGTGATAGGCTGTTGGTTGGTTGCCAGCCAAAATGAGTTCCTTGTTGCTTATTCCTATTATTCTGGCTATCTGAGCTTCAGTAACGAGTCAGTGTAGGCAGTTGTTGATGAATATCTGTAGTTTGTTCGAAATGCCTTTCGTAACGCACAAGTCTCTGAACCATTAATTACATTGAAGCACTGACTTGACTGAATTAGTGTTGGAAATCTGGATCTTGTTCACACTTTATGCTGAGTGAGGAAGATGTCCACACTGGTTTCAGGTTAATGAAAGGAGGCCTGTCTTGCTGTCTTTCCGATCCTGATTATGACGTCCTCGTCTGTGCCTGTGCTGCCTGTAGTTGAAACGATGCTGCCTATGAAGGTGAGTGAAAGAGGCTACTCTTTTTAAGTTTCTCGCGTTGATGATGATTGGCGCATGTTGTTGTTGTTGTTGGTGGTGGTGGCGTTGGTTGAGTATCTTCATTACCTCTGTCGTCTAACACTCACCTGATAGAAGTCCCGTCTTCGCTGCCCTGCCCTGTCCCGCCCCGCCACGCCTCTTCTGTCAACTTGTTACTTTTCGCCTGTACATCTTCAACTTTGTGCTACGAGACATTAGATACAAGTCATCACCAAAATCTAAATCTTCTAGGTTATTTTCCCCTGTCCAGCCAGCCTATACCCCTCTTCTCGCTCCTCACTGTTTGTTGCATCATCCAGTTCAGTCGACTACAATCAGGAATATCATGGGTGATAGGAGGTGGCAGCCTTATATTACTCCTGTCTTCACTTCACTTCAGAGGCATCACTGAGCTTCCCATTGTGAATTACTTGGCATTTGGCGTCTTCATTAATTTGTTGAATGAGATTGATGAAGGTTTGTGGTATTCTGTAGTGTTGAAGCAACTGTCAAATTACTTGTCAGTCAACGCTGTCAAAGGCCTTTTTAAAGTCGATGAATTTGAGGTGCAGGTAAAGTTGACTGCCATTCTATGCTCTGTTCTAGGATGATGCGTAGAGTGGCGTTGCAATTTAGTCCGCACATGATAATTAAATAACTGCGTGTCTATATTTGCCA
The DNA here is from genome assembly GCA_944470555.2 of Heterobilharzia americana. Taxonomy (NCBI): domain Eukaryota; kingdom Metazoa; phylum Platyhelminthes; class Trematoda; order Strigeidida; family Schistosomatidae; genus Heterobilharzia; species Heterobilharzia americana. Next base: position 67,517,155 of record OX104128.1, on the reverse strand, counting down.
GTTCCTTTTATGATTACTTGCACAATAGAGTAATTGGATACATCTGACTAAACAATGAACTGATTTGTGCAAAGTTGAATAAATTGAAGCAGTTCTGATTTTTTTTGAAGAAGTTGAAGTTGAAACTGTAGGCTATCTGATTCTCACCCAATGAATGAATAGTAGTGGGTTGATTTCAATTATCTCAGCTGGAATAGATAATTGAGCTATGGCATGAACTACAGGAGACCTCCCTGAAGTTTAGTTGAACAACTATACAGCACCTATAGGCCTTTATTGCATCCATATGTAACGTGTGTTCATAAGAAAAATCATAGACGAAATGTTATTTTATAAGCTGATTTCAGAATATTCAATCTTCTTGTTATTTTGCAGCAAAAGGCTGAACTCATGAATTTAAAATTTGATCTCAGTTTGTGGTTCAAATGACACTTAGTTAAGTGTGAAGCAATCTCTCCATCGTATTTTGTAGCAGAATAACACAGTAAATAAGTTTACAACATTATTTCACCGTTTCTTATCTTGGAAGGATCATAATGATGCGGCTAATCGTAATTCGTTCGTAACTCATTCACTTGAAGAGTATGTATATGTAGTATATCAGTTAGAGAAAATTGCAAATTTCACCATAAAATAGGTCCTGTTTCACATGATACAATTGGTTGATCTTACAGTTTTTTGAGATGATGGATAATGACTCTGAGTTTCTGGTGGAATACCAGTGTATCAATAAGAGATGTCTCAGAAAACGTAGATCTATATATCCTGGAGTTCAGTGGAGGCTTGGTTGCGATATGTGGTGTGGTTTTTTAGGTTGTTGTGATTATAAAAATTCTATGATACAAGAAAGTAGTAGGGACAAAATACCTGTATGCTTAGAAATAATGGAATTTAGCGTAGATTAAACCATCCAACTTATGTAAGTGAGAAAGTGGGAAAATATAAATGATAAAACTGCTTTATAGAAAAAATGAACAGACCGGTCCTCTGGTAATTTGGTTGGTTATGGCTAGAAGAGAAGTCCAGGACGCACATTTCGTCCTATATGGGACTCTTCGGTTGGATCTACCTGCACCCTAGTGAGTGATGTTGTTCCCACTGGGACCCGAACCTCTTACTCATCGCTTCAAACGGCAGTGCGTTATCCACTATGCCACGGATGAACGTTAGCCACTTCTTGTGCAACGGGTAGTAATTATTACTATTTATTGATGCATCTTTAAATTTCCGTTGTTGTTTTTTATTATATCCTCCGAGGCATGGTGGATAACACCTTAGCGTTTGAAGCGATGGGTAAGAGGTTCGGCTGCCAGTTGAAACAACATCTTTCATTCAGGTGCAGATACGTCCGGTTGACGAGTCTCAAGCAGGACGAAACGCGCTTTCTGGATTCCTGTGCTAGCCATAACCAACTAAGTTAACATAATTAACATTCGAGTTATATCGAGGCATCCGCATAGCAGCCCATATGACGACAGAGGTCGAAAAATTTGATCCAGTAAAACAGCGAAGAAATACAAGTATATCAATGAATAGTAAAAACTGCTTTTCTTTAGTAAATGAACATACACGAGCACAGAGTATTAAATAGAAGAAGTGGTACTCTATTAATGATGGATGCTGGCTAGCAGTGGAATTCTGGACGTGCGTTTAGTCTTATTTAATATAGTATTCTGTTGATGATATCAAAATGAATAGGCAGCTGGCGAATTATACAGAATTCTTGGGCCAGTGATTTAAATGAGAATATAAGTTTTAAGAGATTGCCACATAATGTCATCCAGAAACCAAAATATATCTATCTCTTCGGACTGAGTCCTCTAATCGGAAAAGTCCAACGGACAGTCACGAAGTCAAAGGTCAGTCTCATAAGACAGTTAGTACAAGAGTATTCAGTATCATTAGGGTATATTTGTTAGATGGTTATAGAGAAGGATGAGTCTTTGAAGCTTACTTCGTATGTTTGAAAATAAGCTTTCTTTGATCGAATATAATGAAAGCTTCAGAGTCCAATTATTCAGTTTGGTGAAAGCCCGTAATAGACGGATTTAATGTGAATTAGTTGGCAAATGGTAGACCTTATCAAAAGCCAGTCTAAAAAAATGATTTTTAAATCAGTAAACTTTATCTCATGACTAATTTGCTTTATCTCTAGAACTAATATTTACCTTAAAGAACAATAACCTAATTCAAAATCTAATATGTTGATAAGACACTATATGAGATTGTAGCAGTCGATTAGATTTCAATAAATATTATTATATATTATTATTAGTCCCTTGGGTTCCTAGTGGAACATAGAGCTTCAGTAGCACGTCTCCAGTGACCTCTGTTCTCTGAAATCTTTTCAACCTGGCTCCACGACAGCCCACAACCTCTCATTTCCTCCTCGCACGATCTCCTCCATGTCACCCTCGACACCGACGTCCAACTCGTCGCTTCCCATGGGAATTCCACTCAAGTAACTGGCCTGACGCGTGATGTCCTCACTCGGCCTTCTCAGTGCATGCCCAATCCATCTCCACTTCCTCCTGCATATTTGTTGCGTGATAGGTTCTTGGTTGGCTCGTTCCCAGAGCTCCTTGTTGCTTATTCTTTCTGGCAATCCATCTGATCTTCAGTAGCGAGCCAGCGTAAGCAGTTATTGATGAATGTCTGTAGTTTATTGGAAATGCCTTTCGTGACGCGCCAAGTCTCTGAACCATACAGAAGCACTGACTTGACGTTGGTGTTGAAAATCCGCATCTTGTTCCGCATGCTGGGTGCTTCAATAAATATAAAACCCATAAATCATAAACCGAATAATGTACAAAAAAAATTTCCGTCTTAAAAATAAACTGCCATTTGTCGAATTATAGTTTCCTAAGTTGTGTATTGACTAGGCTGTAATTTGCTTTACTATCACTTCACGTAACTGCATCATTCTCTTTTCTCTGACTCACTGGTTTGCAAATTTTATTGTTGCATTATCCCTTTCATATTGGTATTGAAGTTGAAGCAGATTAAACCTGTCCCAAAGCTGGAGTAATTTGTATTGTACTAAACTTCGAACAAGGTTTTCCAGAAGAATTAGCGTTTTCTTCCCATTTTTATTTAGTACAGTTTACTTGCTTGGCACTTTTATTTGCTACTGAATTAGCTTGATGACTTTTACTACATTCAAAGAAGGTTTTTCGCTGACTTTCTTTCAATGTTCATTTCTGAACTAGAAGGAATTCTACAGTATTTAAGTATTTGATTATGGTTTGTTCATGATAGAATAGTTTTTCTTTCTCGGGAAACTTTGGTGTTAGATGGTGTGAATCAATCAACACAAAGACCTGTTTGAACCAAGTTGTTTCCATGTTGACATTCGTCAGCAAAACTTATCTGCAGCCCTGAAAAAATTGGTGTTCTTTTGTTGCTTGGAACATGCATCTCTAAGTGTCGAAGCTAACGATTTACCAAACGGTGTATTCAAGTGACGACTGACCCATTGTTAGATTGGATTATTTAGGCGAGTTAGTCATTAGTAGGTAATTCATGTAACCATTTGTCTTTGGTGTTTAATACTGGTTGAAATCAGTTGATCAAGTAGACTTCATTTTTCTTCTAAGCATCTGTTACAGTTAACAGCCTGTTCAGAAAATTTATTCTAACAAGGCTTCTAATTAATGTCAAACTTGAACATATAAATTGACTATTTACTTATTCAGTGTCATGCCTCCGAAAATTCCTTTTTTATTTACAAAATATTCCTTCACCAGTTTTCTCGAACAAAGCTATTATCACTTAAGTGAAGAAGAAGACCTATCTTATGTCATGACATTTTATTTGCTTTAAGTGTTCATTCATGCACTATTAAGTACAACAGCCTGAATATCGAAAATAGTGGTTTTAATTTTCGAAGCTTCGAAACTTGATCTTATAGGTTGGACAGAATATTCGTTAAAGGTTTTGTAAGAAACAACTATTATAATCCTTACTAGGCTAAAAACTAGCTTCGAAACGTTTAAAATCCAGTGGTAAATGATTCCCCTATTCATCAGGCCTATATGTGACATTTGGAGCGTTCAAGTTAGCATACAATGAACAATTTCTTTGCAGTAGGCATTTTTAACTCTCTGCAAGCGTTCTATGGTTTGAATAATGTTTTCATACTAATTTCCTGACGATTAATTGCTTTTTCATTGTTTTAATGAAAATCCTAGTTTGCATGAGTTGATTTTTGATAAAAATTTGTGTTTTGCTATCATCTTCCATTGTAATGACCATTATATTTAGGAACACTAGAGGTTTTTTAAAATTAGGTTTGTCTCTGAGATTGATATCACAGATTGTTAAATCAGCTGTGAGTTTTTGTAGTTAGTGCGTAATAGTGATTATATATATATATATATATATATATATATATATATATATATATTTGTAAGTACCACTACATAAATATTTCTGTTTTAAATAGTTTCCGTTTAATATTTTCCAAGTAATTGAGAAAACATTTCATTGCTTAGCGGAAAATATCTCCTTTCGAAGTAAAAACTCTTTCTTTTCAGTTCGCACAGATTTGGACACAGATTTCACCGCTTATGTAGTTGAAAATTGAAGAAAAACTTTAACAGATCTCCATCAAATCCCAGCCTCATCATGAAAGCAATTAAATTTTGTTGACATTCAACACTTCACGTTTAGAGGAAAACTATATAAACGAACAAATGAACCCCATTGAACTCCCAACCCAGTAGCTGAATGGTTAACGCGTTCGCCATGAACGTCGCAAATTTGATCCCTAACCTGGTCGTGGATGCATACTGCTGAGGAGCATCATACTTGAATGAAACGGCTCTCTAGTACACCCAGGTTTTCCGTGGCTCTCCAACTAATGTCAGTCCGTGATAAATGATACCTTAATAAATCAATTCCCTATTAACCTCATAATTTATTTCCTTTTTATTGTAATTCTTGGAAAAGCCTGAATATAAGAATTAAAATGACTTAAATTTAAAAGACTTTTGAACACCGTTATCCAAGAAAAATCTTCATAGTGAGTCTACAAATAAAGATCTAATGATGGTCACAACTTCTGTTTGAAAAGGTGTACAATTACATCCATCTTCAATGGAAGTTAGTTGAAATCAATTTTGAAAGAATGCTATATAGTAGAAAGTTTGAGCATGAAGGAAAAGAAAGAAGAGAGGAAAATACTAATGAGACTAGAGATTACTTTATTGAGTGTCATAACGGCCCAGCTTAAGTGAATAATAGAAGAAATTAAAAAGAATAAATAAGTCTATCAATTGATTGAAATTATTATTAATACTACTGTGGTAAGACTACTGAGTGGATACCAAGTTTCTTTAAAGACAGACTAAGTTTGAAGCAACAAAAACTTACTGACTGACTTATTAAAAGATAACTTGGATGAAACCTTCTAAATTTTTAAAAGAATTTGAAAATTGTTTTAGATAAACAACTAGATGTCATTAAGTGTGGAAATATTTGACAATGGAACAGGTGATACACCTATTTTCTGCATTGTTCAGTCAAACTACAGTGTTTCACCGTACGTCATATAGCTGAAGCTGTTTATTATTATAAATGTATCTCAAAGGAGAAGCATCTTTCAACTGTATGGAATTTTCACTTCATAAATAGTAAAAATTGATTCAGAATATTATTGTAGCAATTTCACCTTTAAATATAGTTGTCAGTTACAATATCATATGGATCTTGAACCTCAGCTTTACTTTAGATATTTTGAATTCTTAAGCACAAATCCTGTTTGTATATTACTACAAAAAGTTGTATGTAGGTGTGAAAATCGATGGATGATTCACTTCATAAGTTTACTTTTTTCTCTCTGAGATTAGCAGAGCAGCCTGTCAGTATCCCACTCATGGATTGTTGTGCTAAATTTTGTCCTAAATTCAGTTTCAGTCTTCTACGCTGATGGGGGAGGTTTGCAGCATTCAGAAGATTGTTCAAATACAACTGTCCACTGCAATATATGCAAGCAACACCGAAATTTCCTATGTGGATATGAATTCGGTTGTTTTTAGGCTCAGCTACTCACTGCAGTAATAATCAGTGATGACTGATAATAATGATATAGAACCATGTTTAATAAATCAACTTAAGATCATGAAGATAATGAAATAGTCTCATCCTGACGGTCTTTCAGAATCTGATATCTTCTGGGCTGCCAAATCTGTGTCAACATGGATGTTCTATTCAACACTAATTCCAAGGAGAATAACTGAGGTCCTCACTGATTCAATAATCTACAATAGATCAGAAATCTATCAGAATGATAACATCATTTTATGATGTGATGAAGAGCAAACACAGGAGATTCACTGCTCTAATCTGTGCATGGTGACTAAGTTTTACACGTAGAGTATCTAATTCTTGGAAAATTTGCATACTTATAGTCGGTGTTTATCTTACTTATTTCATGATAGACCGAAAATGTGTGCACATCATCAAAAATATGATTAGGTAGCCAAGACAACAAAAGTTACGTTTTTGTTTTAATGCTAAGTAAGGTGTTAAAGACCCGTAAAAGTTCAAAATGGCCAGTGATTATATAAAATGACCTTTTGAGTATAGATTGTGCTGACAAAAGTCACTTTTGATAACAAATAGTCTGAACACTTTGTGGCAGAACACAAGAGACTTTTAGACGGAAGCTGAAACGTTACCTACCCACTTATTCTTTGTATCCTTCCATGAAGTGTGGCTAATTGAACCAATGTACTCGTGTGCAAGGCTCCACACTGGTCTTTTGTCTGTTTTTTGGCATGATTTGGAGCTTTGATTTTGACTAACAGATAGATTTACACAAAAACGGATACGGTTGACACTTATATTCAAAGTAACTAAGCCTTATTAAAACAATATTCATCATGTTTGGCATTAAGTGTTGACTGAAAGCTAACATCCTCGATACCATCTATTTGAATGTACCAAGCAGTGTGATTGACTTACTTCCATTGCTTGCCTCACTTGGATGATCGTAACTTGATTGTTTTGATTAACTTTCTTAACAAATATATGGGTTCCATGATATGGTAAACGAAATTCGGACCTGATTTAACACCCAGACTACATACAGTATTTCTCTTGTCTCCTCAGCCGCTTTGAGTTATTTGTGGTACCTTTTGCTGTTACCCCCTTGTAGTTTGCTGAATTCATATTATATTGTCATTTTATGAACATGACATTCTCCGAACAATCTGGATATGCTAATTTCACGGTAATTTATTCAGTTCTTAATAACAACAAAGCCGTAAGTGGTCAGTACGGTGAATCACATGGTGAAAACTGATTACACTATCCATATATTGCTACGGTCGATCGACTGTCATCTTTCTGTCATAAAGACCAACTCTTGTAAAATAATCTATATGTTCACAGAATTGGTGGAAAGTTACTGTTTAGACACCACACCGAAAATATTGATCTGCCATCACTAATCCGACAAATCACTAGTCATCGACTTCCGCCTTACCGCATGAATATATTTCACTTAGTTACCAATTTTACTAGCAAGTTTAGTGGTTTATCTTCTTTCAAGCACATATTATAAAAGTGTGTTTATTCCCTTCACTTTTTTTCAGATCCGAACATTAAGAGGTTGAATTCGTTGTAGGCTACTTTTAAACCCAGTAGTTTTTGCGTCTTAGTTAGGAACTAGTAATAATAATTCACCCTCAGTTGTATTTTGAGATCAAGTGATAAATGAACAAACTGTCTTGTTGACTGTTTTTGAATACCAAATGTCAAATGTGATGTAATTCCATGACTATTTCTTCAGCTTAATGATCAAAAATCAAGGTTGATCTCCAGAAAGATACCGGCTCTGAGAACATAATGATGTGATATTCGTTCATTTCTCGGGACCCATAAGTATGTTTAAAGTCCTAAACCAGCTCATTCAAAGCTTAAGTGATATACTAGTAACAACTGTGATTATGGATCAAAATAAAACAGGTTCAGATTTCTGAAGCAGCACCCAGTTCCCTCAAGGCTGCAAATATATTTTTTGTGTACCGACTAGTAGGGAACCTAATAATGGTATAATAGTTTCTTTTAATGACCAATCATCAGTTGCAAGAAATTCAATAAAAACCTGTTTTTACGTCGTTGACATGTTTTTGACTGATATGAACATAAGTAACAGTTTTTTAACCTGAGGAATGTGAAAACTATTCACATGGTCGTCGCAATCAAATACTACAACAATAAGAAGTAACTATTTCGCTACAGAACAGCCCCAAGTTATCTATGCTTGATCACAAAAGTTCACTGCACATCTAATTAGAAAAAGCGAGGATATCTAAGTCAGTGTTCTTGTTAGAATAATCTATAATAAGCAACGAAAACACCATCTTACATAAACAAAATTTTCAGCTTATTTTGGAGTCAAATTAGTATGCAGCAAACGATTACTCCAACTTTCACCCATAAAGTTTACAGGAATTTTGACCTGAGGGCTGATTCGACAGATCTGCAATGGAGATGTTTGAAAACGAATAATTTTACGGCGTTAGTTTCTTCACATTTCTGCAATTGTAATTTTTCACAGGATCACTAATTCGGCATGCTGTTCAGGATAATTTAAGGCTTACGTCGTGACATTGAGAAAGAATGTCAAATATGTGGGCCTAGCAGACCTTCGGACCAGAACAGGCTGGCTGGATTCAGGAAGTACAAATCATATGTGGACCAAATTACAACGCTACGCATCATTATAGAACAGAGTATAGAATGGCAGTCAACTCAACTTCATCCACTTGGAAAAGGCCTTTGACAGCGTCGACCGACAAGTAATTTGGCAGTTACTTCAACACTACCGAATACTACAAATCTTTATCAACCTCATTCAACAATTATATGGAAATGCCACATGCCAAGTGATCCATAATGGAAAGCTCAGTGATGCCTTTGAAGTGAAGACAGGAGTAATATAAGGCTGCCACCTACTATCACCGATGATCTTTCTGATTGCGGTCGACAGGACTGGATGATGCAACAAACAGTGAGGAGCGAGAAGATAGGCATACGCCGTTTAAGCGATGAGAAGACTCTAGAAGATTTGGATTTCAAAAACGATGACGATTCATGTCTAATGTCTTGTAGCACAAAGTTGAAGATGTACAGGCGAAAACTAACAAGTTGACAGAAGAGGCGGGGCCGGGCAGGGCAGCGAAAACTGAACTTCAAGTGAATTTAGAGAAGACAGAGGTGATGAACATATTCAACCAACAACAAGCACCAATCACCATCAGTGGGAGAAACCTAAAGGAAGTAGTCTCCTTCACTTACCTATCTAGGCAGCATCAATTCAACTACAGATGGCACAGGCACAGATGAGGATGTCAAAATCAGCATCGGAAAAGCATGACAAGCTTTCACTAATCTGAAATCACTGGGGAGGCCCACTACACTCACCATAAAGCGTGAACAAGATCCGGATTTTCAACACTTATTCAGTCAAGTCAGTGCCTTCATATGGTTCATAGACTTGGCGTGTCACGAAAAGCATTTCTAATAAACTACAGACATTCATCAATAGCTACTGCCTACGAGGGCTCTATACTGAAGATCAGATGGTCAGAATAATAAGAATAAGCAACAAGGAACTCATTGTGGCTGGCAACCAACCAACAGCCTATCACCCAACAAATATGCACTGGGAGGAAGTGGAGATGGATTGTATCGAGCACACACTGAGAAGGCCGATTGGGGACATCACGTGCCAGGCCAGACCTTCGAGTGGAACCTAGATGTGAAACGACGAGTTGGGTGTCCCAGGTGAGGGTGACATAGGGGAGATGGTGTGAGGAAGAGATGAAAGCTTATGGGCAGTGGTGGAGCCAGGTTAAAGAAAAAGATTGCAGAGAAGAGACTGGAGTGGCTGCGTGCTACGGAAGTCGTATGTTCCGCCAGGAACCCAAGGGAAAGTAATAATAATAGTAATAACCCTGAGGTTACCTTTATTTCAGACTAACGGTTACCCTTCCAAATTTCTGGAGGGCGTAAGCCTTTTTGATTTACTTTCACTCTATAATGATCTTAAACAGAAAACAACGATGAAAAATCCTAAAGTCAAATCTATTTGTATTATTCTACGCTTTCATTTTACTGAAATTTGAAATGGAGGAAATTGCATTCAGTATTTCTCTCAGGGACTTTCCAAATTCAAAGGAATATTTAACAAGAACATTCAGCTGAACCAAAAAGAGAAGTCCTGACATTCAAATACAAGAAAACTGTTAGCCTACAGTAAAGTTTATGTATGACATTTTTCATTGGTGACAGGTATGAACGAATATTCTAGTATAATAAAGGGGAGCTTGAGCATATTCTGTCCCTAGATGTGCACTATTATCAGTGTAACTGACACATCTAAAAACGTTCTTCGTTTCTCTGCTGACATCTTACCTCAAAGGTCATATCCTATAAGACAGAGAACTGACACGATGGTTTTACACATGATAGTCAGCATCATACTCACCTCTATTTTGCAAACAAAAAAATTTCTACTCATGAAATGAAGTTTCATGAAAACATTAGGTGGCATAAGATTTTCTTAAGCATAGAGATTATATATATATATATATATATATATATATATATATATATATATATATATATATATATACATATATAGGCATGCTAGTCTAAAATGGTATGTTATTCACATTTCGTTTCTGACTATTGTTACAGCACTCGCTAAAGTTTTCTAGAGTTTTCTTCAAGTTAGTCTGTTTTCATAAGAGAAAAGCTAAAAACCTCTGGATGTTTTGACTGGATGTAAATTCTTCAATATTACTCCAGATATTGTACAACTTCTTGACTCTTCTATGATTTTCTACTTTATGAGAAAATTTAATGACACATTCTATAGGCTCTCTAACTTTACTTATTAGAACTGGTACGTGAGACGTGGGTATCTACAAATGGTCTGATTCTTGAGGCATCCGATGTGAATATGAAAAATAAATTATGTCCGAAAGGTTAACAATACTGTTTCATTGTACGACACGACTTATAAACAGAATAAAATGAATGTAAAATGCTTCAATTTTTCGCATTTATGAAAACAATTAAGTAATCGTGAATCAGTACAACATGTAAAAATACTCATTTCTGTAGTTATCAAGCCCATTAAATACCACCTTCACAAATATGCGGTGATCCGGAAGTGATTATCAAAGCTTTCATGTAACGTTGTAAGAATTAAGTGAAAACTGGTCTTCTGAATACTGCCTAGATAACAATGTATTTTCTTCATGTCAAGGTACAAAATGTAATAAGCACTAGAAAATTCAGTCACAGTAAATAAATATGCATAATTTTTGGTTAAATGACTTTAACAATCACACACTAGCAACCGCTAATGGGACGAATTAGTTTTCTTTATTTCACGAAAAAACTACCCTTCCAGCTAAAATATGAAAATTTAGTAAGTTAATCCAGTAGTTACTAGGATCACCGTAAAAGTCAATTCGTTAGTTAATCCAGAGCATCTCTAAGTTATTGACATCATTTCAGAGGAGAATAACAAACTCTCTATGGCGTGAATACTGTTCTGATGAATGGTTCCGTTAATAATGTAAGCGAACCTGAACACTTAAGCATGAGATAAATAAGATGGGAGTGATTGATTCTTCCTTCAGAACTGCACAAAATTATTGTGTTTCGGATAAACCCCATCTCATCACTCTTTGCAAATATAGTCCTAAAGGTTCTAACTACGAGACCATATTAAATAAGTGCATAAATGATTTTACTTCACAGACGGATTCCTTTATCAACATCTCCAGATGCTTTAATGTCCACTTCGTGGGTCTGTTAGGCTAAACGATATACTCTATGATTAACTGTTGGCTTAAACGTTACATTTTAATCGATCAGACGATGAACTTATATTTGTAACAATATATTTTCAGAAGCTTTTCATTAGATCAACATTGAAAGTATTGACTTTGAGTATCAATTATAAGATCACTTTGAGTAAATGAATGTTAAATGATTTCCTATGCTAACATAAAATAATCCATGTGAATGGAATGCGTCTTTGTCTCAAAGTCTAATTTACTGACATTTAAGAAATGCTTTCTGTTTTATGTTATAGCCTACTTGATGGCCGGGAGCGGAATTCAAAATCGGCATTTCGTATTTTTCGTAAGTCGTCAGCTGAATTTAGCTGCACCTCAGTGAGTGATTTCATTCCCACTGAGACTAGAACTTAGCACTCATCGCTTCGAATGTCATAGGGTTATCTACCAAGCCACTAGGGCATAATAGTCGTCTCTTATGCAATGGATATCAGACGTTGTTTGATACTTGTCATATAAAGTCGAATTTTTCGATCTCAGGTGGTAGATGGGCTCCTATGAGGAAGCCTCAATCGTGTCATATATTCATAATGCTGTATTCATCTTCGTAGCTAGCAGAGGAATGCAGGATACACATTTCTCCCTATTTGGGACTCTTCAGCTGAATATACTTTCCGCTTTAATTTATTGAACTGTCAAACCACTTGTGGATTGTTATTAAGAGTTTGCCGAACAGATCAAAGTGATATCAAAAATATTCTGCTTGTTCTGCTGCTTTCATCAGTTCTGTAGATCAACAATTTGTAATGGATCCGTTTCACCAAAATTTTATCATTTCTTTATGACGAAAAACGTCTGACAACATATTATGCAATCAATGAAATCCGCATTAGACAGTGGGAAAAAGATGTCTGTAATCAGAGAAAAAATGAGCAACATATTCATATGATCTATTAATTTACAATAAGACTTGAACAGTGATTGATCTCTTTTGGATTTTTATTTTTGAAAAAGGAGATTTTTTTCAGTAACATCTCAAACCACTGTATAAATTTCCATCAGTTTATTTGATCACTACATCTAATACAGATCCTAAATGGATAACTTGTCTATTGATTTCTTTAGTAAATAATTTTTTTTACATCCATCGTTGATACATATCTTATCAATGGATTCTGTGAATAATCCCTTACAAATTTTGATCCTATAATAAAAGGAAACTATCATTCCCAAACATTTAAACCTTTGATTTGAAGAGGATCGTTTTCAGTTATCACCTGTTTTTCAGCTGGTAATATGGTTGATTTTTATCTTATTTACCCTATTAATATATGTGTAAAACTTGAATAATATGGTACAATTTAATTCCATATTAGATTTGTTTATTTGATTTATAACACATAGTGTGATCTAGTATTATTTACATGATAACGTTTCGAGCATAAACTATCATTACTCATAATCATATGTGTGTAATCATACTACTTTCGACATTTGATTTTTATAGTTATACCACCTCATATTATTTGTTTATATTGGTAGTAAAACTTTCCATATCTCAGGTATAGATGTTGCGTCATTTCTATTATATGTGTTGGGTGTTGATTCGATGAACAAAGATACAGTAGCCAGTCTCCCTCTCTCTCTCCACCTATTTATATTGAACTTAAGTACAGTGGCTTTATCCCAACCTGCTGTGTGGTTGTGTGTTAATGCATGCATACCTACATTGCGATAGCCCAGTTTTTTCCAGATTATTGATCTTATTCAGGTAAGTCATTCTATATCTAGCTAAATTCCTATGGTCGGCTATTCTAACTGATAGATTATAGATTATATTATTTTGCTTAATTGGTTCTATCGGATCCTTAAGCCAGCCGACAAAGTTTATCTCTGAGTGAGTTTGAAGGTTTAAATGCCACCCTAATTCCAGCTCTGTTGAGAATTCTACGTAAAGTTTCTGAGGTACCACCCTTATAGGTAATACAGTGGAGGCTGTGAACTTTTTTTCGTGTTGTCATTATTAGTCGAACTCGTGTGACTGTTATTTTTTTGTTTTTTGTGTGTCCGTAAGAATTTCTTAATAAACTGCAGAGGATTATTATTAACTATTGGCGCTTCTTTTACGTGTTTCAATTCCTTGTTTAGGTTCTTGCTCTGACTAGTCAGTTTTCTACCTCTATCATTTAGACATTTCGATAGCGTTATTAGAAGACGAAGTTTATCTGAACAATGTGATGTATTTGCGCAATACATTTCGAACAATCTGATCACATATTTACTTGTCAAGTCAATATATATTAAACCGAGGACTGGGAGGGGGAATAAATACAACAATTAACACAATAGGGGAATAAAATTAAGAAAGATGAAGACAAACAGGAAGTGACATAGTTGATCCTTATCTTGGTGAGAAAACAAAGTTTACCAAGGTAGGTGTAGTGTAATAACAAGATTAGGATCAACTATGTCACTTCCTGTTTGTCTTCATCTTTCTTAATTTTATTCCCCTATTGTGTTAATTGTTGTATTTATTCCCCCTCCCAGTCCTCAGTTTAATATATATTGACTTGACAAGTAAATATGTGATCAGATTGTTCGAAATGTATTGCGCAAATACATCACATTGTTCAGATAAACTTCGTCTTCTAATTACGTTATCGAAATTCATAAATGGGACTAACTGTTTCAAATTTAGACATTTGACTAATCCTGCCTTAACTGACATTGGATGGAATGATTTGAAGTTCAGATACCTGTTGGAATGTGTTGGTTTTCTGTAGACAGTAGTATCCAAGCCACCATCTGTTCTTTGTTTTATTCTGCAATCCAACATAGGTAATTCTCCTTGTTCATTTTCTACCTTCTCGTAAGTGAATTGGATTGCATTTACTAATGAGTTTATATGCATGAGGAAATCATCGATATGTTCCGATTTCAACACAGCAAATGTGTCATCCACATATTGCCACCATATTTTTGGTGTAGGACTAAACCTTTGTAAAGCCATATTTTCCCAACTATCCATAAATATACCCGCTACGATTGAGGATATTGACGATCCTATTGCTACTCCTTCTGTTTGTCTGTATATTTTGTTCTGAAACGTGAAGACTGTGGAGGTCAGGCATAACTGTGTGCCTAATATAATCTCATCAACTGATATCTTAGTTCAGTGAGTAAGTTCTGAGTAGATATCCAGTTGACTTCTGACTACCTCCAGTGCCATATTGATTGGTATTTTAGTATACAGACTAGTTACATCGAAGCTAACCATTTTTTCATCCTCTTGAATGTGTAGGTCATTAAGCCTAAATTTTAACTCGTAAGAGTTTACTGGTCTAGAATTTGAACTGTTTCTAATAGGGCTAAGTACTTTGCTAGTTCATATGTTGTATTTCTGAAGTCAACTATGGGTTTAATGGGATAACCTGGTTTATGAACCTTAATAGTGCCATAAATTCTGCTAGGATTATTGGTTTTAGGCATTGAATTAAACCGTTCAGACTCACCTAGAGATGGCTTTAGTCGGCTGTAGATTTCCTGATTTAGTTGAAACTTCTGTTTAACGATCGCATTATTTTCTCAAATGCCTGACTTATTGAGTAGTATACCACTGTTTTTCTTTCGATAGGTTTCCCTGTATAACTTAATCATTTACGCCAGAGTAAAGAATTCCTGTATGTAAATAGGTTTGTTAACTTGACATTTGTGAACTAATGGTAAAAAACATTGAAGCTGAATGACAGTCATTGTTTGGTAGGATATAACCACAGCCTTGATAGGATTATGGAGAAAAACATAGCGTCTGGAACGTAATACAGTAAGCAATATTGTTCTATTGTATGAAACATTTAACAAATCCACTAAAATAGAAATACATTCTACCGCAGTGTTCAAGTTTTACTCTTAGATATAACATTTATTTGAGCCTAGTTTTGATGAAAATCTATAGATTTGAATTCATACAAGTAGGTTACGAATTGGAATTATGGCATTCTATTTAAGCAATTCAATGGGATCATTTTTTGTACATAAACGTGAAAATTTGCAAACGGTTTATGTTATCTGAACTAACAGTTGCATATATTTTCAGCAGTAAATTCAAACTTGAAATATCAGTTAAACTAAATGGCGGGAAATTTGTTAAACACGCCAATTTGTCTCTTTTGTATGTGAGTGGCTGTACAAGTCTCACTCAAACTCATACATCTCCTGATAAGGCTTGTAAAAGATTGATCAGTCAGTCAATCAGGGATAATTAATCAATGATTTTTTTGAGAATATGTTTAGTAACGTTGAATTCTGATGCAAAGTGAGTATAAATAATAAAACTTGCAGCAGCTGATTCAGTGATTAAGGTAGGTAAGTCTTTAATCTCTTTAAATCTAAAATGTATATGACCAAAGTTTCATACTAATACGAACTTTCAAATACACTTATCCCTACCACTGGATGATTATTCAGTCTCCTGGCATCAGAGATAACTACCAAGTCTATTCAGTTTAAGTATACTACTTAAAGTAAGAGGCAGATTGTACAATAAGTGCAACATGAATCTAAGTATTTCATGATATCAGATATATGTCCAAACTACTGCTACCACTGTACGAAGTGGTGGTAGGATCCTTAGACCATATATATATTACACTTTGACACCAAATAAAAAGTTTAAAGTATGCAACAAAACAATAACAGGAAATTGAGTAGTCATCTCATACTACCTGATAAACGGAAACAAAAAGTGCATCTTGGAAACATTTCTCACTTTTATACGCATAGGAACTAGGCACCTTACTAGACTACAATTCTGTTTAATTTTGCTTGCTATACGAACTACTCATCGAAACAGCTTTTTTATAAATAAATAAATAATACTGTTTTGGGATTAGATATCTGATAAGTGACTGATTGACAAACTGACAAAATCAACATAGAACCTTGCACACAGGCGCATCGACTCAAGTTGCTACACTTCACAGAAGTCCCTAAAGAACAGACAGCTAGAAATAGAGTGATATCAAAGAAGATAAAGTAGCGCGAGGAAATAAGCAATCTGAAGATAAAGTTTAGTGCGGATATTCAAACTTCTTAAAATGTCAGGGAGTGAATGCATCTGCGCCATTGTCCCCGGTTTTCAGCCATGTCACCAAGAGTCCTTAACCGCTAAATATGTTCTTCTCGGGGACCACAACCAGGCAGTCTACATCTCTCACACACGGCTCAGGTTAACGGTAACAGACTTCTTGCACTGGTGCCAAGTCTTGGTCTGGGAACGGTGAACCTACCTCCATCCTAATCCTTCTACAACTAGCATGGCACTTCGAGGTGGGCAGTGGCTTGGCATGCACAGTACATATGCACGCCATCTCAATCAACTTGCGTTTCTTCCTTGGTACCCTTTGCCTGACCTCAAAATTGCCTACACAGTGATTCCGCCAAACACAGGCAACGTTACGAAGACATCTGTGGTCAAAACGTAGCGACTGCTTCACATATTCTTTTAGCGGCCATGTGTCACAGCTATATAACAGGAGAGAACGTACTGCAGCTCAGTATACTCGTCTTTTGATATATAGTCGGATATCGAGCCGGTCGGAACCACAGATTACTTGGATTGGCAAATCCCGAACGGGCCTTGTGGATCCGAGACCAGATTTCGTCAGAAACCACTCTGTTCGAGCTAACGCAAATCCCCAAGTAACCGAAGTGATCGACACATTCCACCACTTCACATCAAATATCATTAAATTGACAGTAGGTAAAAACGAGTCCTGTAGCGTTAATTTACATTTCACAGATGCGAAACACGTGTCAAGCATAGACAGATTTCAGCTCAATGTGTTCTGATTACTCTACATTTTGTCAGCGTCTTCACCTAGCAGGACAATATCATAGGTGTGCCCTAAGTCAACCAGATCCCCTCAAGCAAGTAGATCAGTCCCTGCGAAGTCAGATGTACCTAAGCTGATATTTATCAGCACATCCATAACTAAATGAAACAGGAACGATGACAGTGAGCATTTTAACCAAACACCACTAGCTGTTGCCAGCTCACATGAAAACTCTCCAAAAGCCCTAACTCTGCTGCGTGAGTTCGAGTAGAGAGCTTTAATTAGTGTTATGTACTTTCTGAGTACTCCTTTTGCAGTCACACACCGCCACAACACCTCACATTCGACAGAGTCAAATGCTGCCTTCAGGTCAAGAAATATGGCTAGTATTGGCCGCCGACAGGTGTGTCTTTGTTTCAGAACCTGCCGGAAGGTGGAAATACGATCGATGCCCTTTCGTCTAGATCTGAATCTTGCCTAATTTCACCAAGTTTTTTGTTCTTGAGCTATACTTAGGCGTCAGACAACTTATTCTCTTACGGCTGCACAAAAGAATTTCCTTCCCGTCTTATAAACTGGGACGATTTCTGAAGTACACCAGTCTGACGACACTATCTCTGATTCTCACACACTACCTGGTGCCTTCCTCGCCTTAGACAAGAATTTTCTTCATCCTTCCTTGAAAACTTCAGGTGACTAACTGTTAGATCCTGCTGCTTTGCATCACTTCAGGTTTATTACAGCCGTCTCAACTTCAAGGAGGGTCGGGAGACCTATATCTATGTCCAATTCAGGTTGAAGCTAAATGTTGGGAAACTAGGGCGTTGCTGTGGGCCAGTTACACTGTGCTTCAGAGCATTCTACCCAACATTCTAGCCACCTGTCCTGAAAACTTATCAGCGTATCATCCCTTCTGGTCATGGTTTCACTAACCATCGTCCTCTCCTTGCTGTAATAAGTCTAAATAGTTGTTGAGTATTACTCAACGCTAATGTCTTCTCTAACACTGTCGTTTTTACCACCCACCAATACTCACTATAATTGCAAAGACTCTTGGTCACTTTATGTTTCAGTTGCTTCAACACTTTATTGTGACCAGAGTCAGCTGGAATCAGTCTTCTCGTATCAATCACTTCGGATGACGTCGTGTACTAGAGGCTTGCGGACGGTTGACAGTTTCTAGCTGCCCACCCCAAGGAAAGATGATTCTTCACAAAGTACCTAAAAGAGGAAAGGATCTGTGTGACTGCAGAGCCCATTGGACATCTGTTTGAGGTCTGACACACACGGCCATTAGCAAGACGTTGTTTTGAGGTTTGACTGTTCTAACGCCAGCTAGAGAGGACCCATACCACCGACACTTGAATACTGTGGGGGGAGGGTGGAATGTGTTATTTTTGGGGCTGACTTTTTCTAACCCCTATTTTTTGCTGAGAAGGCAGTATCAGCGTCGCACTATCGGTCAGCCATAAGAAACACCTTACTGCCGTCACACTCCGTTCAGCTAGCGGAAGTACGACTTCACCTACAAACCATCATCAAAGTGTGGTGATTTAAGTTACAACTGTGACTGCTGTTTGTCTAACCGCCATTCAAACAGAAATTTCTGGCATAATAAGACCTCGAGGGAACAAACATTTCAGCTAGCGTAGTTACTTAGGTCATTGCGACATCGAAGCCCAACCACCACGTCAAGGTAACCGATAATAATAATAGTAGCAACAATAATATTCATTTTATTCTAAACAATATGTTTGATACAGTATGGAATTTTCAGCATGGAATATTTCAAAAAACTCGTTTCCCGTACATTTTAAAAAGAGGTAATTGTTGCGTCTGTATAATGTTAGTAATAACAGTATCGAAGGCATAAATGCAAAACGGGCAGCTAGTGTTACTCTAGCACATGTTCTCGATATGTGATAAGTGAGCAAAAATTAGATTTTCCTTTTTGATTCTTGACTGTATCATATTTTCATTGAATGACAATAGAGGAATTATGACATGAACTCTTTTACGTCTAAAGTGTTATCGAAAAGATGGTAGAAACGAAAACGTTCTACTTCAATGTAATGGTGATTTGCTTCGCCAAAGTTTAGATTGAAATGAACCCTTTTCCATTTGTATAACTATTCATACTTTCATTATTTCCTGAAGTGAATCGTAAGCATTTTTTAAACAAAAAGGGTGAACAGTTACCCAGTAAAATACATTTCGTATTGCATCCTTCTTGAAATGAATAATGTAACTTAAAAGTGAATAATACAAAATACAACAAGCGACTTTGAAGATCATCGTAACAAATGGTGAAATAATAAATTACGTTTCTTTATTTTATGAAAAACTAGGTTCCCAACCGAAATACTGAAACTCAATTGGTTATTTCAGCAGCTAGTAAAATTTCCTTTAAAGCTACTCAAATTCATCAGCAAAATATAATTCTAGCCACATGATTTACTGCAAAATATTCATTTAATTCTTTTCTGGCATATCCTGTTTCCTCAGCAAAACACATTCATAAAGACTAGATCCTAAAATATCACTGCCTAAATGTTATCCTTCGTACTATAAGCCGTATTCCATGGTGCCACCACGTGGGTAACGCAGACGTCAGGTATAGAGTTTTAGGGAGTAGAGGTAAATCAGTTGACGAGGTTATGAACCTTCATCGACTGAGATGGTTGGGACACGTATTACGTATGCCTGGTCACCGACTGTCTCATCACGCTATGTCAGCTGAAGTAGGTCCAGGCTGGAAAAAGGCTCGAGGTGGCCAGACTAAAACATGGCACCAATGTATGAAGTCTCTGACTGTTGATATGAACCATGTAGGGTGACGCAGACTAGGTGGTTGGGGTCCGCGGGACAAAAGGAACCAGTGGTTGGAGACTCTAGTTGATATGGCTTAGAATCTATATCAGTGGCGCCTATGTATCCCCACACACATTATCCTCATCTTGACGACGCTATACCGAGTCTCACCAATTTGTCATTCTTCCTTTCTTTCTTCTCGTACTTTATATTTCTTTTGACTGAATTTTCCTATCTTCATCTTGTGCCTCACTTCTTTCTTACTTGATATACTGATATGAGCTGTGGCAACTTGGATCGTAAAGCAGTAATGCCTGGTCCTATGTTGATATTGATGATGATGATGACTGGATTTGATGTGAAATATATAAGCAAATATGAAGATCGTGTTTTCCAACAGCAACCAAACAAATAAGCAGACCAATAATGTCTATTGAATGTTTTAGACTGCTAATATGCCTACGTTGACGGATCCTTATAAATGATTTTAACCAATAAAAATCTTATTTCTGGAGAAAATGGAGAAAAATCTAAGTAGAGGGATAAGAATTTTACTTCCATCTAGTTTGAACAGTCCAAATGCTTTAGTTTGTAGGTACTTTCTGACACACAGGCATCTCTAATTTACTTCAGTGAATGGTTTGATACAATGCCTTTAAGATGATTTACAAAATGAAAGACAGCCTCTAGTGAATATGCTATAGTTTGTTAGGTAGCCATATTTTCTTTATCAATATTCGTAACTTGTAGAATAGCTAAAGCTTCTGATACTAGGAGATGACTTGAAGTGAAGTTAAAATCTAAGCCACAATAGGATTTGTGGCAGCGATCTTCAGAATCCTACCGTCCCCTAGATTTTCATTTCATCCTCAGTCGTTACTTAGTATCAGTGCAAGTTTACCAAACTATGGCTATCTCAGATAGTTAGAATAATAAAGCTTTTGAAATTGCAATCTATTACCTTTCTGATACTAACTGAAAGTCTTTCACTCTGAAGACTAATAAACTCACCGTAAATTCTAATCTTAATAGGTATCTTAAAAAATGTAGTACTAATGAGGTGTTGGTTACAACAACTAACCTAAACCTTTTGTAAAACACTGTCAAACTCTGCAGAAGCACTAAGAATTCAACAGCTGGCAACCATTTACATTGTTTTCCTCTTGGTGACTAACAGTAAAACCCAGAACGCTCATTTCATTCTCTTTTGGACTCATTGGCATCAGGTATCAATATCAAGCATCAAACAATAACTAGCAGATATTTAACTAATAAATTCAGTAAAACAAAAAGATAAATATACCTTATATATTTATAAATTCAAATAAAATATAAGAGGGAAAAAAAATAATCCTTCGAAATATATTAACCAATTACAGATGATATCACTTTTTTCGAATCATAAGCTAATCTTTATTAGTTCGGCAAAGTATCTTTTTAAACTCAGAACGAAATGGTGGTTGTGAAATAATGTAAATTGGAAAATTCATACAATTATTTATATATACTAATAAATAGGATATCATCCAAGCTTTATTCCATAAATCAGATTGGTATGTATCATCAGCTGTTCGTATAATATGTATCACAGCGAATGGTAGATTGCATACTAAAAAAGCAAATGTCACTACTAATAATGTATTCGTAATACGCAAATGACGTTTTGTTATTGAGGTTTTTAATTTTCTCTGATGAATAGGCTTATTTTGACAATCTTTTGTTTTATCATATACTGGTGCAGAATTTATATATTTTGAATGTGCTTGATAATTAAACGGAACTGAAATAACAGAATATGATTTGACTTGTTCAATATCACTGTTCATTGTTAGTGAAATATTACCATTTTGCAAATTGAACATTGAATGCAAGTTTAAATTATTATTCGTGGTATATTTTAATCGGTTTGAATGTTTTGTTAGCTTCCATATTACATATGAATTACATATAACAATAATAAGGAATGGTAGTACAAATAGTAAGAGTACATCCAATACATCAATTAGAATAGCAATCTTTATACTTGGATTAACACAGACATATATATGTAATTCAGTTTGAAGACCAGGTTCAGGTAATGTAATGTTTTTATTATGAAAAAGTGGATTTTTTTCAAGAACTGTATATTTTAAATGTATTAAATTAATACAAGTACATAGGATAATTAATAAAACACTACCAAAATAATCTATGGATGGTTTAAATTTATGTTGAGGTAAGTAAACTGCAAAAAATCTTTCAATACTTAACAAGGCAACAAGACATGAACTTAAATGAGATAAAGTGAATACAATCATCGACATTAACTTACACCATATTTCACTCCATTCACTTGGTTGTGTTTCAAATACTCCGTTTATCCAATAACGTATTAATCCAAAAAATAATACTAGGCTGTCTATGATGGCTAGTATCATCAGAGTGAAACGACTCGGTAGAGTTTTGAAACGTTGACTTAATAATATAATTAATGAGATACTATTTTCAGTGACTCCAGCTACTATGAGAATTGGGGCTGCATATATCCAAACGGCAGAATCATGTGGATAATCAGATATTCCAGTATTATTGAAATGATAAAAATCAAATAACTCTTCATCTTCTATAGATTCCATAGGTGATGAATTTATAATTCAGTATTCATTTGTTTTCAAGCAGTGTATTTCTCTTTGACTACAGATATATACATTAGAGGTAAATATGGAATATTTGTATATTTAAGGAGTGATGGATAAACATAACACATTTTTGACCAATCAGATAGCTCTATATTCTGTTTTGTACTTGCTTATGCCTATGAGGCTCCATTAAATATGAACTGTCCAACGGACAGAATGGATGTTTCAAATAGAATCAGGTGAGTTTATATTGGTAATATTTGGGTAATGATAGCAGTTCACCTTTATCTGCATAACTTGAGCACTATAACAGTACTCGATTTCACTCTTTTGTTCAATAAGGCATATGTTTATTTAGTACAACTTAATAGATGACGTTTCGAGTACAATTTATTGATTACAGGCATTTCAGATTTGTCACATAACTTTTCAGGCTTCATTCTTATTGTTTTACTATATATTCTTTTTTTTTCACATCCATGGATGGTTATTTCATCATACCTCTTGCCTTTACTTGGTGTTGTGTTGATTCGATGGGAAAAATTAGACAAATGATTGTCCTCTTCAACTTATATCTTATAGTTCTGTTAATTTGTCCTACCCCATTGTATGTTTATGAGTTTGTGTATTCATTGCTAGATCTACGGTTTTCTCTAGATTACTTATAGTGGGGTCGCTTTGGCAACCTAACTGGTCCTAAGTGGCTAACTTGAAACGTGTTCGATCTCACAATTATTTTAAGCCATTTGTTAGATCAGGTTGTCTTATCTACTTTTGGTAATATGACTCTTAGGTGAACAGATTTTTCGAGCAACTTTAAAGGCCACCCTAGAAACTAATGAAATAACCAATCTGATTTCGGAATTTCTGCTAGTGGAGTAGTTTTTCATACAACAGGAACCCAAACAGTTATCTCAGCAGCTGCTAGGGTGACCTTTGAAGTCACCCTGTTTGCTGCTAGTAAACTAAAAGAGTGACTCTAAAGGACATTCTGAGAGTAGCATTAAAGGTCACTGTATTAACCGATGTAACACCCAGTAAGGTTTTCTATCGTAGGAAATACTGCATTTCTTGCCAAAATACCACAACCTGATTAGCAATTTTGTCAGTTGTTAGGGTGGCTTTTAAATTCGCCGCATTTCAACGACAACTCATTTAACCAGTTATACTTCTTTTTTTCATGAAAACTTGTCTTTCCAACCTAGAGAATCCAACCTAACTGGCAACTTCGGCGGTTGCTTCAGTGGCCTTTAGAGTAACCAAAATCCAATGGCTTGAATATCACTTTAACCCAGCCTTACTCTTGATCCTATTTAGAGTTTATGATATCCTCTCTTTATATGATAATGCAAAAGAAGACTTAGACAGTGCCGAGGTCATTATTCACTTTAATATTTTTATTACCACTACACTACTTCTTTTTAATACTTTCGTATGAACCACAAAATAAACCTTACGAAATAATTTTTCAACAATAGAATTTGTATTTTCATTTTTGTGTTTAACTATTCCCAAATGTCATTCGATAAATAATAACGCGTCTTTATTTGCTCTACTAAACGAAAAATTTAATACGAAAAGTATAAATTATTCTGATTAAACATTATACAATTACCATAAGGGTAGAAGAGCCTAATCTACACAAACTGGATTATATCAGTACCTACAGGACCCCTCAACAAACTACAGATATTTATCAGCAACTGCCTACACTAGCTCGTTACCGTAGCTCAGATGGCCAGAATAATAAGAATAAGCAACAAGGAACTCTGATTCGAAACCAACCAACCAAGAACCTATCACACAACAAATATGCACTGGAGGAAGGAAGTAGAGATTGATAGAATCAGGCATGCACTGAGAAAACCATTCTAGGACATCACGCGCTAGGTCAGGCCGTCGAGTGGAATCCAGATGTGAAACGACGAGTTGGGCATCCCAGTTGAGGGTGACATGGAGGAGATTGTGTGAGGAAGAAATGAGAGGTTGTGGGCTGTCGTGGAGCCAGGTTGAAAAGATTGCAGAGAAGAGAGTGGGATGGAGACGTACTAGTGAAGCTGTATGTTTCACTAGGAACCCGAGGGACAAGTTATAATAAATAATGAATAATAATAATAACACAGGGCCCTTCTAATATATAAAACTATAAGAGAATGATGACTCAGAAGAAAAAAACTTAGTTCTTAGAACAAAATTTACTTGTTGAATTTAAAACATTTGAACTTTAAAGTTATTTTTTCTAAATAATAATAAACTTTGAAATCTCACAAATCTAAAAAGAGCTCGGAGACCACTATTTATCATCAAGATAAGTGCTTACCTGATAGTACACAGGCTTCATCAGAAGAATGACACTGTTGACAAAATACAAAACATTTTGAATGAAAATAACAAGGTCTTCACAAACTTTTTCTTCTTCTCTCCATAAACGTCCAGTGAAAGCAGATAAGTACTACTTATCACGCTGTAGCAGTGATGTAGATCAACAGATTGTAGACAAATTTATTGAGTAAATTGAAGACAGTTACTTTGTGACGTTCAATCAATTATCAATGAATATTTTTTTCAGATAAATAAATCTATTTGAATTTAAACAAATCTTTATTCATTCAAACTGAAAGTTGAACAAATCACTAATACAATCAGAAGAACTTACCAAAAAAACATCATCAACATTGAGAAAATACTAAAAGTTGCAATGAAAAGTGAAACATTAGAAGCAGACAGTAAACTTCTAGAAAATAAAAGGTAAAATAAATATGTACAATTAAACTCAAGATTGGAAACATTGATCATTTAACAGTATGGATGCAACTTGATAACACAAAAGCGAAATGATTAGAAAAATAATGGAACTAGCATAGTATTCCATCAATATTGAAGCAAATGTTCAGTCAAATAAATAAGAATATCAAGTTTGTTTCAACTTTCATATTCCTGCAATAATTTGAATATACTTTACACCATACAGTGATTTCTAGAAAGAGTTGTACAACTGACATTCA
Organism: Heterobilharzia americana; assembly: GCA_944470555.2. Classification (NCBI taxonomy): domain Eukaryota; kingdom Metazoa; phylum Platyhelminthes; class Trematoda; order Strigeidida; family Schistosomatidae; genus Heterobilharzia; species Heterobilharzia americana. Next base: position 67,491,062 of record OX104128.1, on the reverse strand, counting down.
ACAGCACGTCATTGTTTGAATGGCTAAGAAGTATTCTTGAACTTCTTAAAAGGAGCAGGGTTTGTGGGTCAGAAATTGAATCTATACATAGTAGCTGGGCTGCATTGTTATCTAAGGCACGTATTTTCCTTCTCACTTGGTAAAACAGTGAAAATAAGAACCACTAGACAGATTTCTCGTTAAAATATTCCAGCAGTAATTGTTATTTGTGCTTTATGAAGTCAGACAGAAAATGCAGGGTCTTATGTTAAACGTCTGGAAGTTTACTTGTAAATTCGAATCTGAAGGACTAAGTCACCAAACACAGTCCTCATAAGTCTGTAAACATTGGACATTATTTGAAGTCTAAAAGGAGTTTATCAACCAGATAAAGGATTTTTAAGTCAGGTATTAAAGCTATGTGTACAAAATTAGTGATGCATAAACAAACTGGGAAGTGTGAGAATATTGTTTCAGTAATCCGTTTCTTAATCCCAGTAATGTGCGAGATTGTGATACAGAGAGCAATGCACAGGAACACAGGGAACGCTCTGCATCTCTAAACATGTCGCCGTCTGATAGTTAGAAACATAATGGACTAGTGTCACATGTTGGTCTGGCTACCCTACGTCTGCTTCAAAGCTAATTCAACCTACGCTGAAATTGCACTTGCAAGTAGGTGGCGGTCTTGCATACACATCTGGTTTCACCTGATACTTAGGATTTTATTCTCAGTCCCTTTGATATTTCTAGTAGGAAAGGTTTACTTCCTTGATAGAACGTATTAATGAAAGGATGCTTTGTCTGTTTTACTCCTAGGATTTCTTGAAAGGCAGAAAAAAGCTTGATCACATCATATGGGATTTCAGACCTAAAATGTCTTTTAAAATTTGAAAATTTAATTACTCACCTTGCAGTGTTAATTCTTGATACTTGTGTTTCAGCATTGCCATTATTAGTGTCTTTCAATTATTCTGAATTTTTAGGCGTAGCTTTTTATGCTCGCTGATTCGTTGAACTATTATTCATGTGTTGCCTGAGTGGACTACCACCGTCAAACTTTTAATCGCTATTCTAACCACTTTGTCCTAGGAGTTAGATGAAAGCTTACAAAAAGCTAGTTGATACAGTTGTAAATGCAGTTAACTAAATCTATGAAGGGATTCAACAATGCAATTCAAGTTGTGTGTCAGTTTTAAACGTGAAAGACTTTCGACGTTATTACAACAAATAAGAGCAATCAATTAGCTCAATTAAGCTGCGAAGACATAACTCACAGACTGATTGTCTTGACAAAAGAACAATGTCTACGAAGATGAGTAATCTGGTACCAGATGACAGTGTTATCAACTTCCCATTCGTTACAGTCTGAACAGCTTCCACTTACGAAAAGAGTTTCATATACATATTCAGAAGAAGAATAACAATATTATTTATGTTTCTGAGAATTCCAAAAACATACACATATATAGATACGAGTATGTGTACAGTAAGTGGTAGTTAGTTATCAGACCGTATGACAGTTTATTGAAATTCGTAGATTCATCTTACGTGAACTTAGTGAAGCTTGTAATTTTATGATGACAGAAATCCATTGCGTGAAATTTTAGTCAAAAACCATCCATATATCGACTAGCTATCACGGAAACGCTTAAACAAGCATTTCAATCAATAACTTTCAGAATGATGCGCTAAATATACCAAATTTTAATATTGGATTAATTTTTTAAAAATATGTCATCTGTGAATTAGTCTGAATTAGGGATAGAAAGGTTCTAGTGGAAAACATAAATGCAGGTTGTCTGATTCATAATTTGGTCAGTATTCACCTCACATCACTTCCTTTCAAATGAAATGAAGCGTTCAGTTTAGCAACCATTTTCATTCCATCATAATAATGATTGAGTTTTGAGAGGGAAACATATTTATATACCATAAATTTATACCATATTTATATATCATATCAGTCATAAATTTAAGTCTTTCGGCATTTGGAGTCAGCTGTCCACAGATTTGAGATTAATTCAAAGTTGAGGTTTGGACAGTGTATCAAAAAAGAACAAACCTTTATCTGAGTTATTGTTAAAAGTAAATTTATCAGTTTACAATTGTTTGTTCAAACATCAAAAGAGTCAGGGAGAATCATTTGGTGCATTTTCTATCATGAGATCGGAAGTTCAGTTATTATTATTTATTATTCCTCCCTTGGGTTCCTAGTGGAACATAGGGATTCACTAGCACACCCGTATTGCACTCTCCGCTCTCTGAAATCTTTTCAACCTGGCTCTACGACTGCCCACAAGCTCTCATTTCTTCCTAACACGATCTCCTGCATGTCACACTCAGCTGCGATGCCAAACTTGTCGTTTCCCCTTTGGATTCCACTACAGAGCCTGACCTGTCACGTGATGTCCCTGAATGGATTATCAGTGCATGCCCAATCCAACCCAATCCAATCCATCTCCACCTCCTTCCTCCAGTGCATATTTGTTGGGTGATAGGTTCTTGATTGGTTCGTTGCCACCCAGCCAGCCACAGTTCCTTATCGCTTATTCTTACTGGTTATCTGAGCATCAGTAACGAGTCAGTGTAGGCAGCGGTTGATGAATATCTGTAGTTTGTTCGAAATGCCTTTCGTAACGCATCAAGTCTCTGAACCATTAATTACATTGAAGCACTGACTTGACTGAATTAGTGTTGGAAATCTGGATCTTGTTCACACTTTATGCTGAGTGAGGAAGATGTCCACACTGGTTTCAGGTTAATGAAAGGAGGCCTGTCTTGCTGTCTTTCCGATCCTGATTATGACGTCCTCGTCTGTGCCTGTGCTGCCTGTAGTTGAAACGATGCTGCCTATGAAGGTGGGTGAAAGAGGCTACTCTCTCTAAGTTTCTCGCGTTGATGATGATTGGCGCATGTTGTTGTTGTTGTTGTTGGTGGTGGTGGTGGTGGCGTTGGTTGGGTATCTTCATTACCTCTGTCGTCTAACATTCACTTGATAGAAGTCCCGTCTTCGCTGCCCTGCCCTGCCCCGCCCCGCCCCGCCCCGCCCCGCCTCTTCTGTCAACTTGTTACTTTTCGCCTGTACATCTTCAGGTTTGTGTGACATTGGACACAAGTCATCACCAAATTCTAAATCTTCTAGGTTATTTTCCCCTGTCCAGCCAGACTATGCCCTTCTCTTCGCTCCTCACTGTTTGTTGCATCATCCAGTTCAGTCTACTACAATCAGGAATATCATGAATGATAGCAGGTGGCAGCCTTATATTACTCCTGTCTTCACTTCAGAGGTTGATAAAGGTTTCTGTCACTTAAACCGTAGTGTTGAAGCAACTGCCAAATTCCTTCTCGGTTGATGCTGTCGAAGGCCCTTTCAAAGTCGATGAATTTGAGGTGCAGGTAAAGTTGATTGCCATTCTATACTCTGATAAGTGTGCTTAGTCATAAAACCATTTTCAAAATGTACGTTAAAAATGCAGCAAAGATTTGCAAAGCCAAGTATACACTGTATCTTTTGTGATTCCATATGTGTATGATCACAGCTTAATGTTTATAATAAGCTATGCAACATCGAAATTCCATGTCGAAAGAGCCTCGTTTACACTGCACTTATCATCATTATGCTAGACAGTCCCTGTCAGTCTGAAAACTGTCTACAAATCAACAAACAACTGAAAAGCTTGTGCTTACGAAAGCTGAGATAAAGTATAATGCTACCCATAGTACTGTGAAATAAGGTTTACCAATTTATTCAAAGCTTCTACTTTAGTTAGAGTAAAATATTTAAAACTGGATATTAATGACTTACTTAGAGTATGCAAGATACAAAGATAAATTTGAGAGTTGATTTTGTTCGTACATACTGTCTTATCTTAGAAGAGCTGAATGGCAACTATCATGGCCTTTTTGGGATTATTCAAGTTTCTTAGTTTGCCATTTTGGTTAACTTTTTAGATTTCTACTCATCAAGTCTTACATTTGAGAATGCATACATTGATGATATCCCAGTTGTAAGCACTTCTGAGTTCAAAAATTGAAAATCCTCAAAGCTTTCTTTTGGTGCAGCAAAGAATGCTGGTCAGGTTCGATAAATACGAGTTTAACAAAGAATTTTTTTAATTTCTTGGTTACATGTTGAAGGCTTAAGGTGTTTAGTCTATATCCCCAGAGGCGTACATTATTTGGGATCATTTGTTTCAGACTCTGTGAGAAGACTAAGGCGTTTGCTTGTCCTCGTAACTTTTTACTGTCAGATTACGTCAAACTGCACATGTATTTCATAGTCAACGAAGGACTTGCTGACTGGTCATACTAAAAATCTACACATAACTCCTACAGCAATTACTGCAATCCCCAAACCTACTATTGACCTTTCATTAAGATGTTTCTAGTAATTGGTGAAGCCAGAGCTCCTCAGACAACGATAACTGATACATTAGGCATGGTCGTTAATGCAGCGTTTTAGGAGTCATCTAGTAGCAAGCTGTAACAACTGAATTACTTCTTAAAACTTCTGCATCCTCAACATGTGCGTATGCTATCTCCAGAAGAGAGGTGCTGGGGGCTCACTAGCGGTCAATCACTTTTGATGCATAGTCAAAAGTTTATCGTTCATTACTAACACCTCTTCTAAGCCTCAAACAAACCCCATTTAAGGAAACCATAATAGTTACTCTTCTAAAACGCTTCTACAAATTTAACTTATCCTATAGTTTACATTGGATTTGCGGCTAATGAAAAAAAACTGAAAACGATTTGGTCGAAGCCTTTTTAACGCTTGAATCACTTACGTTGACTTCGTCGAAGTGGCAAACTGCCTTCGGAAATCTGCCCAAATTAGTTTCCGATGAAATATCACGGCTAAGTATGAATCCCAATATAAGAAAATGGTTTAAAACCTATGTGGATTGCTGTAGTGTGAAGATATAATGATATACACCTGTTGCATCAAGTAACTTTCAAATACTTGATCGAAGACTTTTATACATGTTGTTTTGACTGGGTCATTGGGTACCGTGAAGGGATTCATACACGTCCTGATGTGCATTGATCAGTTCAGAAAAGGGCCAGTGACACCCTCGGGAGTGTATTACGTAAAACCCTCTTTAAGAAGCTTATAAGCCATTAGATTTCTAATCCTACCACAAAGCACAGAGATTGACAATTTTAAATCGCCTACTTTAGAAGTTGACGAAACTCTTGGATATTTGAGAATATGTACGATAGCAGGCCCCAGATTCCAAACAGGATGGTAAAACGATCCACTGGAAATTTTTAGTCTTCTTCAGGGATGCTAAGTGGACAAAGATGTTACCAGAAGCCATTTTGTGAGTCCATCTTACAAAGAGTTAGTTTATGGACCCATATTGCTTTGGCTTGGAGAACATTTTGATCAGGCAAAAATAAGTCTCGACCAGATACAGTTAACTTATTTCAGAAATTCAAGCAGTATTTGAAAGACTTGGACAGGTACCTTCAAGAATAAAAAATATAGATTTCCTCACCTAACTGAATTTTGAGTGTACACACATCTTCATCAAATGAGACAGTGTTTGTAAACAATTTTAACCACCTTTAGATGACGTGTTAAAAATAGGGTTTATTTACCGTAGAAGCATTCAGAAAACTCAATTTCGCCTGAATACACATGGAATCGGACAAGCGTTATTCAATGATAATAATAGTAATGAGTTAACAAACAGAAGGAACTCCTGTCTTCTAGCAGCATCTGACAAAAGTACTCGTGTAAGCTTAATTTTCTTAATGACACTTATATGCCATATGAATAGCATTACTCTTTTGATTTTATGTAGTTGTAATAATCAGCTGAAAATGCTTCAATCTCTTATTATTTCCTACTAGCTGGTACTTTTTTTCGTTTCAACTACTGACGTCAATATTTTGTTCATTACAGTGATTTTATCCCCATAACCTAATTAACCCAATTAACTGACTACTTTATACCGAGTTTCCTACTAGAATTATGGGATTAACAATACATTTCGGGCATAAATGTGTCAACTTTTCATGACATCATTTGACCAGTGCTATATGTACTTAGACAATTAGTTGTAAATGTTACATTCCCCATCTGGTATCACATCGTTATTATAATCTTTCGTTAATGTCATTAAAACAGTTGCCTTGTTCTCCTCTGTTTCGGTCACAAAAAAAACATTCTTCCGTTACCAATCAATGTTAAAAGCATTCTCTGTTGTCTCCATGTTCTAGAATGGAGCTACAGTTAATACCGCATATGAATTCCACATCACTTTTTAACATGGACATTATAAGTGTATGCAATGTTATATTCATCATACTTCAGATGTGGCTGTTTTGTTGCTGCTGTTCAGTCTGTGTTCAGAATACTTTCTCCATAATCTTCACCTGCTTCCTCCGTCTTCACATCCACTGAAGTAACTGACCGCTAACGGTGGAAGCACCAAGACGACATAAAATATATATTTAAACTTAAGCAACTATAACTGGAGTCATGTACACAACTGTGACACATTTAACTTATTTGGGAATCTTTATTTTCTTGAAACTAAAATGCACAAAAAGATCTACAAGCGGAAACAAACAAGTTGACAGAAGAGGCGGGGCGGGGCGGGGCGGGGCGGGGCGGGGCGGGGCAGGGCAGGGCAGCGAAGACGGGACTTCTATCAAGTGAATGTTAGACGACAGAGGTAATGAAGATACCCAACCAACGCCACCACCACCACCACCAACAACAACAACAACAACATGCGCCAATCATCATCAACGCGAGAAACTTAGAGAGAGTAGCCTCTTTCACCCACCTTCATAGGCAGCATCGTTTCAACTACAGGCAGCACAGGCACAGACGAGGACGTCATAATCAGGATCGGAAAGACAGCAAGACAGGCCTCCTTTCATTAACCTGAAACCAGTGTGGACATCTTCCTCACTCAGCATAAAGTGTGAACAAGATCCAGATTTCCAACACTAATTCAGTCAAGTCAGTGCTTCAATGTAATTAATGGTTCAGAGACTTGATGCGTTACGAAAGGCATTTCGAACAAACTACAGATATTCATCAACCGCTGCCTACACTGACTCGTTACTGATGCTCAGATAACCAGTAAGAATAAGCGATAAGGAACTGTGGCTGGCTGGGTGGCAACGAACCAATCAAGAACCTATCACCCAACAAATATGCACTGGAGGAAGGAGGTGGAGATGGATTGGATTGGGTTGGATTGGGCATGCACTGATAATCCATTCAGGGACATCACGTGACAGGTCAGGCTCTGTAGTGGAATCCAAAGGGGAAACGACAAGTTTGGCATCGCAGCTGAGTGTGACATGCAGGAGATCGTGTTAGGAAGAAATGAGAGCTTGTGGGCAGTCGTAGAGCCAGGTTGAAAAGATTTCAGAGAGCGGAGAGTGCAATACGGGTGTGCTAGTGAATCCCTATGTTCCACTAGGAACCCAAGGGAGGAATAATAAATAATAATAACTGAACTTCCGATCTCATGATAGAAAATGCACCAAATGATTCTCCCTGACTCTTTTGATGTTTGAACAAACAATTGTAAACTGATAAATTTACTTTTAACAATAACTCAGATAAAGGTTTGTTCTTTTTGATACACTGTCCAAACCTCAACTTTGAATTAATCTCAAATCTGTGGACAGCTGACTCCAAATGCCGAAAGACTTAAATTTATGACTGATATGATATATAAATATGGTATAAATTTATGGTATATAAATATGTTTCCCTCTCAAAACTCAATCATTATTATGATGGAATGAAAATGGTTGCTAAACTGAACGCTTCATTTCATTTGAAAGGAAGTGATGTGAGGTGAATACTGACCAAATTATGAATCAGACAACCTGCATTTATGTTTTCCACTAGAACCTTTCTATCCCTAATTCAGACTAATTCACAGATGACATATTTTTAAAAAATTAATCCAATATTAAAATTTGGTATATTTAGCGCATCATTCTGAAAGTTATTGATTGAAATGCTTGTTTAAGCGTTTCCGTGATAGCTAGTCGATATATGGATGGTTTTTGACTAAAATTTCACGCAATGGATTTCTGTCATCATAAAATTACAAGCTTCACTAAGTTCACGTAAGATGAATCTACGAATTTCAATAAACTGTCATACGGTCTGATAACTAACTACCACTTACTGTACACATACTCGTATCTATATATGTGTATGTTTTTGGAATTCTCAGAAACATAAATAATATTGTTATTCTTCTTCTGAATATGTATATGAAACTCTTTTCGTAAGTGGAAGCTGTTCAGACTGTAACGAATGGGAAGTTGATAACACTGTCATCTGGTACCAGATTACTCATCTTCGTAGACATTGTTCTTTTGTCAAGACAATCAGTCTGTGAGTTATGTCTTCGCAGCTTAATTGAGCTAATTGATTGCTCTTATTTGTTGTAATAACGTCGAAAGTCTTTCACGTTTAAAACTGACACACAACTTGAATTGCATTGTTGAATCCCTTCATAGATTTAGTTAACTGCATTTACAACTGTATCAACTAGCTTTTTGTAAGCTTTCATCTAACTCCTAGGACAAAGTGGTTAGAATAGCGATTAAAAGTTTGACGGTGGTAGTCCACTCAGGCAACACATGAATAATAGTTCAACGAATCAGCGAGCATAAAAAGCTACGCCTAAAAATTCAGAATAATTGAAAGACACTAATAATGGCAATGCTGAAACACAAGTATCAAGAATTAACACTGCAAGGTGAGTAATTAAATTTTCAAATTTTAAAAGACATTTTAGGTCTGAAATCCCATATGATGTGATCAAGCTTTTTTCTGCCTTTCAAGAAATCCTAGGAGTAAAACAGACAAAGCATCCTTTCATTAATACGTTCTATCAAGGAAGTAAACCTTTCCTACTAGAAATATCAAAGGGACTGAGAATAAAATCCTAAGTATCAGGTGAAACCAGATGTGTATGCAAGACCGCCACCTACTTGCAAGTGCAATTTCAGCGTAGGTTGAATTAGCTTTGAAGCAGACGTAGGGTAGCCAGACCAACATGTGACACTAGTCCATTATGTTTCTAACTATCAGACGGCGACATGTTTAGAGATGCAGAGCGTTCCCTGTGTTCCTGTGCATTGCTCTCTGTATCACAATCTCGCACATTACTGGGATTAAGAAACGGATTACTGAAACAATATTCTCACACATCCCAGTTTTTACTTGCTGAATCACTAAGCGTAACTTTTTATAGACGTTTTATATGAAACCTGAAATTTCATGTACTTCATATGTTGAGGATGCCTTTCTGTCTGGGAGAAAATGTGGCAATACTTGCAGTAAAAACACTTCGCTGAATGAACAGTGCTCAGCATTTCTGATTTGACGTGTATGTTTTCACACTGATTAATTCTGTTAACTGGAGTTATTATTAACAATGTGTTTTTCGTAAGACGATGTCCTTCATGACAAAATGTTCGCCAAACATAAACATATCTCAGAGAATTCTTCAATGTGAACACAACAATTCATACTGGACTCTAGATAACACAAGTTTCATAGTTATTTCGTTACAGGAACTGTTTTTAAAACCGCAAAATAAATGTGTTTAACAGCAATACGTCGCCAAGAGAAAGCCGTCATCCACTCGACTAATGAGTTTGTTGTGAATTGGAAAATACTCTGGTGGCCGGAATTAAAATCCTCAGTATGTACCTTGTCAATTTTGACACTCGTCAAGAGGAAATGCATACATTTCATGCATAATGAAACTGGAAACAGACGGCTACCATTTCAGGCGTCAGAATATATTTCGAAACATTGATACGTGACCACTTGCTAGTCGAATTAGGACCAAGTATCAATATGCGGTGGGGAATATCTTAAGCTATTCAAAGATTTAATAAGTGTGTTTTCTGTGGGATATTCACACTGATTTGGTTACGAAATTCAGAGGGAAAAACTGAGAACGGGAATTCAGTGATTGTTCGTCTGTAGATAAAGAATGAAAGAAACGTGCTGGTTTGTAAACATTATTTATGAGTTTACACTCTTGAGTGACATGTAAATAACTTATTTTCCTTTGAGAAGAGTCTCTAAGATTGGAAAGCCTCATTTGTCTTCAGCCAGTGTCAGTAGGTGTTAAGGTAACACATGCGGTGTCGACAGTCCATTGTATGTATGGAAATATCCGAGATTGGAGTATTTATCGGTCTTGAAGGGAATGGGAAGCCACTTGTCTAGGCTGGCAGAAAACTAAAATTGGAATATTACCTCTCACAAACAATTCCGGCTGTCCATCGTCATATCAGGGATCGACAGATATGATGCAGATCGATGTAGAACGATGTGTGTTGGATAATCATGCCATTGTTCAAACTCATTGCATCGAGATGGAAGTGATGCAACACCTCAAACACCTCCCTAATTCTGAATACGTTGACGAAAGCAGATTAACCAGCATTCAACCAACTGGACTACAAATCTGTCGATTTTGTGGGTGTCTTAAAATGCACAAACTAAATGTGCTTCTTAGATGCTTGTTGTCAACGGCGAATTCGCCTTCTCATGAAGTAGCTCAGTGGTTGTATAGAATCCTCCGGCCGAAGCACAAACATTCTGGAGAATACACCATCTCTAAGGCCTTCCACTTTGTTCGAAATATCACAAATGTGAATGGTACTGGTAAGCGTCTTGTCTCGTTTGGCATTATATCTCCATCCGTATGTGAATGCATTAAATAAATACTTCGTCAAATTATACCCTTGTCTTACCGTGATGTTTTTCCTCCTTTCATCTGTTTCGTTGAATTAAACGTTTTCCCATCACTGTTGCTATTATTTTCATCAATATTATCAATATACACCTCGTTCTCTTTTGATCTTAGCTCTTCATCATCACCACGTTTCTTGATTACCTACCAGGTTCCCCGTTCTTAATGACGCAATGCTTCTCTACTCTATTCAATTCTCCCTCAAATGTCAGCAATAATATTGTTGTTGTCTACTTCAGCCCTTTAACTTTCCCCCTGAACTGTAAAAGTTGCTCATTTCTACTTGACTACGCCTCACTCGATATGCTTATGTGTATTTTTGTGTCTTTCCCCTTGGTATATGTAACTAGGTAGGTTGAGTATCTAGCTGATACGTTCTACTAAAGTTTATGGATTCATTAAATTCCTCTTGAAGATATATGTATGGTCAATAAAATAAATGCTACCACTCTTCTATCGCATGTGTTTGTCAATTTCAAGAATACATCCATTCAAGTCGACATTCACTTTTACTTTAACAGCATTCTGCTTACTTTATTCAACTCTCATGAGATAAACATATTGCCATCCTACTAGTTTTCCACCACGATATTTAATTCTAATTTTGATGACTAAGGTAAGTAAAATTCCTTCTGCATGCCCATCGATTACTTCATGAGAAGATAGAAATGACATAAATACACGCACTTGTGTCTGCCACAAAAGTTCTGTTTTGGTTGACTGGTTACAAACAATGGGTGAGAAGACTTGGATAAAAGTTGTATGCCTTTTGCCATTCTTCTTTAAGAAGTAATCACATCCCTGCGGAAACTCAGACGATTTTATTTTCCGATCTGCTTTTAAGTTGGCGTTTCAACTATTCGTCTGTTTAGTTATCCAGAAATACACTGACTGTTTGAATAAGTTGAATGATCAACTGAATCATAAATCATACGCACATCTGCAGTCGGTTGGAATGATTTTTTCATTGGTGAGTAGAAAATGATGTTTGATCAGTACACATGCATTGAAAGTATCTCTTTCATAAGTCTGTAAAGCCCTTCAATGCAGATTATTACAAATTCAGGCAACCTGTAGAAAGAAAGTGACTTCTTTTTTAAGTTTTATGATATTTTATCGATGAGGTGGGTTTGTTGGTAGCCTGCTTGAACATTGGACTACCAATCATTTCCACCGAACATATATATATATATATATCATCAATATCAACATAGGACCAGGCATTACTGCGTAATGGTCCGAGTTGCCATAGCTCATATCAGTGCATCAAATAGAAAGATGGTGAGGTGAAAGATGAAGATAAAAAAATTCAGTGAAAAGAAATATGAAGTACGAGATTATTTCCTTTCAACCTGTTTCAGTCATTTAAATATGTCCTCTCAATGTATCATGTACTCTTGTACGTTTGAAAACTGCCTTCGACTCATCGTCTCTCGAGTTAATAACAAAACAGACAAATAATATCGCGTTACATAGAAGTGGTCTTTTCAGTGAGCAGAAGTACATCATATTTCTATGCCTCGAATACTTAGCTTGAATAGTAGATTCTTGTACTGACTGAATAAACCACCACCATCAAACCTACGCTTGAATTTCTGTTGACTCTTCATTATGGACTGGACGCTAATCAAAACCCGCTGGCTTTTTCACACCATGACTTTGGATACTGTTATGATTAAAATCATTCAAATGTAACAACCATTTCTTCTGAAAACATTGTTATGCGAGTGACTTTGTTAAAAAACTGCATGCTGAGAATTCCATATTGTATCATACATATTGTTCGTAATAAAGCGATTACTATTATTATCATTGTTATTAAAGTTCTGTAGGGTCTAAACTAATTTCTTCTGATATTGCTCCATCAAATAACATGGGAGTGGACAGCGAATAACTGCCTAGTAGAGATGGAAATAAGGAAGTACTTTTAGTACTTGCCTGCTCCTGTTATCACTTAGTCGGTAACTTTCATCCGCTGAACATTTCATGGTCCATCAGAACTTGATGGTATGGCGTGATGGAATGATTAGTGGTGATCAAGACCGTCAACCCACAATCAGTATTGTCCACAGGCTATAGTTAAACTGTAGGGAAACTTCAGTGGTTCGATGGCGGCGTGAATAGTTTTTGGTCTTTTATACGTCAGCCTTTTGTAATGATATTATTCAGGTTTGGAAACAAGTTATTTACTAAGTGGTATTGCCAAGTGTTATTTTCCACCATGTCACACTGAACTCACGATCAGTCAGTATTAACATGGGACTCGGTATTATTGTACAACGGTCCATGTTTCCACACAGCAAGCGAGAATGCATCATGCTGGAAGATTACGTAAAAAGGGAAAATGTAGTCGAAATTGGCATAATGTCTTGAAATGAAAACAAGGAGAGTGGTCAAACGTCAATCGAATTCGGAGTGATGACTGAGATTCAGACAATTTGTCAATGCATCCGTGCCACCAGGATAAACTCTGATGTATTTCACCTAAGGCCTCCGATCAGTGGCTTTCGCCACCAGATTGACCCTAACCAGGTAATCTACGCTCTCTATACTCGGCTTAGACCGATTGCCAGAGACGTCATGAACTAGTACCATATTCTTTTCCGTCCCCCTGTAATTATTTTATACACTGAACCTACTTCAGCTAATAATGTACGATGTAGGAGACTGTGGCTTGACATGTGCGACACATGTCCCACCCAACCATCCGAGTCAGTGAATAATGTTCACAGCCCCATGATATGACTTTCTTCTATCCAAAACACTGCATTACTGATGTGGCCTATGCTACCAAGGTGACAGGATAACATGTCCTGTACCTTCTATAGCAATGTCTAACAGCCAAATAGAAGAACATAACAGACTGGAACACAGTGTACTTAGTCCTTAACTTGCGGTTGTACTGGACAACAATACAAGTCCTCTGCTTCATAACATCAACATGAACATATATATATATATATATATATATATATATATATATATATATATATAACCGCTACTTTAATGTGTATTTTTACATTTCGTTTGTCGTGGCTGATGCCGATTTGTGATCAAAACTGCCTTTGAATCAGCCACTTCCTTAGAAGTTGACGAACTATTATCGACAAAATAATGCAATGATTACCGACTGAACCAATTGCTAAGTAGCGTTCAATATTTCATCATCATGTCTGATGTATGTTTTGAAAAGTGATAAATGAATGTCAGAGACTAATCTGAAGGTCCTATGAAATACAAGAATACCAGAGGTGTTATTATCCAAATAGTGATTAAACAACATATCCTTGTAAAATATATAAGCGGCTTCCCTTCAGAGCCCTGAAATATGTTTCAATTGATATACGAAATGGTGTGTGATAATGATTCGTCGAGATGTGTAATTTATTTCTAGGTAGAATGAGGACGTAAAGTAATCGGCATTTGATCGTGAAGATTTGCATTAGGAAAACGTCAGAGTCAGTTTTGCACAAAATAAACAATCTAACAAGGGCTTATACATTGGAATAATTAAAAATTAAATCTTAGACTACATTAATAACGGGACCATAAATATAAAAACTGCTAGTTAATTGAGGTAGCCTGTATGTTATTAAACTTTAACTGAGTGCATTTGAGACTCAATATTACTTAAATGTGTATGTTTCTTTGTTCACCTTCTATGTCGACCAGTTTTAATATCTGAAATGTTCATTCGAAGTCACCACATGAATATGCTTTCCTTTTTCTGTTATTCAGTTAATAAACCAAACAAAATGATTTGAAACCTGACTTATCATCTAGTGCAAATTCACACATCCAATGGAACGCAGGAGACTTTTGCGTTCTGCATTGTAAGCCATCGACAAGTAATGGATATCACGGATGTCTACTGAAACCATTCATCTACAATCTGATTATGTATATATGTATTGAATAGACACCTGTGTTTATCAATCGGTTCTAAGGAATCGATCCTTTGAAGATCTAACTGACCTGCAGTATGTAGGTGTAACTGTTGATAGACTGACACCTTGTTATCCAGGACAGAAGCTATATACAGGTGCTGTTGAAGTAAGCGAAAACTTAACCCTGAAATTTACATTCAAGAAAGTTTAAGACGGCTACCTCTGCATAATCTTTAAAAGCATAATATTCCTAATACTTTATCAAGAAGTCACCAACTGGCTAGGCAGCAACAGCCTTTTTTCTTCTAAAGAATTTTCTTTTCATGTATGAAGGAAGTTTTAAAAATAGCAATATGAGATTGCAGACTATGTACGGATCGGGAAAATGCTATGTAAAAGACGATAACTTTAGGGTAGGAAAACTATCTTCACCTTACAATCAGACCAATGCAACGTACGGTCAGATCTAAAGTCAGTTGACTTTCATGGAACGAGTAAATCTTATACGAAGTTTACCTTGTAGGTGCTTGCTTTTTACAAAGTTACACACCAGACACTAGATCATCTGACCACGTGGTAACAAAATAGAGAGGAGTTAGTTAAAAAGCAGGTGTAAGTATAATGATCCACAAGTTAAGCAAGTCTAAGTTATTGTCAGAATAGTCATATTTATAAAACTATAACTTTATGTTATGTTTTCGGGTGCCAACTGTCATATATTCCAGACGAATATAATACGCACGCTTAGCTGACAGCTAACTTGGTATGCAACAGCAACTGACTGTAACCCATAACTAAAATGGACTAAGGTAATATGTTTGATAGTGGGTAGCGGAAGAATCCAGAATGCGCGTTTCGTCCTATTTCGGACTCGTCAGCTGGGTGTACCTGCACCGCAGTGAGTGATGTTGTTCCCACTAAGACTCGAACCTCGTACGCATCGCTTCAAACGCCGTGTTATCTGCTATGCCATGGAACAACCAGGCAAACTACCTTCACTAACATTCAGGCAATATCGAGGCATCCACATAGGAGCCCACATGCCAATAGAGGTCGAGCAATTCGATCCAACAAAACAACGGAGAATAACAAGTATGTCAATAAATAGTAATAACTACTACCCGTTGTACAAGGAGTGGTTACCGTTCCTCTGTGGCACAGCGGACAACGCCTTGGCGTTTGAAGCGATGCGTACGAGGTTTGAGTCTTAGTGGGAACAACATCACTCACTGCGGTGCAGGTACACCCAGCTGACGAGTCCGAAATAGGACGAAACGCGCATTCTGGATTCTTCCGCTACCCACTATCAAACATATTACCTTAGTCCATTTTAGTTATGGGTTACAGTCAGTTGCTGTTGCATACCAAGTTAGCTGTCAGCTAAGCGTGCGTATTATATTCGTCTGGAATATATGACAGTTGGCACCCGAAAACATAACATAAAGTTATAGTTTTATAAATATGACTATTCTGATATATATATATATATATATATATATATATATATATATATATATAAAGCTTGATTTATTCGCCTTCGTTGCTTCCATAAGCGATGTCGGCGTATATGAAAAGTGTGTTATCTCTGGAAGTCACATTACTATTTGAAAACGTCTCTTTGATAGGAATAATCAGCTTTTTATGTGATCACAGTGAAGGCATCAATGTTTAAACTGGAATCTTAAAGGGAATTGCTCTTAAGTTACAGTTTATAGACAAAAGAGTAGAGTGATAGGTTCACCATTGGGTCTTTTCTTAACTGATTACTTCATGGATAGTCTGGAGAACACTTAACTATATCCGTTGATAGGTCAGTTTCATCTATCCAAGAGATGCACGGATGACACTTTTATCAGGTGCGATGAGAGCAACAATGTCGAAGCAATACCACCGGTATTCAGTGATTATCATAAGTCAATTAATTTTATGACTAGAACTGACGAAGACTCAGAATCTAACTTTTGATAAAAAGATATAATGGTTTCCTAAGAATGTTTATTTATAGGAAAAAAACCTGTAACTGACAATACACCAGTTTTCAATGTTTGATTCCAGCTCAGGTGGGAAGAGAAATCTATCTTACTCACCATGCATAAGAACTGGTATATATGATTCAAAAAATAAGCAGCTGGACATACTCCAGAACTTTTTTTCGTAAACGGTTATCTTTCGAAATTCAGTGAGTGGGAATCGAAACACAAACAACACCAGAAGTAAACCTCTATAGTTCCGAAAGGGACATCATTTAGGAATACCGGATTTAAGAGAGATACAACAATTGCGTAGATGATTGAAGAAGACTGTTTCCGTTCATATATGGATTGTTTTCTTCAGTCAGCAACTTCTCTGACGGTTTGAGAACAATACACTACTGCCTATAGTCATCTTTATGAGCGTCTACCAGTTCACCTGATCGTGTTGAGATGTTTACGTTGAATACACAAAGCGTGTTCTATCCGAACGCATCTGTGAACACTAAACTGTGTGCTTATTGACAAGAGAATGTAAGTCGACCAGTAACTCGATTATTAAACATTTGGTTAGTTCTAGTCAGTTCGCTTTACCAGAATATTTCTTCATAGTCATTTGTAAAATGAAGTCAAAGTTTTGAAGGGGAGTGCGTAGTCTGTATCTGAACATAGCAGAAGCCTTGACGATTCTTCCAGTGAAGCGTGATCTGTGTTGGAAAGAGCTACATCCAATCTGTCATTTTATCTTGATCATAAAGCCATATACATATCATGTCAGAATACCAATGAAGTGTTGAGTAGCTGAAAATCAGCAATTATGGATTTTAAGCATGTTACTATGATAAGTTTTAGAGATCAAGATCTAAATAAAAAACAGCGTAGCTATACGGGATAAAAATGGTTACTTCTAAGCAATTTGCTTGGTAACTGGCAAATTAAGTGGAGGGCCTTTACTCAACTGGTCAGTCATAAACAATAAATAATTACGTAGGAATAAGAAACCAAATAAATATTGACAGAATAGGAGGGGAAGGAAGTGTACAACGTAATACAAAAGTTGCATCATGTTGACCGCCACGGTAATGCAAGTGGCTGAGCGAACTTCTTTTGAATAGAAAGATTAGATTTTTAAAACTGGATCGCAATCGCCTCTGCCATATGAAGTAGGTGAATGCTTAATCTACGTGAGAAATTAACTTTTATGCGATAAGTAATTTTAGACGTTTTACTAGCACCGACTAAATTTCCAGTGTCAAGTGTGTGCAGTTATGAAGCTAAATATTGTTCTAATCTGTCCCAAATTTAAATATGATGAATGGTACTCAAGAATTCCACAGTGGGCGTGCCTCACGCACCCCCAATCTAACTAGCCTCGCAGGACCAGTCGAACTGGCAAATACATATAGAAGTAGCCGAACCAGTCTGTCTTTATTTCTTGCACGTAAAATCTCGCAGCTGTAGAGAATGGAACATAATTCAGAAGCTGGGAATGCATTTTGCTAAGCCATTTTAATGAGTTGTGTGATGATCTTACTTACATTACTACTCATGGATTTCAGTTTCAAGGAGATTTATTCCTGAGGAAATGCTGCCATTCTTGTCTTAACCTTCGTGACATTCAGATGCTTACTTACAAACTTCTCTGGATAGTCATTCCTACTAAACAGGTCACGGATGAGGGCGAACTCTTTCTATATGTCATTATTATTATTATTTATTATTTATCCCTTGGGTTCCTAGTGGAACACACAGCTTCACTAGTACGTCTCCATCCCATTCTCTTCTCTGCAATCTTTTCAACCTGGCTCCACGATAGCCCACAAGCTCTCATTTCTTACTCACACAATCTCCTCTATGTCACCCTCACCTCGGACGCACAACTCGCCACTTCCCATCTGAGTTTCATTCGAGTGCCTGGCCTGGAGCGTGATGTCCCTGAATGGATTATCAGTGCATGCCCAATCCAACCCAATCCAATCCATCTCCACCTCCTTCCTCCAGTGCATATTTGTTGGGTAGTAGGTTCTTGCTTCGTTGGTTCGTTCCCAGAGCTCCTTGTTGCTTATTCTTTCTGGTCATCTGGTCTTCAGTAACGAGCCAGTGTAGGCAATTGTTGATGAATATCTGTAGTTTGTTCGAAATGCCTTTCGTAACGCATCAAGTCTCTGAACCATTAATTACATTGAAGCACTGACTTGACTGAATTAGTGTTGGAAATCTGGATCTTGTTCACACTTTATGCTGAGTGAGGAAGATGTCCACACTGGTTTCAGGTTAATGAAAGGAGGCCTGTCTTGCTGTCTTTCCGATCCTGATTATGACGTCCTCGTCTGTGCCTGTGCTGCCTGTAGTTGAAACGATGCTGCCTACGAAGGTGGGTGAAAGAGGCTACTCTCTCTAAGTTTCTCGCGTTGATGATGATTGGCGCATGTTGTTGTTGTTGGTGGTGGTGGCGTTGGTTGGGTATCTTCATTACCTCTGTCGTCTAACATTCACCTGATAGAAGTCCCGTCTTCGCTGCCCTGCCCTGTCCTGCCCTGCCCCGCCTCTTCTGTCAACTTGTTACTTTTCGCCTGTACATCTTCAACTTTGTGCTACGAGACATTAGATACAAGTCATCACCAAAATCTAAATCTTCTAGGTTATTTTCCCCTGTCCAGCCAGCCTATACCCCTCTTCTCGCTCCTCACTGTTTGTTGCATCATCCAGTTCAGTCGACTACAATCAGGAATATCATGGGTGATAGGAGGTGGCAGCCTTATATTACTCCTGTCTTCACTTCACTTCAGAGGCATCACTGAGCTTCCCATTGTGAATTACTTGGCATTTGGCGTCTTCATTAATTTGTTGAATGAGATTGATGAAGGTTTGTGGTATTCTGTAGTGTTGAAGCAACTGTCAAATTACTTGTCGGTCAACGCTGTCGGAGGTTTTTTCAGAGTTGAAGTTGAGGTAAAGTTGACTGTCATTCTATACTTTGTTCTATGATGATGCGAACCGTTGCAATTTGGTCCAAGCATTTCACCACTTTCTGCTTGTATTGGAGGAGAATGGCACTAAGGAAGTCCATATATTTGCCTGTCGGTCTTGACTTCTTATATGTACTTCGTTTAAGAGTTACATCTAAACTTCTTACCAGTAAAACATTAGGCAGTTGAATACTGTCATTTCGCTCCCCTTTTATTGTGAATTTGATCACCGAATGAACACTAGTGAACTCATTACCGTCATGTGACGGCAATAAAATTCCAACTGGGTAATCGTTTCATTCAAAGAACCATTCTCCAGTCTTATCAGAAAAAATCTAACAGTGGGTCAAAGAGTAACCCCATAGCCTAACCATGAGACTGCCCATAGAGTTCATTGTCTAAAAAAAAGTCTACATTCATCATGCATCCCAGAAATGCTTGTTTCAAGGTGGAGACAAGAATAGCTATTTCAATGCCAGGCTTAGTTCGCTGCAAATAAAGTCTGCTATTTTCATCAAAAGAACATTAGTAAAAGGAGATAAAAATGTCACATAATATCATGAACTTTTCACCTACTGTCAGCTCCTCAACCTTTTCAATAAATTTAAGGATATCTTTCAATCGATGTTTTACTAATTCTTTATGGAGAGGCTTCAAGAGTTGTATTAATCATTTTGAAGTTCCGTGATACTCCGAGTTTGTTCAGTAGTCTTTTTGAACAGTTTTTCTCGAGAATTTATTTTCATCTTCCATTACGGAGGATAGTTTATTAACATAGTCCCTGATATCCATCTGGATTATACTGGGACCCTTGCTACGATGGACCAACAATACCTCTTCTTTCTTCAAAACTTTGTTGAAGTTGACTTTGTGTTCTTTACACAACAGACTCCTAGTATTTGATTCTGTATTCATTTAGTGAGAACACTGGTTTAAAATAGTTGATTTAAATTATTTGAGACTGCTGTTAGAAGCTAGAATCAAAACGTTTATCTGGTTGATTGAGCCTTTAAATTAGATTCATGTATCTAGTCCATTTATAGTTCTCAACTGCCACAACGACAGGATATATCCCATCGAACAGTCAAATACAAATTTTTCTGCATTTTGTGAAAAATGAGATCAGAAATTTGTTGTTTCGAGAGTTCTTTCAAACTTTCTGTTTACATCTAAACTTTTTTCGCAATGATATTGATATAATCTATAAATTTATCACGTTCATCGTTTGATAATTCGTAAAGTTATGTTCTCTTACTGAGATATTATACATGGTTTCGGATAATCTAAATTTTGTCTCATTGGCGAATTTCAGAGAGGATCGTTTCAAAGAACGACGATTTGAATGGGTATGATCATGATGAAGAACTTTTCACAAGGAACTCGAATATTCACATCCCCCTACACAGCTTCTCAAAAGATGGATCTGACTATTCCGTTTAACAAGCTTGACAAAAAGCTACGAAAACCAGTTGACTTCCCCCACTGTCATGGGGACCTTTATTGACTTGTTATATATTGATGAACACATTTTCACAGTATAACTATAAATATGAATGCGTAACTTATAATAATGATTCATCGAATAGAAGGTTTCTCTTCTCATTTTGCATGACCCTATGGGACACGTCCATTGCTACTGAGCTAGTTTAGTAAAAGACTTAGAGAAAAGCTGTTATATCAATAAACTCTGTTGTGGGCTATTTTCACAAATGTAAGCTTTCTAGGATAAAATCAATCAGTATTAGAAGTAATTATCCGTCATACCTCACTAAAATGACCGATTATTGTAGATAATTTAAACTATGGTGTAAAAAACTATTTTCATATAGTGACAATTTGAATCAATACACTGCCATTTTTAAGTTCGTTATTGACTCAATGAGTTAATAAATTGGCAAAACTAGGTACAAACCTAACAACCTTCCCAATGATTTAATAATTTCATTTTTATGTTTTCTTCAAATTCGGAAAGGAAACGACCTGACTTGCACTACTCAACAAGTGCCCATAAATGTCCAAAGTGGATTACTGTCCAGTGCTCATTAGTAACATTATTGAAGATGAGATTTTTCGAAGTTTTTATGCCAACTCATGAACGACAAGGCAAATCAAATTCAACATCAGAAAAAATACTCATCATTGGCATTAGAAAAAGGTAGCACTATATCACGAATTAACAGAAGTAGGCAAATGTAGATCACTTAGTCCTGACCCATTGGCTAAGCGATAATTTTGCTTGCCACTAAACTTGAAGGTCTTGGGTTCGGTCTCCAGTGCAATCGTGGGTACACGTAGCCGAGGAGTCCCATACTAGAAAGCAAAAGTTGTTGAGTGCTGCAGAATTTTGAAAAATTCTCCAAATGATGTCACTTGGTGATGGATACCAACTTGTAAATTAAAATTCTAATTAGACAATCCATCAAACTGTCCACTATTACATCTCTATTGGAGTGACAAGTTAAGAATTTACGATTAACAGCTAACAGTTAAAGAAAGTGATACTATTCTTGATTATGGGATGTATGAGCTAATCATATTCATAAATACCGCAGAAATATTGGGTAAAAGGAATCTCGGAGAGAACTCTCAATTGTCTGAAATCTAAACATGACACCAGTTAGTGGGCCAGACTAAGACAAGGCACCAGTCAATGAAATCCCTGACTGTTGACTTGAGGCGTGTGGGGAAATGTAGACTGCCTGGCTGGTGTCCGTCAGACAAAAGAAATCACTGGTTATGGACTCCTGGTGATATGGAGGAAATATATTCACTCCATGACATCTTGTAAAGCTTGAATATTTGAACTAACCGCTATATTCAGATTGTTTATTCTCTCATACAACTTTATCATCTTTCATATCACTCATTTTATATCCACCCATTCCTTGTACAGAATTTCTGCAACCTAACTGAAGGATTCAAATGATTAACTAGGAAGTAGAACAAAATACTACAAAGTTATTTGGACATAGAATCATTCTCACACTGAAATAATTAAAACCATTTTAATTGCAAAAAAATTTTCAAAAGGATTCTATTTGGTTAGTTTTAGCTCATTTACTTTATCTATTCATTTATAAACTAGCACATATGTGCGTACGCACGCATACGCTAACATCTGATGTAAATTATGTTCCATCTTGTCAACATATTCCTCTTTCGTTTTCTTAATTCATTTCCTTGTCAATTTTATTTTCAATTTCTTTTCCCTTATGCTGTCATCAATCTTGCCTTCGAGATCCTTTTTTTCTGTTCATGATGATAATTGTGACTCCGGTTAGTACAGGTGAACAGTGAACAAAGTATGCTGCCCAAAAACTAAAATCAGCAAAGCAAAAAAATTCTAAGAGTTCAGATGAAGGGTATTGTGGACTATTAAAACAATAGCATGATAACTAAGGAACATCAGTATTGTGAACTGCAGTGAGGATAAGAAGAAAAAGTCATCTAAACAACTAATCCAACCTAGGTGACTCGCACTTGACTTGTGTTATTCCTTCATGAATAAACTGTAGATATAATGAAGTATATCATGTATGTGAAGTGAGTGTAGAGTGCTAACTGATATTGTGACCTAGGAGCTAATACTGATCAAGTTAACTTGACAAAGGTATTTACAGTGGTAGTATTTAGTAATGCAAAACTGGAGAAGTGAACTTTGAACAAAGTGAGAACTAAATTACGATACTGTCATCTATAAGAGTAACCACCGGGCTGGAACCTAAAATTAGTGTCACTATCCTTTCAGCTTTCATTACAAAAACAGAAGTGAAACTGGCTTCTCAAATTACTGGCTTACCAAAACTAAAAGTATCTAAGTTATCATTGGAACTGACTTTCAATAAATGTGAATAGGTTATACACGTCAAGAGAATCACATAAATATAAACCTAGAGAAGAAGGAAATGAATTGCGCATTCTTTATCCAAAGGCGTCCGTGAATGTGTACTCCTTGAAAGAGTATACCACATAGAAGTCCTAAATACTTCTGTAAAGTGTCAGTTAGTACCACACCAGTTTTCACAAGAAAGGGGATCTTATAACATATAGCAGTGTGACTGAGTTGCATTTTTATACGGAGTAATTATTTAGGGATTTCATCCGATAAATTTCAACACAATTCCCTGTCATTCATTTCAAATTTCATGATTTACTCTACACGTTTCGTTGAAGGTCAGAATGCTGTATAACTCTGGTATTGAGCTAATGAGAAATTACAGAACCATTAGCATAGTAGTACAAAGTTCTATCAAGAAAAAATTATGTATGACTCGTAAACCGTCTGAGAAACTGAAAAACCATTAAAAGATAGCCATCTTTTCACCCTATGCCCGCTATAGAACACTCAGAGCGATAAAGTTTTTATTATCCATCCTGACTGGGGATGAGTCTTTGGAACCAGTCACTGATTGACTTTTGAACTTGATGAGTTACCTACCAACCGCTTAGGCAGTAAGGGCTGAAATGTCTGACTGCCGCCATCTAACCGCAATGGGAAGAGGGTTTGATATTAATACAGTGATGAGTGTGAGATATGGCCCACCCTAACAGAATAACCTGAGCCAGGCACTCACTTCTATCCCTGCTAGGGAAGCAAGAGAAGGTACCCTGGACATTTGTTATTTCACCCTGTTAGTAGGGAGGTCTGTTGCGTACACTATTTTCATGCCTGTGGGCCTAATTGGAAACCGTCCTTATGGTTCGTGACTTTTAGTTGACCTGGGGAAAAGGGAAATGTCTAGGAAACTAAAGTATCCATCCATCTATCTTGTAGAGTGCACTTTAGCAGTGAAGACATATAATTAACTTATTAAATCACCTACTTTCCTAGATTTTACCTTTATGACATTATAATAAACTTGTGCACCATCAATGATCATGACTGGGAGGAATGCAGGGCATAATTATAGTCACTCCATTATATGAATCTGTTTATTTTATCCAAATACTATCATCTTGATAGCCTTGTATTTTCGTAACTTGGAATACAAGCATTATTGATTGCCACAAAGCATAAACTTTAAACCCTCTATCATCTAGTTTCCTGAACTATCTGCCTTAAATATGCAAAATTATTTTAGCCTATTTTCTAAGCATATAGATAACGTATGCTTTTAATCAAAACGGTTGAACTTTACTGATCATAAATACTCGGATCAGAAAAATTAGAACAACTCTTTGAATGCTGAAGTATTTTTTTTCTGTAATGGAACTGAATCACTGAACTCAATCACAGCTAATGGGATTTTTGTGCATTAAGATCCAAAAAAATAAATACTAATACAGTAACAATGGCTATACAAATGATATTTCACTGTATTTTCATCTCCATGATGAGGTTTTTCGCTATATATATATATATATATATATATATATATATATATATATATATATATATATATATATATATATATATATATATATATATATATAAGTAGTACTCATCATGGACTGACATCACTTGGGTAACCATTGGAAACCTGGGAGCACTCGACAGCTGTTTCGTCCTAGTATGGGACTACTCAACAGTATGCACCCACCACCCGACTAGAGGTCGAACTCATGACCTTCAGGTTTCACAGTGAACGCGTTAACCATCCAGCCACTGGGTCGGTTCCCAAGGGTTCACAATTTCCAAATTCTGTCAATTCACGATATAGTGTGACTATCACCCAAGGTCTTCAGTTAGCATTCACTTCAATTCCGACTGGTTGACCCCACAGGTCATGACTTCTCATTAGAACTTTGTGATATCTATCTGGAAGCAAGTCACTAATGAGCACTATACAATGATGTATTTTGAGATGAATGGGGATTTTTAATTTAGAAGTAGTATTCATCATTGACCGACATCAATTACAATTTTCACTATCGAAATAAGTTTTCATAAAATGTACATCTTTAAAATAGGCTAAAGTACAAATGTTTATCCGTATTACCAATTAGTTGATTTAGACGCAACGGGGTGTTCTTTCTTTATCAGGGGGACTAAAATAATCTTCAAGGACCAGTCCCTTAACAGTTAATTTCCTGTCTCAGTAGGTTGGTCATTCACCATCATTCTCAGCCATAAGGATAACGCATCTTATTAATGTTTTCTCTTTAACTACTTAGTAAATTTGATGTCTGGAAAAAGTTTTAACTGTTTCAACACTAAAGTAGTTTGCCCACATAGGCAATAGTGAAATGTTATGGGAAATTCATAAAGAAACACTTTTTAACAAGTTTTAACTTTTGTTTGGAATGAGATAAATAGACGGTGTCTTATTACACTTAAATTAGATCAGTTTCTCATCTAGTTCATAATAAATATTTCAAGTTGTTATTCATCGAAGACTGACATCAGTTGGAGGAACAAAGGAAACCTGGGAGTACTGGACAGCTGTTTCGTCCGACTAGTATGGGACTCCTCAGCAGTGCGCACCCACCACCCCACCAGCAGGGATCGAACCCGCGACCTTCAGGTTCCGCGACCAGCGCGTTACCATTGAGCCACTGGGTCAGAATCCGATGCTGCATATTTCCAACTTCTGTTAGCTCACGATATAGCGCAGACCGCCACCCAATGTCATCGTTGAGTATTTGTCCTCACTGATGTCAGTCTTCGATGAATAACAACTTGAAATAATTCCAAATCTCCACAACCCCTCAAAAACGTAATAAATATGCAAAAAAAGCAATCAAGGTTTACATTTAGGATCAATTTCTTGTTAAATTTGATTAAAGGGAAAAGGACGAAATTTATCGAATAAAATGGCATCATTTTATTTCATGAGTACCCTTCAACTGTATATAGTCTAAAAGTACAATGGTTATTAGGACAAGATATTTCAAGACTAAGAAATTAATAATCTCAAGTTGTACAACAAAATCATTGACAATCCAATATAATGTGTAAGAGAAATAAGTGTAGAAGTATGAAGTGTAAGAAAGGAAAAATAATAATAAATGAATTGAGAGTTATGTAAATGAAATGAAATGAAAACAGAATCAAATCGTGTTTAGTGACAGAATAACCCCATTCACAACTTGTGTATGCGAATGTCAGGTCAAAAGCGTTATATTGCAATGACTTCCGCGAAATGCAACAATCTAGACATTTTCTATACGTTTATTATCCTAAAAGCATTCGACATTTCAACCTGGTGTCTTGTGTCCTCAAGATATCTGCCAATTGCACTGGTTAGAGCTTTACCTCCTTTCAAGCAGAGATTCTTGGAGTTATGCTCAGCGAACCGGATGGGCGCCCTTCTCTTCCAATATACTTGCCACCTCAAGCGCATATGAATTCATAAGTATAGTTGGAAGTAACATGCGTAGATTAATTCTCCAATTCGGACTAGTTTAGCCAGCACGTGCTAATGTATGCTGATATAGGATTAGCTACAAGAAAGTTCCCTCCCAGTGCTTCTTTGATTCATGTGTCTATTCTCTTGGATATTGTATCTCCGTTGAATGCAAAGTGTATAAAAACCTTCTTTTCCACAGCTGGATTTTTATTTATCTACATGTGTTCTTTTCGATGCTTCTTAATGAATCTCTTAGGATATCAATTCTCTAGGAGACACTTCACACTAAAGCTTAATTCTTCCTCTAACTTTCTCGTAGAACATAACTTCCTAGCTCTGCTGTATAGTATTTTGACTAGCCCACGTCAGTAGTTGGCAGGAGACAAGTTGTAATAGTCCAGGTTTTGTTTAATCCATATGTCTTTTCTGTGGATGGTCTTTTCGATCTTACCATCAGTTGTTCTTCTCATGTTGAGGTTCAAAAACTTAACTCTTTTTCACGTTCATATTCCACAATGAATTTAATGTTAGTGTGAGCCTTGTCTTGTTGGTTACTTTTATATCTCATGTTGGTAATCATCACAAAGTGACAACAGTTGGAGAAACTTTGGAAAACCGGGAGCACTAGAGGAGTGTTTCGTCTTAGTATGGAACTCCCCAGCTGTGCGCAACCATAGCCGCGGCCCACTGGGGCTGGAACCCAAGACCTTCAGGTTCTATGACCAGCACGTTACCGTTAAGCCGATGAGTCGGAACCCAATGGTCCATATTTCCTACTTCTGTCAGTCTATGATGAATACCAACCTAAAATAAATAAATAAATCCCCACAAACCTCAAAATTGACTTGTATAACTCATACTTCCTAAAATATGAGTATATCGTTGTCATAAGAATTTAGGTCTAGTATACTGTGCGTGCAGTATGTAGATCAAATGGTCACATTCAGTAATAAGCTTTAATATCACTGCTATCTCAAAGACCAATTTAGAAGTAATCGACTAACCTTTTGGGAAAATTGTCCAAGTCATAGATATACCAAGGTATTATCAGTAGAAAACGTTTTTTAGCTAACCCTCTGCAAATGATTTCTGGTATTAAAATAACATGAAAGCTTAAGAAGACTTAGTTATTATTTACCAGTAAACTCCTAATTTTAAAAAGGTTCAACTTTGTCTCAGTTAAAGTAATGCCCAAATAGACGCACAAGTGTTTTATTCAATAATCATTACATCTGATGATGATTGTTTACTTGATAGTGCAAATATGGCTTTCAAGAGTAATCTTAACACATACAAAACAAGACTAAAATATATCGATCTGCTTTACTGTTGATACTATCGTTAGTTAGGTGTCTTTCAGTGTAATAGTCAGTCTATTCAATAATTCAGTATTATATGTTCCCCTTTATTGTATAAGAATAATTGTTTATTGGAGTCGAATGTTGCCTAGCTATCTACAATCTATTGTTATTGTAAATCACTGTACATATTATCAGATGTCAAAGGTCTCAGAAACCCCTTTTGAAGGGTGAAGATATTACAGATTTCCTAATCAAAAGTGCCTTTTTCCTTACTACGTTTACATTTAAGAAGAATATTTGAAAAGTTCTGTATTCCTGTATATATCATACTAGAAAATCTTTCTGGTATGATAAATCCTTCGATGCCTATATCACATTTAATAAAATTGTTACAAATAATTAATATTTGATTACAGTGCACCATTTATCTTACTTACCTGCCAAACTGCTATACAGAAACTGATAAGAGCAGTACGAAATTGTCCTGATTTTGTTAAACCAATGAGTTTAAGCAAACAACCCTAAAAACATATTATCATTAAGACTAATACTAGTGTTGAATACTTTCTTTTCAGCAGCTTTTAATCCACATGCTAAAAGTGGTTTGTGATCTGATAGATCTTTAACGCTTAATTTACCACAGCAATCAAGCTAATAAAAAATAATGGAAGAAAATTATAAATATGAGTATTAAACTAACATAAAATAGCTAATAATTCAGGTCTGATTGTTTAACAATGGATTACTCTTAAAGCCTATGCAGCCAATTTTAAGTAGTTCTTTTGCTCATTATTCAAACCTAATAAAAATATAGGATAGTTAAGCTTCCTCTTGGTGCATGCGATTGACAGTTTTACTTGGTGGGATCATGAGTGCACAATGCTGTAGAAATCCATATTGATGGGTCCATTGGTCTCAGGTTTTCAATGGTGTACATGATGAATACCACTCTGAACTCAATCAGTCCTCACAAATCCCCCAAATGAATTTACCTAGGTTAACACTGAGGAGTAAAGTTAACTGTTTGACCATTTTGGAAATAAACGGGATATGCACCAGTATGGTATGGTGTTCGTGACTTCAACCTTAACCAGCAAGTAAATGAATAATAAGGGTTATTCTTTGATCATAAAGAATACCTCGAGACACAGTAGTAAGTTCAGCAACATACAACAACGAAAATATAACTCTCAGAAGGAGTAAATGCTAAAACTGTAAGATATTTTCCTGATGAAATAGCAAGATATTTTGGTCGTTTATTCACATTCATCTCGTAACTACTTGATATGATTAAAAAAAGTGCAACTGGCCCATAGTAAAGCTTAAGTTGTTCACCATCCATTCTGATCCTGAATAGGAAACAGACGTCTTTACTCCAACTCTTGTAGGACTGAAAAAGTTGTATCGAACCTGAAATGATGCAAAGCAAAACCTGTTGGTTTGCCAGTAGAAATTTTTAAGGATGAAGGTAAGCAATTACTGATTAGAATAACTACAACTTGAACCGGTGCATTTATGTGAGTGATCCTACGCTGGTTTTGTCGATCTGTTTGTCTATCCAAGCCACTGATATTTTTCCCCATGTTTTACAAAACTCAGAATCTAACACACGTTAACTTTAGATATTCAGAGAAGAGTGAAATGGATCTGTGCTCTCAGATTTCATACCTTTCATTGCTAATCAGCATTATTCCCCCCAGTCTTTGTAAAAAAACTACAATAACTGAACAAGGGTTTTTCTAGAATGTAGTTGGTTTTATCCATAAGGATAGCATCCTTGAAATGTCAACAAAATCTATTCCTTATGTTGCGCTTTACTTGGTGATGGTTAGCAGTAGAATCCAGAATTCGCGTTTCGCCCTACTTGAGACTCATCAGTTGGATGTACCTTCACCTCAGTAAGTGATGGTGTTACCAGTGAGACTTGAAACTGGTATCCTCTCTACAAACGCTATAGAGGTATCGACCAGACCACTAAGAAACTAGAGTCACCTCTTGTGCAACCGATATCAGTTGTTATCTGTTGATACTTTTATTTTCCCGTTGTTATACTGGGTTGAATTACTTGACTTCAAGATGTCCGCATAGTGGCACGTTTACTAACGGAAGTCAATCATTTTGACCCGTTATAAAAACGGGGGAATTACAAGTATCAATCAATAAAATTTATTCCTTTACTAATTTTACCAAGAAATCTCAGTGTATCGCAGTTTTTTCCTTTGAAGTCATATTTTGTTCGAAAAAATTAAGAATTAGAGCTTCTATTACAAAAGAAACAAAACAATCTTTTGACTTCGTTTATGGTACGTAATAACATAGGGAAAATAGTCAGGTATATTTTTAATCTGATGGTACATTCATTGGTGCCTAAAAGACCATAAGTTTTCCAATTGTTAGTTTTCCATGTTTCAAAAATTTACTTCCCATCTATACGTAACTACCATTCGGGGACATCATGCTCCAGGCCAGGCTAGACACTCCAGTGGAACCCAGATGGGAAACGGCAAGTTGGGCGTCCAAAAGTGACATGGAGGAGATGGTCTGAGGAAGAAATGAGAGGTTATGGGCTGTCATGGAGCCAGGTTCAAAAGATTTCAGAGAGTGGAGAGTGAAGCCCTGTGTTCCACTAGGAATCCAAGAGACAAATAATAATATATAAATAATCTATATACAACACAGTCAGACTACTGAAACCAACATTGGATTAAGACACTGACCATAAATGGGAAAACAAAAGACTAGTAAGCAAGTATTTATTCGACTTATTGATAGGCATCTATATGGAAATACCGTGTTGACAAACATATTTGTAGAAATAAATTTCTGATACTTTTCTTACAATTCTATTCACCTTTTTTATCTGCTGACTTGGCGCTCACTAATAAATATACTAGGCTAGAGAAGGAATCCAGGCAAATTTGACAAGTACTTTTCCTATGGTTGACTTACTTTTAAGCGCATCATATCTCAGATAGTATAACCGGATCATGACAGAAATTTGTTCCTCTGAAACGTAAACAACTGATGCTGGGAAATTCTGCCTCTGTCTATGTGTCATGATTCACAAGTTTAAATCACTAACATTGACGTATATTTTTGTACAAAAGCCAGTGATTATTTTAGTCCTCTGACTGTCAAAACATTTAATAAATCAGGCTTAGTCTACAACAAAAGTGAAAGGCAGATCAAAATCATTTGACAGCACGTTTACTGCAATACCGTTAATGAGTAATCGTCTATTGAACAAAAGCGGCAAAAGTTCCAAAGCTACGATTCAGTTTGAAGCATACAGGGAACTCCGGGAGTGAATCTAGAAGCCACTCTCGCAACCACGAAAATAATCAGTCAGGTTTCTTTATATCAGCCACAAAGATGATTTTTTTTCTCATAGAATAAAGAAATCTGATTAGATATTTTAGTAGTCATTCGGCTCGACCGATATTGAAGAAAATCTTATTTACTGCACCATTGACAACCCAATTAAATGCAGTTGAAAAGTCTTGAAACAGAGAGTACAAGGTAATTTACATCCAGTCCACTAGAAAAAACATCCTTCCTAAACTTAGTTCAATGATATCGATTGAACGAAGTACGGAACACCATATCATTGACATGTGTAGGAGAGGAAGATAACTATTTGCCACTCTTGGATATATTAATTAGTCGGAGGCAGAATGGATCCATAAAACGATCTATCTACAGAAAACTCACATGGACAGAACAGTATTTGAATTATCGTAGCTTTTGTCCAGTTCAGTACAAGCAAGCGTTAGTTAGATGCTTACTCAGCAGAATTCAACGAATATGAGCAGAGGATATTTTAGGAGATGAGAGAGGAACACTGACTGATATGTTGTTGGAAAATAACTATCCATCAAAATTTATTAGGTAGCACAAAATAATCAGAGCGCCAAAACTAGGTCTTCATTTTATACCAAGGAAGGATGTCTTTATTGTCTTCCCTACAAAGGTGACTCTCAAAGTGTAATGCTTAAGCACAGACTTAAAGCTAATGTTAGAAGGACTTACTATACAGCCGAAGTTAGATTAATAGAAACCACAAAGCCCATATATTCCCCCAAACCTTCACAGCATGTGAACGACAATGTCACATCCTATTGTATCAACCAATTCAAATGTACTTGTGGTGACATATACATAGGAAGGACTCATAGATCCATGCAAGTAAGAGCCTCGGGACATATTCCAAAGTGGCTTCAGAAGCAAATTAAACCACCTGAACCCACAAATGTTGGTAGCAGATATCCAAGTTCCTTGATCGCCAAACATATCGTTGAGATAGGTCGCAGGATTGATGTGGCTACTTCTTTTACACCTATTTACAAAATGTGTCGGGGGAGGATCGTTAAATTTGTTGAAGCTTTAGCCATTAAGAAGTTGAAACCATCTTTGCATATTCGTAGACAATTTGTTGTCACAATAAATCTTCCTTGGTAAATTCAGTTATGAAAACCAAGTTCGATGTACTCTCATTTTTTGCTCTATTGATTTATATTGTTTTTTAACCTTTAATTCAGCTTTCCTACTTGACCCTCTTTTCATTTTCTCACCCTTAATTTTCATGAATTTTCATGTAAATACCCATGGCAAGTACCTGCGTGATCAGATAGTTCTAAATTTGTTGTGCAAATGCATTACACGATTCAGACAATTTATATCTTCTTATTGTTTTGTCGAAGTTTATAAAGGGAACTAATTGTTTGAAATTCTAATTAGCATATGTATGCATAATACTCAGTAAATTACCTAACTTTCTTGGCTTAGAAATATTTTCATTATCATTGATTTACAGTAAATAAATCCACACTGGTCGATCACACCAGTTTAGTTAAGCTTCAAAAGTCAAAAACCATAACAAAAGTTGTCATCTTTAAAAAAGTTATAAATTGTAATGCTCATAGCTTGGCGGAGGGAGATAGTAACTCATTTCCTAACAAATGAAATTTCGTCATAAAGTCTAGTTGCACAGTAGTTAGTCTTGTTATTGCTTAACTTGTAGTCATTTTCCTACTTACAGTTGACACTTCGCTTATCTACTAAACTACACTCTTCACTTGATGGACTTCCAAAAAACACTGAAGTTCAGTGGATACAACTGGCTACAATTTGACGATCTATTAGCGTACATAATTCACTTCCAAACTGAATGAGTTGAAACAACATAGTCAATTCTTAAAATTACTGATCATATCGGTGAGACGAAGATTACTTGATTTCTATATGGATTATGAACTTCCTCCAAGCCTCCAAGCTGTGGTCAGTTTATTGTTGATAAACCTGAACATACTTACAAGACTGTCTTCTAACCTTATTTCCTTAAAACTCCTATGGCTAAAGGTTAACTCTGTTCATCGGAAAAATTTTCTTTACTTTAAACAGCATAATGAGAAGGCGAAGATTATCTGAAACATGCGACGTATTAACACTATACATTTCGAACAATCTGATCATACATGGACTTGCCAAACTGTTTTTGTGAAAATTCACGAAAAAGGGTCAATGAAGTTAATGGGAAACATAGGAATTGGAAGCAAGAAACAAATGACCTCAAGAGATCCGATAGGTGCAGGTGATAAACATCCATCTTCGTCTATCGTTAAGCATATAATAGAAACAACTAATTATAGGATAGACATGAAAACAACCTTTAAAGTAATACATAGGAGTGATCAGAGCTGAGTGCTTAAATTTATTGAAGCTCTTGGCATCCATAAATTCAAACCCCCTTTATACAAAGCAGTTCGTACTCACATTGAACCTACCTTGGTAGTATTGATTTTAATTTTCATACCAAGAGTAACGTTTTTTTCTTTTCCCCTCCCTTCCTATTCCCTATGTTTCCTATTAACTTCATTGACCCTTTTCATAAATTTTCACATAAATAGTTCAACAAGTCCATGTATGATAAGACTGTTCGAAATGTATAGTGTTAATACATCATGATATGTTTCAGATAATCTTCGTCTTTTCATTACGCTGTTTAAATTTATCATAGGGAACAACTGCTTTAAATTTTTTCACTTTGTTAATATAATCATAGTTTGCTTACTTTATACTGGAGATAATTAAAGAATTTGGTATCTTCATTGACCATTAAACGTTTTTCATCGTAATTTTTCAATAATCTATTAAACATTTCTTCCAATTCAAAATAATTCTACAAAATGCAAAGGAATGTAAATGGATCAGTATAGAAAGAACAGAATGAATTTAATTGTCATTATTATTGAGAATAAAGAAACATAGAGTTACTCACATTTTCAGAATACTTTGATGACCATATTCCACAGCCCAATAAACAGATTCCATTAAGTACTAGTATTATACAGAACTGTGAATAAGAAACAAAAATTTAAAAATTCAGTAGTTTTCATAAAAAATTGTCTGTAAGACTTAATTCCTGGTACTTAGAAGCAATCACTGTGATTCGTAATTTAATTGTTCACTTTTTATGCATAATACCTGTATGATAGTGACTGATTAAACCTAA
This sequence comes from Heterobilharzia americana, assembly GCA_944470555.2. Lineage (NCBI taxonomy): Eukaryota > Metazoa > Platyhelminthes > Trematoda > Strigeidida > Schistosomatidae > Heterobilharzia > Heterobilharzia americana. The sequence continues at coordinate 67,456,387 of OX104128.1, read as the reverse complement.
AGTTGAAATGAAGTGTTTCTATAGAATGCACATTCTTAAATGAAATTGCCTTAATAAAATGAAACTTGGTTATGAAATTCTACCATGGTTTACTTTGAGAACTAACAAACTAAGACTATAGTATATCATAAACTCGGTGTCATTAATCAAGTAAATAATTTGAATATGAAATCAGTCCAATCACTACTACTGAATGGGATACGTAGTCGTTAGTCACGTACATCAGTCAGTACTTTTTACTAACACACTATCCATTCCAAATTAGAGAATGAAGTTTATCGACCAAGTTTAAAGTATGTTAACTAAATCAGGCTTCATAACACAACATCAATCATAGATTCAGGGCTTCTGTTCGACTGATTTCTAACATGAAAGGTAGTCTACCTCAGTGTTATGTCACTTAGCTCAAGTTGCACACCATATGGATGGTGCTCGATCAGTAATTGAGGCTTGTGAGTTACATCGGTTACCGTATGCTGATAAACTTTTGCAATTGGCGGGTATCAGACGGTGAATTCGTCAGCTGAGTTATGCTGTTGACCAAATGCCTAATTATTGATTAAGTGATTGATTTTTTTTTGAGAGGGTTGTGGAGATTTGGAAATATTTTTAAGCTGGTCGCGGAACCTGAAGGTCACGGGTTCGATCCCTGCTGGTGGGGTCGTGGGTGCGCACTGCTGAGGAGTCCCATACTAGGACGAAACAGCTGTCCAGTGCTCCCAGGTTTCCTTTGTTCCTCCAACTGATGTCAGTCTTCGATGAATAACAACTTAAGTGATTGATTGTTTGGTTACCAGTCGGTTGATCTTTTCTTAGTAGCCTGTATATTGGGTCAACACCCATGTGTCTTTTGATCATCTACGGACTGAAGTAGCATGCTTCCGGGAACTCTCTCACAGACTTTTCAACTTGCTTTCTGCAGTATTCCCTGCGTTATCCTAATAGAAGTTGAGGTTGTGTTCACTTACATGCATTGGTATCAATGAGAAAACATCATCTCGTTTGATTGCAATTTGCTACTGATAAATTCTTTTGGCTGTTCGACGGCTGCATTGTCCAACATAGTCGTTTCGAAAGCCCTAGCAACCAATTCTGTAGACTGTACTGGTTTTGGCTTCTTTGGGCAACGGATGAGTAAAGGTTTGGTTGGTTTATATGCCATGCCAATGCAAAATGAATGAAGTACCCACCTGACACTTTCTGAAAAATCTTTGATGAATGGTATGCTGTAGGTTGTGGGAGATGATTGTCCTAACACGTGTTCTGTAGATAGGCATTTCTTAACGAAGTTGACTGGATAATTATTGTCTCTGGACGCCTTGTAAAGGTGATCATCTTCTGACTTCGGCAGTTGTTGAGTTCTACAGTGATTCTTGATACACGCGAATAGTGGTTGTATATAACTCTTCCTTTGAGAGGTTGGGTTGATACTATTGTGGTTCACAACTTGATGAATGTCACTTTCTTGTACATTTCAGTCGGTAAGCTTTCATCATGTGTCCTACCAATAAGAACATCTAGCAACGTAAATTCTCTACTTTCTATTTCTTCTTTTATGAAGCAAAATTCCTTCCAAAGTTTGTTTGATGAGAATGAGCGTATTTTACAACTCACTTGTTCTGATAGTCATAAGTGTTGTCGTAATAAATGCATCTTGTTTGCCAATACATGTTAGCCGTTATTGTAAAGAAAATATCCATCCATAAACTAACCTTTATACTACACACGGGAAAATTGTTACAATAAGACACCCAGAAAAAGATATGGGAATTAAACGATGAAAAGTAAATTGATTGTCTGACTTACCGAAGATACATTTCCCTGACAGTTATTTCGTAGTATCACCTAGCAACCTGTTCTATATACTTTTCTACCAGTTATAAATTATCTTAACACGCCTTACTAGTTAATAGTAAGTGTTGTTTGACTGTGGACCGTATTACTTAATTCCTAACTTGAGTAATTCATTTCACTACTTTTGAATTTTTGTGTTGCACTTATCATACTTTCATGCATTTATGATATTCGAACATTGAGGTGTATGGCACCCATAATCTCTTGATGATATGAAAGATATATTTTCAGTCATAAGTCAAATAATGTGATCAGTTTCAAAACTGTATCTCAGTTACAACCCCAGAAGTCATCACCAACACTGTTGAACTTTCAGGACTACTTGAACTGAAGATTATCATGTTCTGTGAAGATTGTTTCTTTCTTACATTAAGTCACTGCTCAGAATCATCAACACGATGTTTCTCAACTTAAATAACTCTCAAGGTAGTATTCATCAAGGACTGAAACTAGTTTGAAAACCATTGAAAACCTTGAAGCAATGGACCATGGGGAAAGTAAAATACCCATATACCTTAAACTAAACTTCTACCCTCTGCTCATTAGTGACATGCTGTAAGATAGATATTCTGAAGTTTGAGTGAGAAGCTGAAACTTGTGAAGTCAAAAGTGAAGCAGACAGTCCATGAAGTGACAGCAGTAGGAAGTTGTGGACAACTGACCTCCGACCCAGTGTCAGAGTGATTGATGCGTTCACCACGAGACCTGAAAGTTTCGGGTACGGCCCCTGGTGGGGTTGTTAGTCCATGTTATTGAAAAGTCTCATACTGAGATGAACTATTTGTCAATTTTTCCCAGGTTTTCAATGGTTTACCAAACAATATTGGCTTATGATGAACACTGCCTCACAAACAGCATATTGTTTGGTTGTGACTATTTTTACATGACCGATTCAGGATATCAGAGATATCGTTAAGCTTTAAATTCTGGAAATCATGATACTATACAAATCATCTTAGTGTGAATCAATGAGTTGTAACCTAGTTGTTAATTATAATCACTGAACACTAAAAATACGAGTAACTTATCTTACTATCGTCAGTCTATAGACCTTTAAATGTCTAACTGAATACTGACTTACAAAAACATTAGGATCAAAGTTGACCGGCTAATTAGCAACACCTGGCAATGTTATTATTATTATTATTATTATTATTATTATTATTATTTGTCCTTCGGGTTCCTAGTGGAACATAAGGCTTCATTAACACATAGCTGTTTCACTCTCTCCTCTTCTCGACACTCCTTTCAACCTGGCTCCACCACAGCCCACAACCTCTCATTTATTACTCACACAATCTCCTACATGTCACCCTCACCTGGGACACCCAACTCATCATTTCCCATGTGCGTTCCACTCGACAGCCTGACCTGCCACGTGATGTCTCCGAATGGTCTTCTCAGTGTATGCCTGATCCAATGCATCTCCACTTCCTTCCTCCAGTGCATACTTGTTGAGAGATAACTTCTTGCTTCGTTGGTTCATTGGCATTCAGCGTGAGTGCGTTCCTTGTTGCTTATTCTTATTATTCTGGCCATGTGAGCTTGATTAACGAGCCGGCGTAGGTGGCAGTTGTTGATGAATGTCTGGCAATATATTGCTCCCGATTATCCAATTTAAATAAACAATTAAAATAAAGAGGTAGCATTCATCATGGACTGATATCAGTTGGTGAACCACTGAAAACCCGGGTGCACTGGATAACTGTTTCCTCCTAGTATAGGACTCCTCAGTCGTAAGCAACGGTGACTGAGCTAGGTAGCGAACTCCAAACTTTCAGGTCCCATGGCAAACGTGTTAACTATTCAGTCACTGCGTCACAGCACAATGGTTCATAGTTTCCTATTTCTGTCAATTCACGATATAGTGCGACTGTCACCCAAGGTCTTCAGTTAGCATCCACTTCACTTCCGACTGGTTGACCCCATAGGTCACAACTTCCCATTGGAACTTCGTGATATCCATCTGGAAGCACATCACTAGTGAGCAGTCTACAGTAATGCATTCTGAAATCTCCATTCATCTCAAAAATACATTACTGTAGAGTGCTCATTAGTGACTTGCTTCCAGATAGATATCACAAAGTTGTAATGAGAAGTCATGACCTGTGGGGTCAACCAGTCGGAAGTGAAGTGAATGCTAACTGAAGACCTTGGGTGATAGTCACACTATATCGTGAATTGACAGAATTTGGAAATTGTGAACCCTTGGGAACCGACCCAGTGGCTGGATGGTTAACGCGTTCACTGTGAAACCTGAAGGTCATGAGTTCGACCTCTAGTCGGGTGGTGGGTGCATACTGTTGAGTAGTCCCATACTAGGACGAAACAGCTGTCGAGTGCTCCCAGGTTTCCAATGGTTACCCAAGTGATGTCAGTCCATGATGAGTACTACCTCTAAATTAAAAATCCCGATTTATCTGTAAAATAAAGATAATTAGAAACGCTCGGCAAATCCTAAAAGCATTCACTTATGCTCTGAAATAAGTATGCATAAGTATTTTATTGCCTATCGCCTAACAAATATGCAGAAAAAAGTGGAGATGGATTGGATCGGGCTTACATTGAGCGGATCGTTTGAGGACATCATGAGCCAGGCCAGGCCAGGCTAGACCCTCTAGTGGGAGCCAAATGGGAAACAACGAGTAAGAAGTCCGAGGGTGATATGGAGGAGATGGTATATGGAAGAAATTAAAACTTGTGGGCAGTGGTGGAAACAGCTTCAAAAAACCGCAGAGAAGAGAGTGAAATGGCAACGTGCTACTGAAGCTCGATGTTCCACCAGGAACCCAAGAAAAAGATTATTATTATAATAAGTATTTTAGTAAAGTTTTTCCAGAAATGCCAAGTTTTTCTTCGACTGGGTTAAAGATCATTGGTTAAACTTGCAAAGTAATTACTGATTTTCTTACTGGAGAACTTTCAAATCCCTGACGTATCCTAGTATTTGTTTTAGGGTATAAAAAATATGTGAATAATTATTCCAAAAAAGTTATGAATGGTGATAGAACTGTGACTGAAATCTTTCGAGTTACTAATGGCTAAAATATCTATATGCTCTGCAAATGATCATAGCTATAGCTGTCAGTGTGATAAGGACACTTTCAACGTACATATCATGGTTAGGGTAGCAGTATTGGATGGCAAATATTGGATTAGCTTATAGTTTCCTTAGTATCGCAGATATACCGTTCTAAGAAGTGATAAAATATATATATCCAGGATTTCTTACAGATTCTTCCTGATTACCCAACATAAAAACAGTTGAGACACAATGCAGATTCGTTTAGCTTAGTAGTAACATTGTAAGCTCTTATTTTGAGTCATAGTAAAGTTAGTGAATGATCCGTTTCACCGAAAGCTACTCCATGACATATGACTGGATATTAGGGGTGAGTGTAGTACGGTACAGTTCCCCCTGTTCTACTTTTTGGTAGTAAAACATGCCAATAAAGAAGGTCGTGATAAGACTTGAAGCTTTCGACAGCTATTTTCTTGGTAACATAGACCATCTTTCTTAATACCAGCACGTTATCAACGAAGTCAAGCTTGGAGGTTTAGGTACAAGTGGTAAGTAAATTGATAAGCCTGTGAATATTTATAGACTTCGCTGCCTCGGACATGTATTACGCAAGCCTAGTCAGCATCTGCCACATGGAGCAATTTTACCTGAAGTAGATTTAGCCTGGAGAAAGATGAGAGGCGACCAATCTAAAACATGGCACCAGTTCGAAAAGTCTAACTTCTGTCCCCAGCCATGTGGCAAAAAGTAAACGTCGTGGCTCGGGTTCACGTGAAAACACAAATCGATGATCGGATACTCTGAGTGATATGGCTTGGAACTGGTCTCAGTGGCGTAGATACTCACTCTCTAAATCTAGGTAGCCATACCGAATTTCATAGTTTTTGCATTCACTCCTCTTCCCTTTTTATGACTTTCTACCACTTTATTCCTTGATAGTTGGTTGGAGATAACCAGTTAGAAGCTCTGAACCTAGGTTTTGGGCTTGTTACTAATCGTCACCAAGACTTAGCTGCAACCTCGAGGGTACTGACGTCCTCTGTAAAGTTCCAACCCGCGTTATATAGTGTTGTAGTTAGCCACGTTAGCACTGAGCTACTCGAGTCGCGAGTCACCTCCTGAGTTAGATACCTCGGTCGGTCACTGGAGGGCAGCCAATTTCACATTGTCTAGTCCTCAGTGCCAATCAAAATCTATCATGAAGTACTACACTGGATGACACTGATTCTTATTTCACAGGGGATATCAGTTCCCTCGAGACTTCCGAAACACCTTGATGACGAGCGCCAATAAGTACAAAGCCGAGGTGACACAAGGCTTCCTACCGATTACCCCCAATCAACTGACATTCATTAAAGTGCATCATATTGGTGAACCTCATCGGTAGAATTCAGTCAGCTCATGAAATAGGTTGCTCTCCAGTATCTAATCAATACTTTCTCCTTTATTTCTATATCTTTCATCTTAGTGCCTTCCCGCTTGATGTGCTGATATGAAGTGTGCCCTCTAGTACCATTATGCAGTAATACCAGGTCGTACGTTGCTGCTTACTGAATGCGTTCACTGCCAACGGTTTCAGTTTGATATTTGTTCTCAGACAATTAAATTATTAGAAGACATATAAGCGAACAACACTTTTCAATTAGCTCTCATTAAGCTTTACGCTAATATATATAAATTTTCTCATATATAAAACATTAAATCAATCATATTGGATTATTTAGGCTGTTGTAACTAGGAGATGGAGCATATAAGTAGTAGGTGTCTAGACAATAATAGCAATAATAATATTTATCTAAGTGATAATAAGGATAATGGGAACAATATGGTACTGTAAACATTTAGACAATTAATGTCGGTAAAAACTTAGAAAAAACAAAAGTTACATAGTGTAAGGGAAAAACTTGGGCACTGTGGTAGACCGTTTATGTAACAAGAATGATATGTTGCAGAAACATAAAAAATTTCATTACCATTAAACTAAATGAATGAACCGTTGAACTATATAAAGGAAGTTCGAAAGTCGTATGATTACTTTGATATGATTATTAGCAATAAACTCTGCTCCAAACATCATCCAGTAAACTATACTGTATCACTGAGTGTTATATCAAATAAATAACCCAAACGTTACGTTATACTAAAGGATGAAATGTGTAGATAATCAATGTCTAAGCAAAAAATGTGTGAAAAGGAAGCAGAAAGTCAAAGATGATGGAAATTGAATTTATCTTTGAAGTCATTGATTAGGTTTTTTTCTGACCAAGGTCGAGAGCTAATTGAAAACAATATTACTCGCTTATGTCTTCTAATTATGATTATGGGAATTTTTTTTAATTAAATTACTATTAATGGCAAAATTATGAAATCATTGAACTTACCAGTACTAACAAACTCCTTGATTTTGACAGAATTCCAGCCCATCCTAATGGACTAGTAATAAGGATAAATAATCCACATGTACATGTTACATAGGATCCTGTTTTATACAATGAAAAAGGAAATGTCTATAGGGATAAAGCAAAATAATTTCAGAGTGATATAAATTAATTCAGTTAAAATATCTGTCAACTGATGAACACTTTAGCATTTAATCGAATGAGGTTGAAAATAAGCCTCAATGAGGAAACTGATTACAGACAGTTAAAAAACGATAGGCATTATATCAGACAAGTTGTTTCGCCTTATTCCAGTGTTATTTATTACTAAATAATTTCTAAATGTAATTACTAACATTATTAAAGTATTCACTTTCATAAGTTCATCTACACCTAGATAAGCTTACCATTAAATAAAGCAAGAGCATATTTTCCTCTCAGGAAATAATAATCACTGTAGGTGAATTCATAAATTCCATTGCTTAACGCTATGCATCCAGAGATCTACATAAGAAAACATAAACATTAGATTTTAAGCATATCGGTATCCAATATCAGTTTCCATGATAAATTTAGTATAATAATTGTAAGTATTATTATTATTATTATTCGAATTACCCAATAAAGGGTGTTGAACAGTGTTAAACAATACAGAATCCATTTGTTCCAACCAAGCATTTAGCAACCCTGTTATAAAAGAAACAGGTAATTTTCAAACAAATAAACAGTTGAGCTATTCACACTGTTAGTATCATTGTTCAATTGATGACTGTGATAACAGTATTTGAGATAATATGAAGTAAGACGATTTATATTGTTATATAACTGGTCACATGTATGTAGAATGTTCTCATTAACATGCGTTTATCATGATGATTATGCATAAATTATTGTGGTGATAATAGAAAAAGCATTTTACATTGAATCATCTAACAAGTTAATGAATAATTAACTATTCCAACCACGTACATTTATTACAAATGAAAACCTACAGTTTGACTTAGGTATGGCACAAGATATAAAAAATGTATGACACATCATTGAAGTGACTGGTTTTAAATGGACAACACCCACTTAGTTCTAATTACGAATCTGAACACATATATTGAAATGCTTATGGTCATGCATACAGTTCATTTTCAGATAACAACTGTTATATATATTGGATAGTGGCATATTATTATTATTATTATTATTATTATTATTATTATTATTTGTCCTTCGGGTTCCTAGTGGAACATAAGGCTTCATTAACACATAGCTGTTTCACTCTCTCCTCTTCTCGACACTCCTTTCAACCTGGCTCCACCACAGCCCACAACCTCTCATTTATTACTCACACAATCTCCTACATGTCACCCTCACCTGGGACACCCAACTCATCATTTCCCATGTGCGTTCCACTCGACAGCCTGACCTGCCACGTGATGTCTCCGAATGGTCTTCTCAGTGTATGCCTGATCCAATGCATCTCCACTTCCTTCCTCCAGTGCATACTTGTTGAGCGATAACTTCTTGCTTCGTTGGTTCATTGGCATTCAGCGTGAGTGCGTTCCTTGTTGCTTATTCTTATTATTCTGGCCATGTGAGCTTGATTAACGAGCCGGCGTAGGTGGCAGTTGCTGATGAATATCTGCAGTATGTTGGCAGTGATTTTCGTGATGCGCCAAGTCTGTGAACCATATAGAAGCAGTGATTTGAGTGAATTGGTGTTGAAAATCCGGATCTTGTTCTTTATGCTGAGTGCAGATCTCCACACTGGTGTCAATGTAGATGAATTCATCAAATTTGATTTTTAAGTCCTAATATAACTAATAAGTAACAAGATATTTTTATACTTTCTGATATATGAGAATTTTATGTTTAAAGTAGTATTCCTTACGGATTGACATCAGTTGGATAACCACTGAAAACCTGGTAAAAATAAATACCTGTTTCCTCTTAAGTACCCTGATAGAGTTGTGTGTGCATAGTGTTGACGAGCATCATACTCGGATAAAATTGTTGTCCAGTGCTCCCAGATTTCCAATGATTCTATGAATTATATCAGCCATGAGGAATACTACTTCAGAAATAAAATCCTCATAAAACAACAAAGTATGAGAATATTTTATTGTCAGGAGAACATTTCCAGTTATGATGTTCTTTATTTCGGCAAGCAGGGATCATAAATATTCTCAAGCCCCTTCGAGGCATAGAATTGTACTCAACTCTCTATCTCAACTTCATCGACTTTGAAAAGGCCTCCGATAGCGTCGATCGAGAAGTAATTTGGAAACTGCTTCAACACTACTGTTTCATTGCCACAAACCTTTATCAACTTCATTCAACAGCTATATGATATATGATGCTACATGCCAAGTGATTCACAATGGAAAAATCAGTGATACCTTAGAAGTGAAGACAGGAAGGAGTAAGACAAGGTTGCCGCCTACTATCACCGATCACCATCCTGATTGTGGTTGACTGAATCATGCAACAAACTGTGTGGAGCGAGAAGATAGGTATACGCTGTTTGACAGGTAAACAGACCCTAGAAGGTTTAGATCTCGCTGACGACCATTTATGTCTAATGTCCTGTCGCACAAACTCGAAGATCTACAAGCGAAAACCAACAAGTTAACAGAAGAGATGAGGAAGCGAAGACAAAACTCCAAGTGAGCGTAGAGACGACAGAGGTGACGAAGATAACCAACCAACAACAGTGACAACAACGACAAGCACTAATCACCGTCGACGGGAGAAATTTGAAGGAAGTTGTCGTTTCCACCTACCTACCTGGCTACCTACCTGCCTATCTACCTACCTACCACCCCTAACCTACCTACCTACCTAACTAGCCAGCATCCACTCAACTACAGACAGCACAGGCACACATGAGAATGTCAAAATCAGCATCGGAAAGACGGCAAGACAAACCTTCCTTCATTAATCTCAAATCAGTGTCGTGGAGATCTACTGCACTTCACTCTACTCCACTCCACTCCAGTGACCATAAAGAACAAGATCCGGATTTTCAACACCAATTCACTCAAATCACTGCTTCTATATGGTTCACAGACTTGGCGCATCACGAAAATCACTGCCAACATACTGCAGATATTCATCAGCAACTGCCACCTACGCCGGCTCGTTAATCAAGCTCACATGGCCAGAATAATAAGAATAAGCAACAAGGAACGCACTCACGCTGAATGCCAATGAACCAACGAAGCAAGAAGTTATCTCTCAACAAGTATGCACTGGAGGAAGGAAGTGGAGATGCATTGGATCAGGCATACACTGAGAAGACCATTCGGAGACATCACGTGGCAGGTCAGGCTGTCGAGTGGAACGCACATGGGAAATGATGAGTTGGGTGTCCCAGGTGAGGGTGACATGTAGGAGATTGTGTGAGTAATAAATGAGAGGTTGTGGGCTGTGGTGGAGCCAGGTTGAAAGGAGTGTCGAGAAGAGGAGAGAGTGAAATAGCTATGTGTTAATGAAGCCTTATGTTCCACTAGGAAACCAAGGGACATTTAAGAAGATAATAATTATAGTTGAAGCCAGAGGTTCGATTTATGTGTATCTTCTCAGATTTTCTGTCACGAACTAAATTGTGGTGACACTTTTTCGTCACTAATGGAAGAATTTTGAGGAAAAGTGGCTAGTCTAAGTATGAAACCACTATTATTATTATTATTATTATTATTATTATTATTATTATTATTATTATTATTAAAAGTCAAAACATAGAGAAACTACAAAACATTCAATGACAAATGAAAGAGACTTTTAAAAGAAATCAAGAGAGCCTGAAAACCGTTAGGAATAATTGTTAGTATATGAAGGAGTAAATACCATTTCTTAGTTAAATTGAAATCTAAAACCATTTAGTCGTGAACACATTTGATGTCATGCTAAATTTTTTTACCGCTAAGTATTGATAAACTGAAATGTTACTACAAACAAGTACCTTGTGCTCACTTGGTTTTTTCCCCAGTTAATCAGTTTTAAACATAATCAATCTTTAGTTATATGAGAATGAAAGATATTTCATGTTACATCATAGGCTAACCTGTTTTGAACATGTTAGTCATAATCATATAAGTAATTCAACAATAAGTAAATGTAATTCAATTTAGAGATTTTTGGGAATTTCACTGATTTCAAGTTTGAATTCATTAAAAACTAACACCAGCTGGGGAACCATTAGAAACTTCCAAGCACTGGATAGCTATTTCTTCCTGGTGTGGAACTGTCCAGCGGTGCACACTTGTGACTCTACCAGGGGGTGACTGCAAGAATTGCAGGTTTCGCGGAAAGAACATTACCAATAAGCCAGTTAGTCGGAATCCCATGATTATCATTTCCCTACCTCTATCAGTTCACGTTCGTTTTAAAAACCAACTGCTTCAGGATTGAAAAAGCTGTCTACCAAATGATGACTGTGGGATGAACTAGATGCTTGTCATTAATTCATTTACACTAATTTCTCAAATGACAACTGACTTACAATAAAAACCATGAATAGCCACAAATAGTTTCACTCATTCTGTTAATTTACTTCTCCATTGCAGGGCAATATATGAAGCTTAAGACTTAAAACAAATACAGACTGGGTTCTAATGAATGTCAAGTAATGATTATGAATACCGTACACTCGATGACCTTCGATCCACCTACATCCTTTCCCACTGAAAATATGAAATCAAAGCTTGACAAACTTTTGGTTACATCTTCGATTGAGAATTGAAAAAGAAGGTTCATCCTTTTTCATGTATATCTCCTGTTTAACAATAAATTTGTCTTTCATTATGAGAAAGTTCTGCCAATATTTATTCTGAAACTTCGAAATGTGTAATGTTTTAGTTACTCGATTTTGACTACTTATAGAGGGACAAGTAATAAGTCTACTACACAAAATATTCAAACTTAACTCCGATTTTTATTAAAATAAATTTTAAGTAAGGGTTGTTTGGTATTTATTTGTTTACCGACCTGAAAGTAAAAAACTAAATGCCTTCATTTCATGTGCATAACAGAAGAGATTATATCTTCATGCATCAACTTTTAGTTAGCACTCTTCACAAACTTGAGAGCGAATGCACGATGAACGCATATGGTCGGGAACCTAGCACTGATGAGATCACCTGACCTCATTATTAAATGCTTATGGTCAAATGTCAGAATCTAGGACCATCACATGTTTTTTCCTTTCCTCATTTTCGCCTGCCTCTTCTTTGACAATGTACAGTTTTGATACTCTTTTTTGGGTTTGCATACATATGAAATTAACTTATAGCTCGTCATTCCTTCTAATGTTATACGTTTTTTTTGATGGATGCTAGGACTTACGAAACTTAGGTACATGAGTGATTTTCTCTATCTTCTTAACGGGTCATTTGGATGAATATAAAAGCAATGCATATTGCCTCTATAAAAAAAATGTTTACTTTCAATTACTGTATACAATGGTCTTCCTTATAGTCACATGCCAGTCTTTGTCTTCTGATTTTTGCAGCTCGGTGAAGTATAAGATTGTGACGGAGAACAATCGCTGTCTATATCCACTCCAAGTATTTCATGGCGTTATTATCGTCTGCTTTATTATTATTACTATTCACTCAGTCACTTTAGTAGCTATATAAGGAACTTATCTTTTTCAAAAAGGGACACAAGAATGTGCTCATCATACATCAATTACAAGAAATGAAATGATACTGATCATACCGAAAATATCAAGGCATCCTCACAGTAGCCGATATACCCATTATGACGAATTAATCTGGTTCAATCAGAGGCTCAGATTCATGTGTTTTAACATCAAATAGAGTGGTACAATTCTTATTTGCACTTAAGAAATCATGCAGCAATAACCATTGAAGTAGACTTTTTTTCTAACACACAAGTGAATTAACTATCTTGCTTAAATTTTATTATTATTATTTGTCCCTTGGGTTCCTAGTGGAACATAGGGCTTCAGTAGCACGCCTCCAGTGACCTCTGTTCTCTGAGATCTTTTCAACCTGGTCCCACGACAGCCCACAACCTCTCGTTTCCTCCTCGCACGACCTCCTCCATGTCACCCTCGACACCGACGTCCAACTCGTCGCTTCCCATGGGGATTCCACTCGAGTACCTGGCCTGACGCGTGATGTCCTCAGTCGGCCTTCTCAGTGTATGCCCAATCCATCTCCACTTCTTCCTGCATATTTGTTGCGTGATAGGTTCTTGGTTGGCTCGTTCCCAGAGTTCCTTGTTGCTTATTTTTTCTGGCCATCTGATCTTTAGTAACGAGCCAGCGTAGGTGGCAGTTGTTGATGAATGTCTGTAGTTTATTGGAAATGCCTTTCGTGACGCGCCAAGTCTCTCAACCATACAAGAGCACTGACTTGACGTTGGTGTTGAAAATCCGTATCTTGTTCCGCATGCTGAGTGCAGAAGATCTCCACACTGTTTTCAGGCTAATGAAGGCCTGTCTTGCTTTTCCGATTCTGACTTTGACATCCTCGTCCGTCCCGCCTGTAGCTGAAACAGTGCTGCCTAGATAGGTGAAGGAGGTTACTTCCTTTAAGTTTCTCCCGTTGACGGTGATTGCAGTTTGATCTTGCTTAAATTGATATATATAAATCAGTTAATCATATAGTCACTACAATGACTTTTAAAGTGCCTCGACAAGTATGCGTGAGTATATTTACTAATTTACTGTATATCCTACCATAGTAGAAGTAGTAGTAGAGAGGAAGATGGAGAGAGATTTTATCGACCATACTCTAACAGTTTTATTGAACTAGTCTACTCATATTTTCGTTTCTTATACAGTTATCATTATTTTGAAGTACAACCCTTACCTTCATACATACACACTCACATTTACATAGGAATCTATTAAAAATGTAACATATGAAGATAAGACAGTCTCTGCTCTGATTTACTAACTATGAAATTGTAACATGACTTTTGATGCAAGTTATTAGGGGAAACTGTGTGTTGAGTAGATATATCACACTGTTCAGTCATTAATTAATACAAATCATTTATTACCCACTTATTGTTTGCATTTAACATATACATTTTTTCAAAATAACCAGTATTAAGAATGTACTCAAACTACTCTTGACTTTTTATCAGTCCGAAAAATGAACACCCTGACCTCAGAATGTTTCTAAATAGCAAGTTTCTATGACTCATCGTTTAACAGCCATCCACTTATTAAGACTTTAGCAGGAAGACATAAACCTGCACGGGGGGGGAGTTACTGATAGAAGAAGAGAGTTTCACTTTTTGTGCTGAATGGATGAAGTTGAAAAGTCACTCTCATCTTTTTAAGATCCAGTAGGACAATAGTAATTTGCTTTCTATGAAACTTGTGTATTGTAAATTTTAAAATAAGGATATCTAAGAGTAGAATGGAGTAATCACTTTCTAATTTATAACTGATGCACTTACCTAATTTAATTAGGTTCCCTCCCCATCCATTTGATTTCTCATATATGGAAATTCAAATAAAAAATCTTCTTTATTTTATGTTGTTGCTTATCCCGGGTTCGAGTCTCAGTAGGAACAACACCGCCAACTGGGAGGCAGATACATCTAGCTGACAAGTCTCAAACAGGATGAAACATGCGTTCTGGATTCCACTGCTAGCCACCATCTAATCTAATTATGAAAAGGATTTCTTCTTTAGAAGCAATTCCTCGTCAATATCAGCTCTAGCAGCTTACTTCGTTGTGGCTAGCAAAAGGATTCAGAACAAGCGTTCCGTCCTGTTTGGGACTCACTAAACAACTAGGTGTACCTGCATCCCAATGAGTGATGTTGTTCCTCCCGGGACTCGAACTCATCGCTCATCGCTTCAAACGCTAAGATGTCTCCTACTAGGCCACTGAGGCACGTTTTCCACCTCTTGTATAACAGATATTAGTATTAGTATTCAATCCAGCAACCTCGCCTGGTTAACTAGTTTACTAGTTACTAGCCGGTCCTAAGCCCGGGTAAACAGGGAAGGTTGGGCATAGGGCTAGCAACCCTACCCCGTAAAACAAATCTAACCGCTAAAGAAACTTCAAAGCACAAACAAAATATAAAAAATGAAAACAAACTTATACCCCGCTGGAATCGGAGAGGCGAAATGACGCCAGTTGGTGAAAGCCTTCGGGAAGCCAATTGGCCGATGTGTCTTCTCTCCCTCGATGAAAGCGAAAGTAAACGTGGGGACATGGAATGTCCGCACGATGTTTGAACCCAGTAAGGCAGCCCAGATTGCAAGGGAGATGAGAAGGTATAACATCGAAGTGCTTGGGATTTGCGAAAGCAGATGGAATGGGAGTGGACTCTCCAAACTATCAACTGGAGAATCAATAATCTACTCCGGTCACCCAGACGCCAACCACGAGCACACTCAATAATGGAGTGGCTATCATGATGTCCTCAAGAGCATCGAAGGCTCTCATGCAGTGGGAACCAATCTCCTCCCTGGATCATGACAGCAAGGTTCAACTCAAAAGGAAGGAAGGTCACAATCATACAATGCTAAGCACCTACGAATAATGCAGAGCAAGAGAAAAAGGAGGAATTCTACAGACAACTTCAATCAACACTGGACAAGACGTCAGTTGGCGATATCAAAATTCTGATGGGCGACATGAATGCCAAACTGGGAGGGGACAACACAGGAAGAGAACTAACCATGGGTCGAGAGGCACTAGGTGAAATGAATGGGAATGGAGAATTGTTTGCAGAATTCTGCGCATTCAACGATTTGGTGATTGGAGGCAGTGTGTTCAGGCACAAAGATATCCACAAAGCGACATGGATTTCACCAGATACCAGGGCACACTAAAAATCAAATCGACTTTATCTCAATCTCAAGAAAATGGAGACGCAGTCTACTTAACACAAGGTCAAGAAGAGGAGCAGATGTAGGTTCAGACCACTATCTAGTGCAAGGAACCTTCCAAATCAAGTTAAAAGCCTTCAAGGAAGCTGGTGATAGACCTCAACCCAAGTACAACACTAGGAAACTGAAGGATGAAACTACAAAGGAGATCTTCAAGGCAGCCATCAAGACAAAATGGGAGATATCGAGCAACATCCCTGAAGAAACCTGTGTGGAAGAACACTGGAAGTCTTTGAAAGAGATATGGAAAGAAACCTGCACAACAGTATTAGGAAGGAAGAAGAAAGAAGACAAGGAATGGATCTCGACAGATACCTGGAAGCTGATAGAGGAGAGGAGGATGGTGAAGCAGAAGATAAACCAGTGCAAGGATGCTCAACGACAAGATGAACTGAGCACAATGTATAAAACACTGGACAAAGAAGTGAAGAAGAGTGCACGCAAAGACAAAAGACACTTCTACGAAACACTGGCAAGTGAAGCAGAACAGGCTGCAGGTAAGAGAGACCTGACGACATTGTATCAAATAACCAGGTTACTATCGGGAGGAGGGAAGAGATCAACACAGATGAAACCAATGAAAGATAGTGGAAGAAACTTAGTTACCGACAAAGAGGAGAAACAGAGGAAACGATGGGCCGACCACTTCAAGAAGCTCTTGAATCGACCACCACCTGCACTTCGTCCAGAAATACCACCTGCAGCCGCTGAATTACAAGTGAACATTAATCCCCCAACGAAAATGGAAGCCCTGAACGCCATAAAGCTACTGAAATGCGGGAAAGCAGCAGGACCAGATGGAATACCGCCAGAAGCACTGAAAACAGATGCAGAGACAACAGCGGACATGCTCACACCACTATTGCAGAAGGTGTGGAAGGAAGAGAAGGTACCTGACGATTGGAAGAAGGGTTACATTGTCAAACTGCCGAAGAAGGGAGACCTCAGTGCTTGCAAGAACTGGCGCGGAATCACTCTCCTGTCCACCCCAAGTAAAATATTAAGCCGCATCATCCTGGAGAGGCTAAGGGATGTACTGGATTCAAAACTACGACCGGAACAGGCAGGCTTCAGGAAGTACAAATCATGTGCAGACCAAATTGCAACGCTTCGTATCATCATAGAACAGAGCATAGAATGGCAATCACCTCTCCACCTCAACTTCATCGACTTTGAGAAGGCCTTTGACAGCGTCGACCGAGAAGTAATTTGGAGACTGCTTCAATACTACGGAGTACGCAAACCTTTATCCGCCTCATTCAACAACTATATGGAGATGCCACATGCCAAGTAATCCACAATGGGAAGCTCAGTGATGCCTTTGAAGTGAAGACAGGAGTGAAACAAGGTTGCCTACTATCCCCCATGATATTCTTGATTGTGGTGGACTGGATCATGCAGCAAACAGTAGGCAGCGAGAAGAGGGGGATACACTGGACGACGGAAAAGAACCTAGAAGACTTGGATTTCGCCGATGACTTATGCCTAATGTCACATAAACTTGAAGACCTGCAGGCAAAAACTAACAAGTTGATAGAAGAGGCAGCGAAGACGGGACTTCAGGTGAATATAGAGAAGACAGAGGTGATGAAGATACCGCACCACCACCACCATCGACAACAACAACAAACTCCAATCACCGTCAACGGGAGAAACTTAAAGGAAGTAACCTCCTTCACTTATCTAGGAAGCACTGTTTCAACTACAGGCGGGACGGACGAGGACGTCAAAGTCAGAATCGGAAAAGCAAGACAGGCCTTCATTAGCCTGAAACCAGTGTGGAGATCTTCTGCACTCAGCATGCGGAACAAGATACGGATTTTCAACACCAACGTCAAGTCAGTGCTCTTGTATGGTTGAGAGACTTGGCGCGTCACGAAAGGCATTTCCAATAAACTACAGACATTCATCAACAACTGCCACCTACGCTGGCTCGTTACTAAAGATCAGATGGCCAGAAAAAATAAGCAACAAGGAACTCTGGGAACGAGCCAACCAAGAACCTATCACGCAACAAATATGCAGGAAGAAGTGGAGATGGATTGGGCATACACTGAGAAGGCCGACTGAGGACATCACGCGTCAGGCCAGGTACTCGAGTGGAATCCCCATGGGAAGCGACGAGTTGGACGTCGGTGTCGAGGGTGACATGGAGGAGGTCGTGCGAGGAGGAAACGAGAGGTTGTGGGCTGTCGTGGGACCAGGTTGAAAAGATCTCAGAGAACAGAGGTCACTGGAGGCGTGCTACTGAAGCCCTATGTTCCACTAGGAACCCAAGGGACTAATAATAATAATAATAATTCAATCCAGCAGAACTACAGTAAATTACAAGTGTGTCAATAATCACTTATTAGTGTTTATTAAGGCAGTCAGCCACAATTCAACAGCAGTCACCACAACCATATCAATCATAGGTATACTTTGCTTCAACTATATTTTGAGCTGACTATGGATATAGTAACTATGAGACAAAAGGTGGGTTTCAATATTCCAAACCAATTTCAGACTTTGTTCTCTTCTTGGTATAGAACCAGCTAATTATCCTTCTAAAAATAATAATTCCTCAGTTATTCAACTCGTTTCTTTTTGAGGTGGTGGCCTGCTCAAAATTTGGATTAGCCTAAATTTTCCACGGAATTTATTTCACCAAATTCATTTTTTAAAATTTGTTTTAATCTTATAATTATGTAATATATTTTCAGGTGGAAAAAAATCACCATTCGTCTTAAAATACACAACCATATGGTTCTGAGTAGCGACATGATTCCAGATGAATATTTTGAAGTTCTAATGAGAAGCCATTAGCTGTGGGGTCAGTCGGTTGGCAGAGAAGAAGATGTCAACTGAAGACCTCGTACTATATCGTCAATTGACAGAGGCTGGAAACTGTAAACTATCAAACTCCCATCCAGTGGCTGAATACTTACTGTGTTCGCTGTGAAGTCTGAAGGTTTTGACTTCAATCCGTAGCCGGGTCGTGAATCCATACTACTGAGGAGTCCCACAGTAAGACGAAATAGCTGTCCAGTGCTCCCAGGTTTTCAATCGTTCTCTAACTGAATACTTTATATAAATATGTTTTTTAAATATGCTTTTAAAATGGTTTCAAACTACTGTTTTTCCAGCTAACAGCAAAATAAAAAAAGTTATGCCGGTAAGAGATGGGTTAATAAGTGCACCGAAATACAGGATGTTAGTATTCTTTGCATAACTATGTTGAATCGCATATTTTGGTACTGGATGGATCAACTAGCACCACCAAAATTACGCTCAATATTCTATTCATTCACTAATCCAAACCAGATGCTTATGTAAAACCAGATGCCTGTTTCACATTGTAGCTTTTATTACTGTTATTATTAACATTATTCAATGATCATTTTGCCTAAAGATATTGTACAGGGAATGAATCTGTTGAACTATTACATGCTAAGAATTCCATATTGTGTCAGAAGTCTTGTTTGGAATAAAGCTATTATTATTATTATTATTATTATTATTATTATTACTGCTATTATTATTAAAGGTGAATACATCTTAACCCTCATTGATGTTCCCATCAAGACGGGATTTTGCAGAAACGCCAACTAGGCCACAATATTACATTTCTTGTTGAACGTGAATCAGTTCTTATTGAAGCTTGAATATTTCTGTTACTTATTTATGGAAGTGAAATTAAAAGACTCCTCTCTGTTTTCTGAGTAATATTCAAGTTGAATGAATGATCCTAACTATTTGAGTTAAATATCTCTGATAAGCATGAAGATAAAATTAGCAAAATTTTCATCTATTAATTCAGTTACTATGATCTATATCATAAAACTTGATGACTTACTTGTGCACAGTTGGATTACGCATATCCTACGATGTGTAATACCTGCAGCTTTGTATTTCTTTGTGTAATGTGAAGTACTGCTATTTAAAGTGATGGTAATAATCTGATAATTATGTACAGATGAGGACGTCAAAGCCATGATAGGAAAGACAGAAAGACAGGAGTTCATTAACCTGAAACCAGTGTGCAGATCTACTACACTCAGCATAAAGCATGAACAACATCCGGATTTTCAACACCAATTCACTCAAATCACTGCTTCTATATGGTTCACAGACTTGGCGCATCACGAAAATCACTGCCAACATACTGCAGATATTCATCAGCAACTGCCACCTACGCCGGCTCGTTAATCAAGCTCACATGGCCAGAATAATAAGAATAAGCAACAAGGAACGCACTCACGCTGAATGCCAATGAACCAACGAAGCAAGAAGTTATCGCTCAACAAGTATGCACTGGAGGAAGGAAGTGGAGATGCATTGGATCAGGCATACACTGAGAAGACCATTCGGAGACATCACGTGGCAGGTCAGGCTGTCGAGTGGAACGCACATGGGAAATGATGAGTTGGGTGTCCCAGGTGAGGGTGACATGTAGGAGATTGTGTGAGTAATAAATGAGAGGTTGTGGGCTGTGGTGGAGCCAGGTTGAAAGGAGTGTCGAGAAGAGGAGAGAGTGAAACAGCTATGTGTTAATGAAGCCTTATGTTCCACTAGGAACCCAAGGGACAAATAATGAAAGCAATAATAATGATAATAATATCTAGCA
This sequence comes from Heterobilharzia americana, assembly GCA_944470555.2. Classification (NCBI taxonomy): domain Eukaryota; kingdom Metazoa; phylum Platyhelminthes; class Trematoda; order Strigeidida; family Schistosomatidae; genus Heterobilharzia; species Heterobilharzia americana. The sequence goes on along the minus strand of OX104128.1, from coordinate 67,435,646 downwards.
GTAATCAACAAATAGTCCTTTTAGAAATTATTATCAAGACGAAACTGTACTAACAATGATCTGACATTCAATTAGGAATCGTTTTAAAGAGTCGTAGGAAAAAATTTTTTAAAAAAATGTTTTAGAAAGGGGATAGAATTCAGTGAATGAAATTAGAGACAGATGGGATCTGAAGATCCCCTAATCATTTATCAATTTATAATGATGCAATCATTCACTATGATATATGGAAGCTTATCATTCATGTTTACTCTCAAATTTAGACTGAACTTTTTTCATATTCCTGCTAAAGTCTTATACACTGAGGAACGGCAGATAACATAGCTCAGTTCGTCCCTGAAATTACTCTCAGTGTATTTTATTTCCAGTTATCCCTTATCTTTACTCCCGTTTGTAACTGGATAATACTTTTCCCTCAACTATTACTAACCAGTGATTTAATGTTTAATTAGACTGAGATTTATGCTTACACAGGCGGCGCTGAAGGCCATCAAAGCAGATACTGAAATACCTAATTATTTTCTTCACTTTGTGAAAAAACTATTACTTTAAAAGAAATTGAAAAAACTTAAATGGTTATTTTATTCGTTGCCTCTAGATTTACGCAATTTCAACGAATGACTTTTTATAATTGCCACGATTTTCTTTAACTTTAATGCTACTTTATATTACCTAGTAGTGTGATTCTTATTGTATAATTAAAGTGAAATTTTCGATAATTGATTCTCCATGATACAGTACCACATCTTGGAAACACAGAAATTTATTTATAGTGCCATTTAAACAGCATGATATCAGTCTCACATTTTTACTGCTATATGGTCTGTACTGGCAAGGCTTCCTTAACATCCACTGTCTTGTAATTTCTCGAGTCATTAATAATATTTCACCGTAGTTATTTTTGCTTCGTGAAAGAGATTTCATCATAAAGATAGCAATTAGTTAGACTAATATTGATTCACTCTTCAAAACTATATATATATATATATATATATATATATATATATATATATATATATATATATATATGGCCGGCTACCCCGTGAGTTGATTCTGCTAGAAACTTTTCAATCCCCCTATAATGAAAGCAGTCACACCATTCTGTACTATGTGTAAGGATCAATTAATGTGTCTAGTTGGTGAATTTTCCCCAATAGAATTATGAAAACCGTCATATTTAAATCTTTTCGAAGTGAAAACTCAATTTTCCTTAAGGTAATTCTCTTAAACAACGAGAAGCCCAAAGTTACTATTATGAAGTTTGTACACTTTTTTCTAAATAAAACAGCATACTTTTCATTAATAGAAATAACAAAAGGAATACCTAAACTTTATAGGATTGCTGAAACTCATGATTTTCTAGCAATACTCAGTTTATTGTAGTTCTGATGAACCATTATTATCAGTACTTACAGTATATGGAGAAATTAATGAACTTATAAATGAGAATTACTACTAGAATCGCATAAATCAATCTGCTTGACAGTCAAGTTTGAATTTTATATTGTAACTGCATTATGTCATTCCAGTGGGGGAAACTTGATAAGTTCAAGAACACAGCATTGATTGAAGAAAGCTGAAGAGTTGTTTGATATCAGTCTAGGCTGTCTTCACAAAGTGTAACTTCAATAAATTTCAATTCTTTTTATCATTGCGTTCTACTTTCAGTGATGAATAACCATTTCTATACATGAATGCGCAAATTTATGTATATGTGAGTATGTCTGTGAGAGAGTTCTAGACAGAGGAAGACTCTGAAAGATAAAGTGTCCTATAAGTATTCAAATGATATTAAATCTCCATGCCAAGTAAACAGCAAAGTAAAAATACTTTTATATACAATAAAAATGAAATACGACAGCGAATTATATAAAATTCATTGAAAATCAATCTCAAAAAGTCTTACTGCTGACTCATCATATTCATGGTTATTTGTATCATTTACGACGGAAGTTATCAGCGGTGTATAACGACTCATTTAATCGAAATAGATACTGCAAGAAACTTTCATACATCTGATCCATACATAAGCGTTTAAGACAGACAACAGAAAATCAGATGAAACTTTCCATCTCAACGATTATTATTTCACAAAACAGAATGGATTTTATGTTTCTTGTATTATTACTTATGAGCTTATGAGAGTATGGCACATTAAATGTAGGAAATAGCAGAAACGTTATTTCATAGTGTTTTTAATTTTTTCAAGTTGTTATTCATCGAAGACTGACATCAGTTGGAGGAACAAAGGAAACCTGGGAGCACTGGACAGCTGTTTCGTCCGACCAGTATGGGACTCCTCAGCAGTGCGCACCCACGACCCCGCCAGCGGGGATCGAACCCGCGACCTTCAGGTTCCACGACCAGCGCGTTACCACTGAGCCACTGGGTCAGAATTCAATGCTCCATATTTCCAACTTCTGTTAGCTCACGATATAGCGCGAACCGCCACCCAATGTCATCGTTGAGTATTTGTCCTCACGGCCATCAGGCTTTGACTCCACCGGTCACGACTTGTCATTGGAACTTCGGGAATATTTCTCGAAGCTAGTCACCACGAGCACTAGTTCAATTAAATTTTGAGGGGATTGTGGAGATTTGGAAATATTTCAGGTTGTTATTCATCGAAGACTGACATCAGTTGGAGGAACAGAAGAAACCTAGGAGCACTGGACAGCTGTCTCGTCCTAGTACGGGACTCCTCAGCAGTGCGCACCCACGACCCCACCAGCAGGGATCGAACCCGCGACCTTCAGGTTCCGCGACCAGCGCGTTACCATTGAGCCACTGGGTCACAATACAATTTTGTTTTAATGCTTATCAAAAAAATATCGCACACTTTAAGCACTTATTACAGTTACAGAAAAGGGGATCAAAAGTATGTTTTTACCATATACCACCTGTTGAATTAATTTAAGCATTCTTAACGCGTGCATTTTATCCCGGCACCCACATACATATGTATATATACATGCAATATATACATTTGTTCACATGTGCACAGAAATGACTTCTTGCTGTCTTCTACTCCTAAAACAAGAAATAATTTGTATGGTTTTATCATTTAAGCTATTTCCCGACTTCTAAATATGTGTACATATGTATATATACATGTATTGGCTAGATTTTTTGTCTTTCGTTCATGTTAAAATGTATGCTGTAGTAAATTCGGTCATTAAGCAATGAGACCATCTCACCAGAAACAGAGTGAATCAAAAAGTTACAAAGTTCTTTATGTCGACATATTTTTGTGTGTTTATTTTTCTGTCAGTGGTGATATACATTTCTTAATTGTATCCTACTAGCCTATTTCATTTCCATACAATATATATATATATATATATATATATATATATATATATATATATATCTGTATTGTTAATTAGAATTGAGAGAGATTATCTTCAGTTTCTATCTAGGTGGACACAATTACACTGACTTGTATATATCCATTGCCAGAAGGCATTCAAGTGTCTACACAATCAGTCAGTCTACATTATTCTACTTTCATCCTTTTCTCATCATCTTCAAAATGGAACTGATTACTGTCATAATTATAATATTCATTATCATCACTAATACATATATAGACATGACCTTAATTTATTTAATTGACCTTATTTCAATGTATCAATTGTATAGAATAATACATTCGCTCAATAACAATAAATATGTTTATCTGCCATGTATACATATTTCTATGGATATGTATGGTAACTTTTGAATTTCGTTAAAGTGAAATGATAATTTTTGCGTTTTTTTCGATTTTCACCTATTCTCACCTTCTATATCTATCTGTTTTACACTGTATCCACCACCTTAGTCAAGTACAGACTTTGTTCTACGTGTATTCTCAACTAGTCTTGAATCTGGGTGCTAATATGTCAATACACCCTGATTTTTCTCAGACTAAATTTATGAGGTGTGAAGTCTAAGCATAGATGTTTATTGATGAGAATGATGATGATGATGATGATGGAGTTGTACAGTGTTACAGTCTAATTCCTCCTTTCTTCTCCTCGTCAATTCATTATCTTGTTACACATCGACGAGCTTAGGTCATGCTTTCTAACAGCATCAAATCACGGAGATAAAACATTTTTTTAGCTCACAAACAAACATACATAGATGTATAGAAAGACGTACAACACACACACACACTTAAGCAGACAAAACAAAAAGTACAATACAAGTGTTTGCATAGTCATTATTGTGAGAATTTATTCAGCCGTAACTTAGTCAACAGAAATTTTGTTACAATTCAACTTAAGTGTTGATAATCACATAGCTAACTTTTTGACAAAATCAACCAACATGTTTTTCATGTTAAAAAACATTCGCTAGTTGATATATATATATATATATATATATATATATATATATATATATATATACTAAGCACGGTATCTTCTCGGACGGATTATCCACGGAAATGTTTCAGTTTCGAATTCCACAGTGGTACATACACCATACACTTGACTCTTCCAAGGGATTGAAATCCAATTTGTCTATATACGGCAATATCGGAGATTCCATGAAAATTTCTAGCTTCTGTGACTAATTCAGTATACTTTGATCGAAGTGATACCCATTACAGTGGAGAATAAATTAGGTTTAATTAAAAACTGATATACTTTGAATCAGGTACAGTAAATAAAAAGTTACAATTGTATCTTTTGGATGACGGTGTTTGGTTCAAACATTAAATTGATCATCGCAGAATAATTGATAGCACTACCAGAATAGAATTAAGTAAATTGTCTGAACGGTGTAGTATATTTGTGCAACACATTTCGAACAATATGATCATGCACGTATTTGTCATAGGTATTTATATGAAAATTCATAAAGATGAGAGAATATGAAAAGAGATCAAGTAAGAAGACTGAATTAAAGTCCGAATAACAATGAAAATCAATACAGCGATTTACACAGTTGAATTCATCAAGAAGGATTTATTGTGATGATAAATTGTTTTTGAACAAACAAAGATGGTTTAAACTTCCTAATAGCTAAGATCTCAACAAATTTAAGGACCCGTCTTTGTTGTATTGTGTTCTCTGAGCTGGGTTGTTTAATCATGAAGCTTTCATCCGCTTTCTAGACGACATCATCAGTACTAATTTCAGTACTTAAGGATCCATCCCCAACACGTTTTGTAAAGGAAGTAGCAACGCCAGTCCTATGACCTGTCTGAACGATATGTTTCCTGACCAAAGAACTTGAACATCTGCTACCAAAGTTTTTGGGTTCAGATGATCGAACTTGCTTCTGAAGTTACTTTGGAATATGTTCCGAGGCCCATACTTGCATGGATCTATGAGTCCTCTCTACGTATGTGTCACCACATGTACATATGAATTGGTAGATACAATGGGATGTGGCACTGTCGTTAATATGCGGTAAGGATTTGGAAAGTACAAAACTTGATGGTAAATATATTGTACACTGTGACTTTCAATAGTTCCTTAGTTCACATTGACTCATAATGATATCCAAAACGATATATCATTAGTCAAGCATTTCTGATGGCGCTATCTGAAAACTTAACATGATACTGTAGTGATTTAAGTTGACTCCTTCCTCCAACGGTTATATGGGTCAGTGACACTCAATCGTTCATTGATCATGATTCTATATTCTACCCTTATTCATGGAGGTCAGAATGAAACATGAACATCAGCTGGATTTTTTAATCTCCAAAGCATTAAAGCTTATATGTGACTGATGTCAGCCAGTACTCAAGTTCAGTTTCATATATCCCTAAAACTCCAAGGATTTCTTTGTTTAACTGTTTAATTACTTATTCCCTTAATTTTTCATCGACTACCCCCCCCCCTCTTCTTCTAAGACAAATTTATCTAATTTTAACCAGTTTTTAAGTAGTAGCAAATATTTTTGTCAAACTTTAAATATATTATATTTTATCAGGTCATTTCTTTCAGTTATCAAAATGTTTACTGATCTAGCACACAATTTTATCTTTTTTATATTGATGATATAATAAGGTAATTTATTTATCTGTCAACTGAAGTAAATAGGCCATATTGTGTACTACTGTTCACAAAAACTTTACATTATCTGATAGAAATTACTTTGGTCAACTTTTAATGACATTCCGAAGGAAAAATAGTTCAATTGTTGTATTTATCAGTTTACTGATGGTGTATATAAGCATGTATGTATCTATCTATATGTGTCTGTGGTGAGGTATGATGTGTTGCATAAATCTTCCTAAGTGGTAAATGATACTGATTGATATTCGACAAGAGTCACGTGTATTACACCAGAGAAATCTTTCTGAGCAGGCAAGGTAAAGAAAGATATTTCATATGAAAGAGGTGTAAGATGAAATATATCTCTCCATCTTACACACACCTTCAACTTCACCTCATACCAACAAACATATGGAACAAGCTATATATTAACTAATTAAATACACGTGTCAAATGATTGTTCATCTTATAAACCGGTTATTTATGGTAATGATTCTGAGGCTCAGTAAGTAGAGACTATGTAAGTAGCAGACATATGACGTAATTTTCTCACTATGAGAAAAATATTGAAGAAACAAGAGACAAGTTCAGTCTGGATAATTTATTCTAAAGGTATTTTTTTAATGTGACAAACTTCAGCAAATGACTTTCATACACAACGTTGAAAGAAAGAAAAAGGAGGATTTTAGGCCTTGAATAATATCCATCTATGCTGAGATGTACCAACTAGTAAAATTTTCATTGGATTACATAACTATGTTGACATAAATTTAAAAAGTAGCCTGATCACCTTTCAAATTATTAACAAACTGTCTAGTTCACGTTGATCTTTCATAAAGCTGAGTAGTTGGTTTTAACTGCCCACCTTTGGTGTCAACGGGGACTCCGTTGAGCAGCATGCACCAATCAAGATCACATGATATGATCTCCGACAAAAAAATATCATTAACTAACTGGTGAAATGGCCAACAAGTGCTTACGTCACTCTTATCCCCCTAGGGAAATCTACAGACTACCCTGAGTGGTTTCTAACTACTCAAGTTGTTTAGTAATGTTATTTTCCAGCTTGATATTCAAGATTATAGACTGTTGTTATCAGTTGCTGTATTAATGCTTCATTTACCAAAATACCAAATTGATCAATAGTCACTCAAAAGTAAGTAACCTAGATGTGTTAAAGAAACATTTATTATTATTATTATTACTATTTGTCCCTTGGGTTCCTAGTGAAACATACAGCTTCACTAACACGTCTCCATCCCACTCTCTTCTCTGCAATCTTTTCAACCTGGCTCCGTGACAGCCTAGAAGATCTCATTTTCTCCTCGCACGATCTCCTCCATACCACCCTCACCTGGGACACCCAACTAATCGCTTCCTATCGGGGTTCCACTAGAGTGCCTGGCCTGGAGCGTGATGTCCCCGAATGGTCTTCTCAGTGCATTCCCGATCCAATCCATCTCCACTTCCTTCCAGTGCATATTTGTTGGGTGATAGGTTCTTGCTTCGTTGGTTCGTTCCCAGAGCTCCTTGTTGCTTATTCTTTCCGGTCATCTGGTCTTCAGTAACGAGTCAGTGTAGGCAGTTGTTGATGAATGTTTGCAGTTTATTGAAAATCCCTTTCGTAACGCGCAAAGTCTGTGAACCATATAGAAGCACTGAGTTGACTGACATTTGTAGTGTTGATAATGCGGATATTGTTCAGGCTTTATGCTGAGTGCAGAAGATCTCCACACTGGTTTCAGATTGATGAAGGGAGGCCTGTCTTGCTGTCTTTCCGATCCTGGTTGGCTTTGACGTCCTCATCTGTGCCTGTGTCGCCTGTAGTTGAAACAGTGCTACCCGCCTAAATAGGTGAAGGAGGCTACTTCCTTCAAGTTCCTCCCATTGATGGTGATTGGAGCTTGTTGTTGTTGGTTGGGTATCTTCATCACCTCTATCTTCTCTACATTCACTTGAAGTCCCATCTTCACTGCTCTGCCTCACCTCTCCTGCCAACTTGTTAGTTTTCGCCTGTAAATCTTCAAGTTTGTGTGACATTAAACATAAGTCATCAGCGAAATCTAAATCTTCTAGGTTCTTTTCCCCTGTCCAGCCAGCCTATACCCCTCTTCTCGCTCCTCACTGTTTGTTGCATGATCCAGTTCAGTCGACTACAATCAGGAATATCATGGGTGAGAGCAGGTGGCAGCCTTGTATTACTCCTGTCTTCACTTCACTTCAGAGGCATCACTGAGCTTCCCATTGTGAATTACTTGGCATTTGGCGTCCTCATATAGTTGTTGAATAAGATTGATGAAGGTTTGTGGTATTCGGTAGTATTGAAGCAGTTTCCAAATTTACTCACACTCATACTTAATGATTCACTTCACTCAAGCAGTGACGGTTTTTAAAACTTACTTGACTGCTTATCAACAGAAATGAGATAAGTGTCGACTCATATACAGAAAATAGTTATGCTTCTGTCACCAAATAATAAATAATCAAATCGTATGAACATTATTAGTCAGTAACTCAATGAAGTCTTGTCTACAATAACACTAGTGGAACCTATAAAACAGAAGGTTCAGGTTCCCTGTTTCCTATGAATTACCTTCAACACACCAGTATTAAACTGATAGTACTTGAAGTTTGAGTTATTTAACTTGGTTACAACAGGATGTTTTTATGTAGACAGGTTTCTTAGTTTACCAATCAGAAGTGTGCTAATGAAATAAATGCGTGATACAACCCTGTCACTACTTGTTTTATTCCCGTTGTGACTACTTGATATAATAATCTAGATTACATGTGTGCAGCCTTAAGAAATAATCCTCACATTCCACCCCTTGATGGTTGTTCAGTTTTCTCGGTAAATGGGAAAGGCATTAAGATAACTAAACGTGTATTTCAATGTCAAAAATATATGCAAAATGCAAAGGTTTGTACATATAAACACTGCCCTTTCCAGGCCTTTGGGTAGGAATCCAGTGGTCCATATTTCCAACTTCTGCCAGTTCATGACATGGCGTGACCATCACCTAATGTCGTTATTGAGTATTTGTCCTCACAGGTTTGCCCCACTGGCTAAGACTTCAGGTGATCTAGTACTCATTGATGACTAGCTTTAAAAGGGGATTCCTTATGTTCCAGTGATCAGTGATGATTGGTGGGGCAAACCTGGTTGTCGTGAGGACAAGTACTCAACGATGACATTCAGCGATGATCACACCATTCCGTGAACTGACAGAAGTTGGAAATATGGACCAATGGATTCCGACCTAGTGGCTTACCGATAACATCCCGGTCACGGGACTTGGGGATCCTGGGTTCAATTTCTGGATGGGAAATGGTTGCGCACTGTTAGAGAATCTCATACTAAGACGGGATAGTTGTCCAGTGCTCCCAATTCTCCAAGACTCCTCCAAATGATGTCAGTCCATGATAAATACCAGCTTGAAAAATCACCAAATCCGGATAAACTCCCAAATTCAATCGAAAATACAACTGTTCAGCACTCCCGAGTTTTCACTGTTCTCCACATGGTTTTCATTTGTGATAAAAATTACTGTGTAAACTAGTTTAATTTTTTCTAAGCTAATTTACAACAGACAGACAAACTTTATTGATAGGAGAAAGTCACTTCATTACTTACAGTTTACCACTCATCTACTGATTTTATATATGCAAAACTATTAATGAAGTATAAGTGATGTATTAATAATAACAAGGTTAAACTGTAAGCTAAAAGGTGGAGTTCAGTTTTATTGAATAGTCGTACTGCTTGTCATTTAAAGTGAAAACAAAAACTCCAGCTAAAGGTTTTCGTATAAATTCATAAAATTATCATCATTATTATTAAAAATTGTAAATTTCTGTTTGTTTTGTAACATATGAACTCGAGAAAGTAGAAAATATGACTACTGTTCAGAATGTGAAACCATCATAAATATATATCAGGTCACACTGAGTTCCTTGTTGCTTATTATTCTTATTATTATTTTGGTCATCTCATCTCCATCTTCAGTATCGAGTGAGTGTAGGCGGCAGCTGTTCATGTATGATGTCTGCTGTTTGTTGAAAATACTTTTCGTAATGTGTCAAGTCTCTGAAGCATCAAATGGAAGCAGTGAATTTACTGACATTGGTGTTTAAAATTCGAATCTTGTTCTTTATACTGAGTGCAGTACAGTACAGTACAGTAGAGTGTAGCGTAGTGTGGTGCAGTAGATCTCCGTCACACTGATTTAAGACTAATGAAGGGAGGTCTGTCTTGCTGTAGGTAGGTAGGTGGGTAGGGTGGTAGGGAGGTAGGCGAAAGAGACTACTTCCCTTCGCTTTCTCCTGCTGATGGTGATTGGTGCTTGTTGTTATCGCTGTTGCTGTTGTTGCTTGGGTATCTTCATCACTTTTATCTTCTCTATGTTCACTTGAATAAAATAAGTAACTTGAACATTATTTTCTATTGAGAAAACTATTTATTATAACTATATTTTTAATGAATGTTTACACACAATGATATTACAGACACAATGATGGTAATATTTTGAGCAAAACCAAATGAGATAACATTGTGTTTAAATATTCATTAAAATTATACTTATAATAATTCGATTCTGTCCACTGTGCACAAAATTATATAAGAAAACTATTGCTTACCTTTCACTGCTGTATTTGTCCTAATTCATTCTAAAGATGATTCCCTCTCAATCATAGAATGAAATAAACTACAAAAGTAATGAAAACCGCAAGGCGCTGAACAAATGATTGGTCCTAGCTTTGGACTCCGTAGAAGAGTGTTTGTGTGTATGCATTCCCTTAACTCTTAAGAGATATTAGAACAGATGGATATCATCAGTATACGATATGGAGGAACTTTATGCGAATGTAAGTTGTCACATTTCATATCAAGACACCAAATAGAAGCCAATGATAAAGAACATTTTAAAACTGAAGATAATAATGCAGACTACGATAAAAACTTTAAGACGAAAGGAAAAATGATAAAAGGAGGAAAGTTGTATAACACTGATGATATTCGTCGGGTTTATATGAAAATCAGGTAAAATTGTTTCTAACCAATTATAATGAGTTCTAAACAATAAAGAGAGATAGGTAATAATGATCGTTGTATACGACAGAATCTCTGAGTCTAAAGACGCTAACCACTGAATTTCAATATGGAATCAAGACAGTAACTGTCTTACTCAATATAAAACATGAAAGTCCTTGATAAGTTTATATACAAGATGAAGATTGCTCAGTGCAAAATCACCTTAAAATAGGATTAAATGAATATCTTAGTGCTTAAACTAGTTGATTACCTTTATATTTAAAATCGAAAAAAAATTTTCATCCTTCGGCTTAGTTTTATTTTTGAATAAAAGCAAACGTGGAGAATTCCATTCGTCTTCTGTAGTAGTGAGAACTTTAGAGTTATGATGACACCAAGTCACAGTAGGTCTTGGGTTCTATCCCTGGTGAGGCAAGGTCATGGTTGTGCACCGCTGATGAGTCATATACTAGGACGAAACAGCTTTCTAATGCTTCGAGTTTTCCAATATTTCTCCAACTGATGTCATTTCATAATAAATACCATCGTGTAATTACAGAAAAAGCTTCAAATAAGATGAATCATCCAGACCCTGAATTCCATTGCCAGTTATTATTATCAAACGAAAAATGGACTAAACGCAACCAGCCATCTAGTGCACATCTGTGCAGTAGATAATGAGCCTAATCTATTGTATGACGGCTAGCGACAATAACTGACTCCCTAAACCTCAGTAGGTAGAATGCAGTCCGAACCCGTGATGTGCTGGTTAATAGTTATCTCCCACTGAGCAACATCTCCAGTAGTTAATGATGGATCATGGCCAGCAGTGGAATCCAGGATGAGCACTTCGTCTTATTTGGGACTCGTAAGCCGGATGTACCTGCTTCCCAGTGAGTGATGTTGTTCCCACCAGGATTCGGACTCGCGAGCGATCGCTCCAAACGCCAGCTCATTGTCCACTACACCACCGAACCACCGGTCCATCATTAACGTAATTAGAAAGCAGGCAATATCCAGGCACCCGCACAGGAGCCCATATGCCAACAGAGACCGATCAATTCGGTCCAATCAATGACGGTATCATATAAAAACAATTATACTATCTCCGGTAGTTATTACCGAATGCAAACTTAGTAGACATCTTACCTACTTACACTGACCTACATAAGAAATGTGTGAAATACACGTGATAATGATGACTATGCATTACTTAGGAATGAATCAAACCCATTGAGGTTCAGTACAAGTAGAAACAAGACATTTTTCAACGATGACTTTCGAAAGAATAACAACGAATCCCTTTTTTTCTCTTTTCCCTTCAAACAAACTGTTTCAAAGCCAATGTAATCCAGAGTACACAGCTTCAAAGGACTTAAAGTGATGACATTTTTCATTTTAAAAGTAGTAAGTAGAACACTGTTACTATTTACCATAACTAAGGTGATTGGTGCGAAAAACGAATGAAGGATTAAAGCCAAATAGTGTCACCGAAAAGCACCAATCCGGTAATAATTCTCATCTGCCACAGTTCATTGTTATAAGTGGCATAATTACTAAAAAATGTAAAATTTGTTAATGAATAGGAATTTGACTGGTCGCTATAGGATAAGCAGTTTCATATTGTGTAGTCCTAAGTACACACCGAATTCTATCGATGATATTTGCAATATTGCTCCCAAGTTAGGAGACTCGTCTTTGTGGCGCACATTGGTGGTTGTTAGTTGGCTAAAGGCAATTGGCAGGAAGCTGTGGTGCATCTACAACCTCGACGGAACTCATGTCTTGCTTGAGATTCGAAACCCCACCTCGTAGTGCTGCTGTTAAATACGCTGCCAGTGAGTTATTCGCCCACGGCTGACCACCTGTAGAACTGGATTAAGCACACTAATTGGTAGCTGAAGGATAAGCAGTTTCATATCCTCTAGTCCTAAGCGCTAACGGCATTCTGTCGATTACTTTGTAATTTGGTCACCAGGCTGGGAGACTTGGAATCACGATGCACTATGATTGATACTGTTAGGAAATTTCATACACAGAATACTGGGTGATGATTGAAGGCGAACTGAAAATTTGGACAGCGGCCGGATTCGAACCAGTGACTTTGGACTGGAATGAGAAGTCCTGACTAGGCAGCCCGTATGAGCAAGATCAACAGATAGTAAGGTATCACAAATTCACATGCAAAACCCTTTGTGAATGAAATGAAATAAAAATTTGGTCAGCAGTTGAACCCCGTAGCTCAGTTGGTAAAGCACCGGACCGTAAACCGGTGGTAGCTGGTTCGAACCCCGTCCCGTTCCGGGTTTTCACTTCACCTTCAATCATCACCCAGTAGCATCGCTAGTCTGTCAAACTACAGTAATCTCAGACTGTCAAAGTGATATACAGAATAATTATTATTAAACGTATATACTAAAATTGGAAAGGAAGTTTTCATCATAGGCCTGTATCATCAAAATTAACGTTCACAACTAAATGGATACCAATTCTATGAAACCTCAATATTTCGTGACGATATGACTAAGGTTGAAAACATCTGCATTTCCACCCTGAACTAATATTCCGTGATAATTACCACCTTAAAATTAAAATCTCCATTATCGTACAGGATATCCTGAATTTCTAATGAGAAGCTATGAGCTGTGGGGTCAACCAGTCAGAAGGGAAATGGCTACCAACTGAAGACCTTGGACGTTAGTAATGCTATTTCGCAAATCGACAGAAGTTGAGACCTATAAACCATTGAATTTTTAACTAGTGGTTGAGTGTTTAACGCGTTTGCCATGAAACCTGGATGTCCTGATTTCGATCCCTAACCTAGTCGTGGGTGGATACTGCTGAGGAGTCCTGCACTAGGAAGCAATAGCTGTCCAGTGCTCCAGGGTTTTCAGTGGTTCTCCAACTGAAATCAGTCCGTGATGTATACCACCTTAGTATTCTTACCTTAATGTCTATCGATCATGAATTCGATTGTTGATGAGATTGACCTTATATAGCACTCATGATTCCTAAATTAAAACGAAAGTAAAGACCACAAATTATTTATCAATTTTAGTCAAATACTCGAAAATATTCGTCTTCAGGCGATAACTTCAAACAGAACTTGAGGTAACTTATTGTTTAACTGTGAAGATGTCTAATTTCTTCTAGCCTTATTGATTCAAAAGTCATGCGAACAAGTGGATAGTTTTATGGAGTTAATTAGAGGTTATATAATAATTTATGGTCAGTCTGTACAAAAATGAGTATAATATACATAATATGGTGTCAACAATGAGGACTAAAAGCGTTCTAGAATAAAATAGTGTTTCTCTTTGTTTATTTAAAATCCTCGAGGGCAATTCAATTTCAATGTTTCAATGGAAAAGTGAAGAAAAGAATCCCCTTCTTCTTATAAGATAAAGGAGAATTATTCATGCAATAAACCTTTATGTTGTAATTAATAATTTCTAAGCTTTTCACCCTTCGTGTGTATTTTTTGTTGTCAAGTCTTGCTTATATGTTTGTTTAAATACACTTCAATTGTATATTTCAATAATTAAAGAGTTTGTTTTAATATAGTTGATTTCTATTATGAATGCAAATACACAAATATAATTTATAACTGATGTCAACTTTTCACTCAGCGCCCATTACTTGCAATCATATTCGGTAAAGGCTTGATCATAGTTTTTTAAAGGGATTAAGTTTGTTGATCCTTGGGCGTAAACTATAAATACATATCTATACAGCCATTCACTGAACTTCCTACTAAATGAGATATTAACTTCTTTCAAGTTGTTATTCATCGTAGACTGACATCAGTTGGAGGAACAAAGGAAACCTGGGAGCACGGGACAGCTGTTTCGTCCTGGTATGGGACTCCTCAGCAGTGTGCACCCACGACCCCTCAGGGTCCGCGACCAGCGCGTTATCATCGAGCCACTTCTTTTGTAAGCGTAATTTACTACATGACGATAAAAACGCTCTAGTTATTGGAATGAGAATTCATGATAAAATTCAGACATATTAGTTTACTGCAGGCAATCAGAAAAAAGCTCTACTTCACCTAGATTCCGTATTTCTTATCACTCTTCGACAAGGCGTATTTACAACCTTGATGGAATTTATGGCTCTTCTCAGGTTCGAGCCAGTGTCACCCCGTGTTGGAGCTATTGACGTTACCACTGAGCTGTACTGACCACGGCTGATCTCCTGTGGGACTGGATTACGTGCATTGAAATGATTATTACTGCTAGCTGATATCACTTGAATAACCAATGAAAATGTTTCTATAAATGATAATTTGTTTTATTGTAGCATTAGTTTTTTATACCAGAACTCTCTATATTAGTAGAATAATTCTGATATTCCATGAGGATAATTCTATGTAAAAGAGACATCAAAATTCATTCGTTGTCATTTTCGAACGTATGTAAGCGTTTGGTGTTTTTAAGTATGAAAAACATATGTTGAAAACTAGCGAAATATGCCACTACTGAACAACTTGGGTGGTCAGAAACCACTGAAGTTGATCTGTAGATGTCACTAACCAATGCAGTGTAACCTAAACACCGGACGATCGTTCCACTCGTTATGGGACCGAGTTTACCACAGCCGTACCTTGACAATTTCAGCACAAAGAGCCAAATCAGTTCATATCAGTCAAGCTTGGCTCCAAATGATAGAAACGGCTGTCCGATGTTTAGATCACTCTTATCTGACTTGCGAAATCTACAGATTAACTTGAATGGTTTCTAACTACTCAAGTTACTTTATGATATTTGTGCCAGAGATCCCACCTTGTGATCTCGACTGAGTGGTTTCCAGTGGAAACCCTGTTGAAATCATATTTGGACAGTTGAAAACCCATTGAGCTATAAGAAATATCAACACGGACGGTACATTTTGTAAATCACTTGCAAACTGATCATCCTATGTGTTGGAACCACAAAGTAATGCTTGTTTTAGACATTAATTGACCGATAAATAATGAGAATTAATTCACTAACCTGAGACACGTGAAACCAACATCTACCATAAGTAGTAACATAGGTTGACTGAAAATAGGTCTAAGAGTAGTGAAACTCAAACATGTCAACAGTACTTAAAGTTTCCTACCATTTATATGAGTAGCGTAAGTAAGCGTAGACTTCTTGGTTAAAGTTCAACTAAGGACTAAAATTCATGATTTACTGATGCTGATAATTTCCCGTTGATTACTACACTGAAGCGAAGTGGCCGGTCTCTATTGATATACAGACTCCCTCGATGGATGCTTAAATATTCCCTGAAGTTTCACTCTGATATATTTGTTTGGTGAAGGCACTCGTGACTTAATAGCTTAGTAGATAATGCTTTTACATTTGAAGCAGTGGGTGCTAGGTTTGAGCTCCTGTAGGAGAAACATCACTTGCTGGGATGCAGATACATCTGTCTGATAGAAGTTTCAAATCGCATGAAACATGTTGCTTGGATTCCACAGATAACTACTACCAAGAAAATAAACTAAAAATCAGGACGGCATACTTTGGAAGACAAATCCGTAAATCAACCACAGCTCTGTAAATGTAATTATATCTTATCCTTGCTAAACTATTCAAAACACTTTTGAATGTCCTGTCTATCAATTATTTAAATGTTACACTGGAAGACAGTCCCGTTTATTTAAAAGTTATAACTACTGATCGGAAACTGACCATTCCCTTAGTATTTCTACTTTGAAATTACAACGCCAAAAGTCATTTTTAATCTCAGAGGATAGAAATTTTTATCAAGCTATATGACAAACTAGAACTTAGGGTCACTTTTGGTGTATATAATCCACACAGTAGGTCCTCTTTTGTGACACTTTAGTCACGATTCTTTTCATGATAAAATGACAGTATCCTGAAGTTTTTATTTTAAGATTAAATATACCATTTACTTTCAAAATGGTTTTCACTATCGACCGATATCATTCAGAAAGCAAAATAGAAAACCTGGAAGTATTAGACAGTTGTTTCCTCCTAGTTTGAGACTCCTTGACACTGTATACCTAACAACCGTTGAATGTACACAGCCCAAGACTATGAGGTCTCATGCAGAACACGATCCTATTCAGCTACCGAGGTTGGATTTCCAATGATCCATTATATCCTATTTCTATCGCTTCATGACGTAGCAAGACCATTATCCTTTGCCGTAGGTGGGTATTCTTAGTCACTTTCAAACTGGGTGGCTTCAGAAGTCATGACTTCTTATTAGAAGTTCGGAAAATTCATTTAGAAGCAAATCTTTAGTCAACCCTAGACAGTAATTCTAATTGGTGACCAGTAGAGACTATATATATATATATATAAAGTAATATGCAGTGAAGTGTAAAATTCAGATATCATCGTATGTTCCCCGAAATTGATGATTTAATTTCATCTAGCCGATAATCAAACTAGGTTAAAGTTATTCCACATGAATGAACTATTTACTCAACAAAGAAATGAGCACTCAAGCCTAGTAACTATACTTTAATAGATATTGAAACCATTTAAGGCCAACTATTCATTTGTTTACTTAAAGTCCTGAATAGCAATATCGAAAAACAGTTTGATGCTGATTTGGGGTAAGAAGAACTAATCCCGCAGCTACTGTAACTACACTGAACGGATAGTTATGCATCATGAATTCATATAGCAGTCAAGCAAACCCTTGGTGATGCAAACAAAACAAAGATCTGGTCAGGGGCGGAGTCTCATAGCTCAGTTGGTGCAGCATTGGGTCTATAACTCACTGGTTCGAATTCTGCCCCAGCCTCAATTTATTACTTCATCTTCAGTTATCACATGGCATCAATAAGGATGAATCTGCCAAACCATAGCTGTCTCAGATACTTAAACCAATAAGCTGATATTTATCGAATGACTTTTGAATCATAGGGAGTTATTTTATATTGGTCACAGAAACCTTGATAATATGCAATCAAGATTCTTGTTGAAGCTGAGCTCCTCAAAACTTATGCAGACAGTTTCCAATAATTACTCAATATTTTAATGACTTGTTCCAACTTTTGATTTGAAATGAATGTTTTAAGGTAACAATCACACAAAAAGTAGTTGTACCATTCTCCGTGTTAACCAATCTTTGTGAATCTCCGCTGTTGATTGAATCAAATCGACCTGCCACTATTGATATGTGGCCTCCTCTGCAAATGCCTCGATAATGCCTGCGTTCTAATTATATCAGTGATATGCCAATACAGATCCACCAATTCGGTCCAATGAACGACGGCGTAATACAAGCAATAACACTAGTATATTGTTTAATTTTAAAGTTTTCGATTTCAGGTTGGTATTTATTATGGAGTTGGAGAAACACTGGAAACCTAGGAGTACTGGATACCTGTTTTGTCCCATGGGTCATAGGTGCGAATTGCTGAGGAGTCTCAGACTAGCACGAAACAGATGTCCAATGCTCTCAGGTTCTTATTGTTTCTTTATACTGACTAATTAGTTTATATGAAAGAAGGAGACAAACTTTACCTAGAGGGAAAAGTAAACAAAACGAAGAGAACCTCATGTTTCAAACAGGTATATCTAGTTGAGACGAACTGCATTGTGGAAATAAGCACACCGAGCTATTAAACTGATGAAGCCTTAAGTGGATGCCTTCAAAATGTTTCAGTTACTATTTGGAGAAACATCGGAAACCTGGAAGCACTGGACAGCTGTTTCGTTTTAGCATAGTACGCCTCAGCAGTAAACACTTTGAATGGGTAAAAATAATTCAAAAATTTCATAACTCCAAGTTAGCTTGTTGCCATCAGATTGCTCGATCAGGATCTAGTAGTTGAAATATTCTAACCCCATAACAATGACATCTACAAGTATTTGTTTTCACCGTATAAGATCACCTCTTAGACTTATTTTGAAGTATATGGCTCCGAAATTATGACGGATACTCATGTCATCGACCAACTTACATTGTGAATTAAAGTCATACATCTTACCGCGAAGTCGAAAATCATCCGCTTCTGCGTGATGAAAGAATGATGTCAAACATTGCTAAAAAGTCCTAAACACATTCAAAACAACTACCCAATGCTGGGTAGTTTTGGATAATTCTTAGGGTATATAGTTTGTTTTAAATTTCACTAATCTGTAAGATATAGTAGATAGTGTTCCAATATTGTTATAGTATGAGTATTATTTAGCAAGTGGATCCATGGCTCAATGGTTCTAGGTGGTTGGCTATCAGCTAGTGTGTCGTGGGTTCGAACACCACCCGACCTACTGGACAGCCAGGTAGTATCATTCCCTCTCTCCTAATGAGTGTGGCTCATTGCCTGCTACAAGAATGTGTACAAGTTTGCTGAGTGCACTTCAATCTTTTTCATCGAACTCCACTCGATTATCTGGTAAATAATACTGTATGCTATGTTTTTTAATTTTTGTCTTTTGGGTTCCTAGTGGAACATACGGCTTCACTACCACGTTGCCATTTCACTCTCTCCTCTTCTCTACAGTCTTTTCAACCTCGATTAACCACTCCCCACAAACTTTCATCTCTTCCCCACATAATCTCCCCCATCCCACCCTCACATGACACGACCAACTCGTCGTTTCCCACTATGGGCTCTACTCGACGGTCTGGCATGGCCTGATGCATGATTTCTCCAAATCGTCTTCTCAGTGTACGCCCGATCCAATCCAATCCACCTCCACTTCTATCTGCATGTATAGGATAAACTAACCTAATCTACAATTACCCTCATAACTCAATATCCAAGTTCTATACTAAAATGAATGATAGAACTCTGTAATATTGAAATTTTATTATTAACAGTGATCCCTTTTAACTTAGTTCAGTACTTAAACATAAACTCAAGTACTCTCTGTTACTGAACAATCTGAAAATGAAATTCATTTAAATGAATACTACTTTTTTAAGTAATATGATAATCTAATGTCTTCATTAGTTGATGCTAAAACAAATGAACATGGTAAAAATCTACACAGTAGACAGACAAGGCTGTCTATTATCACCCATGATATTCCTGATTGTAGTCGACTGAACTGGATCATGCAACAAACAGTGAGGAGCGAGAAGAGGGGCATAGGCTGGCTCGACCGGAGAAAAGAACCTAGAAGATTTAGATTTCGCTGATGACTTGTGTCTAATGTCACACAAACTTGAAGATTTACAGGCGAAAACTAACAAGTTGGCAGGAGAGGTGAGGCAGAGCAGTGAAGATGGGACTTCAAGTGAATGTAGAGAAGATAGAGGTGATGAAGATACCCAACCAACAACAACAAGCTCCAATCACCATCAATGGGAGGAACTTGAAGGAAGTAGCCTCCTTCACCTATTTAGGCGGGTAGCACTGTTTCAACTACAGGCGACACAGGCACAGATGAGGACGTCAAAGCCAACCAGGATCGGAAAGACAGCAAGACAGGCCTCCCTTCATCAACCTGAAACCAGTGTGGAGATCTTCTGCACTCAGCATAAAGCCTGAACAACTAATAATAATAATAGACAGAACTTGTTTATTTATTTTGGGTTTTTTATGAAATCATTGAGTGATTTAATTAATTATGTCATTTATTAGAGTAAAACATATAATGAATCTCAGTTGTTTTTTTCATGGGTAATATGAAGGCAAAAAGTTTAAAATGGCGCATTCTTTAAGAAATCAACAGTAATCAGTTAACTGATGACAGCTAATTGTTATCGTTAGTGTAAACAATGAATTTCAATTAGACTGAATAATTTCTGTCTAATTTAATTAAAATCCATATAGTTGTGTTATCTATCAACTTTTGAACAATTCACACTACCATTATTAAAACATACACATCCACACAACATTATTACCATTTGGAACTTGGTTACTGTCATATTTCCAGTTTAAGGTGTCGCATTACCTACCCAAAGATGTTATTGTTGAAAAAAAGTAATTCTACTCACTTGTTACTAAGCTACTATAGGTGGGTGTGTATGCGTGTGTGATGTCAAATAACTGAAGGTATGAAAAGGCACCAAAAATGACCGATTGGACAATTGGTTAAAGATAAACACCTGTGTGGTAAGAAGTCAGTGTCCTAAGTCGATTAGCTCAACCAACGATCAAGTAGGATACTTCACCTACCTAA
The DNA here is from genome assembly GCA_944470555.2 of Heterobilharzia americana. NCBI lineage: Eukaryota > Metazoa > Platyhelminthes > Trematoda > Strigeidida > Schistosomatidae > Heterobilharzia > Heterobilharzia americana. The sequence goes on along the minus strand of OX104128.1, from coordinate 67,414,509 downwards.
TCGAACTTGGCTTAAATTAGTAGAAGAAAACCTGATTTAATGTTGAAGGGGCAATTATATGTCATTGATTCACACAGAATCAGGAGAAAATATCAGCGATTACAGAGAAAATGAGACTTCATTATCACTCCTGCTTCACAGTTTATTTAACTAGGGGTCGAGCTGAAGTCCTTGTACTTATTCGCATGTATATACGAATCAGTCTTCTAAAGAAGTCTATCTTGGTCTCAGTGAACTCTAAATTTAGATTGATGAAGCATCAAAAATCAAATTTCTACATCAAATTATGGGATGGCTTATTTGAACACGTAGCTGTCATATGAAGTAAAAGGCGAATCTTTACAGAGAGAGAGAGAGTTCTGTGTGATAAAGACTACCTAAGACGCGAGGCCAAAATCAACTCCTGTGATGCGAACCGCAGAATTAACCTGTATCTAGTAAGTACTTCTTGTGACTATGAATTAAAAATACTTCCTTATCCATAGAATGGTTTACACATAATACACATTGTTAGCAGTTACTGTATCCATTGACAACAATGAACTGAAATCACCTGGACACTGAATCAAGGTCCGAAACTGGTGCGATTTTTGAGATGCTAAAACTTACAGAACTAATTAGATAATACTTGAGCTTGGGAGTATAAACTGAACTCCGGATACTTCATGCTAAAATCAGAATACCTCAAAAGATCTAGACAACTACACATTTCAACCCTCGGTCTTACGGAAACACAAACTGGTGCTGAAGTGTTCAGTTTTCTTACTGAATTGCATATTTTAGTGTTCAATATGAGATGTAAGCCAGTAACAAATGACGTCATGCTTTTACAGTCTCTAGTCATGAATTTGATGTGGGAAAAACTTAGCACTATAACAAGGTTAATCATACATTGCTTACTGCTTAATCAAAGCATTTTCTTGAGTAAACAATTTTATCACATTTTCTAGGAAATCTGTATATATTTGCTTAAGGCATACAGCATTAATGTTAAGGTTTCCATCACTTTTTTAAATACATCAGTGGAAGGACATTTTTTCTCAGAGTTCAGTCAATTGTATTTATGAATAGAGGAGAAAATTATTAGTTTTGAAGACAGTTTTTATCACAAACTAAGATGAGGCGTTTCATCCTGATTCGTTACTCCTCAAAGATGACCTGCATGAATCTAAAAGGACGTAAAAAGTAAAAGGGTTGCGAATCATAAGCAGCATGCCGCTAGTAAGGTGACGTGTAACAATTCACATGTCATCGTTTCAAAACTCATTTGACTCCTAATATAAAGTGAAAATGATTCATTCCCAACCTCATTGGACTAAAAAGTATGACTGCCAATTAGCACTGTGGGAAATTAACTTTGAAGCAATTTCATAATCAACCTTGCCTAGTTAAATAGTACACTAGTTACTAGCCGGTTCTAAGCCCGGATAAACAGGGAAGGTTGAGCATATCGCTAACAACCCTACCCCGTAAAACCAAACCAATCGATAAACAAACCTCAAAGAACAGACAAAAGATAAAAATAAAAATAAATTTATTCTTCGCTGGAATCGGGGAGACGAAATGACGCCGGTTGGTGAAAACCTTCGGGAGGCCAATCGGCCGATGTGTCTTCTCTTCTCTCGATGAAAACAAAAGTAAACATGGGGATATGGAATATCCACACCATGTTTGAACCTAATAAGGCAGCCCAGGTTTCAAAAGAGATGAGAAGATATGACACAGAAGTGCTTGGAAACTGCGAAAGCAGATGGAATGGAAGTGGACTCTCCAAACTGTCAACCGAAGAGTCAATAATCTACTCTGATATTGTCACCCAGACGACAACCACGAGCACACTCAATAATGGAGTGGCTATCATGATTTCCCCAACAGCATCGAAGACTCTCATGCAGTGGGAACCAGTCTCCTCCTGCAGGATCATAACAGCAAGATTCAATTCAAAAAGGAAGGAAAGTTACAATCATACAATGCTATGCACCTACAAATAATGCAAACCAAGAGAAGGAGGAGGAATTCTACAGACAACTGCAATCAGTACTGGACAAGACCCCACGCCAGTTGGCGACATCAAAATTCTAATAGGCGACATGAATGCCAAACTAGGAGCGGACAACACGGGAACAGAACTCATCATGGGTCGAGAAGCACTCGGTGAAATGAACAAGAATGGAGATCAGTCTGCAGACTTCTGTGCATTCAACGATTTGGTGATTGGAGGTAGTGTGTACAAACACAAGGATATCCACAAAGCGACATGGATTTCACGAGATGGACATACCACACTAAAAATGAGATCGACTTGATTTCAGTGTGAAGAAAGTGGAGACGCGGCCTACTGGACACAAGATCAAGAAGGGGAGCAGATGTAAGTTCACATTACTCACTTTCTATTGCAAGGAACCTTTCAAATCAAGCCGAAAGCCTTCAAAGAAACAGTTGATAGACTATAGTTCAAGTTCAACATCCAGAAGCTGAAGGACAAAACTACAAAGGACATCTTAACGTCAGTCATCAGGACAAAATAGGAGACATTAGACAACATCCTTGAGGAAACCTCCGTGGAAGAACACTTGAACTCTTTGAAAAAGACGTGGAAGGAAACCTTGTTAGGAAAGAAGAAGAAGCAAGAGAAGGAACACATATCCACAGATACATGGAAGCTGATAGAGTGGGGGGAGGAAGATGGTGAAGCAGAAGATGAACCAATGCAGCGCAAGGATGCACAACGAAAAGACGAACTGCATACAACGTATAAAACACTACACTGGACAAAGAAATAAAGAAGAGTGCACGCAAAGACAAAAGACACTTCTATGACACATTCGTATGTGAAGCAGAACAGGCTGCTGGTAGGAGAGACCTGACAACATTATATCAAATAACCAGGCTAGTATCCAGAAAGAGATCAATGCAGACAAAACAACTGAAAGATAGTGAAGGAAACTTACTTACCAAAGAGGAGAAACAAGGAAAACGATGGTCTGACCACTTCAAAATAATTTTGAATCGACCAGCACCACCAACTGCAAATCGCCCAGAAATACCACAAGCAACCCAGCCACAGAACTACCAGTGAACACAGGCCCCCCGACAAAAGCAGAAATACTGAAAGCCATAAAGTTACTGAAATTTAGGAAAGCAGCAGGACGAGATGTAGTCCCCCGAGAAGCAGTGAAGACACGCTGAGATAGCAGCGGACATGTTCATACCAATATGCACAAAGTTTGCAAGGAAGAAAGGAAAGGTACTGGCCCATTCATAAGAAGGTATACCTTGTCAAATTCCCAAAGAACGGTGACCTAAGTATATGAAAGAACTGGAGCGGAATCATGCTCCAGTCCACCCCAAGCTAAATATTAGGCCGAATAATCCCAGAGACACTAAAAATTCTCTCCATTCAAAATTACATCCGGAAAAGGTTGGCTAGCTGGCTGGCTGGCTGACTGGCTTCAGGAAGAACAAATCACGTACCGATCAAATTGCAACGCTACGCATCATCATACAACAGGGCATAGAATGGCAGTCAACTCAAATCGACCTCAAATTCATCCACTTTGAAAAGGCCTTCGACAGCGTCGACCGACAAGTAATTTGACAGGCAGCTGCTACTTCAACACTACACAACGCTTTCAGTGACACAAACCTTTATCAACCTCATTAAACAGATATGTGATGAGGCTAAATGCTAAGTGATCCAAAATAGAAAGCTGAGAAATGCCTCTGAAGTGAAGACAAGGTTGACGCCTACTATCATGGATGATCTTCCTGAATGTTGTCGACTGGACTGGACTGGACTGGACTGGACTGGACTGGACTGGACTGGACTGGACTGGACTGGACTGGACTGGACTGGACTGGACTGGACTGGACTGGACTGGACTGGACTGGACTGGACTGGACTGGACTGGACTGGACTGGACTGGACTGGACTGGACTGGACTGGACTGGACTGGACTGGACTGGACTGGACTGGACTGGACTGGACTGGACTGGACTGGACTGGACTGGACTGAATCATGCAGCAGACAACTGTGAGGAGCTGTAAGAAGAGCGGCATACGCTGGCTGCAGCGATAAAAAGACCCCAGGAGAAGATTTCGATTTCGTCAACGATCATGATTTGTGCCTAATGTCTTGTCGCACAAACTCGAAGATCTACAAGCGAAAACCAACAAGTTGACAGAAAAGGTGTGGCAGCGAAATCGGGACTTCAAGTGAATGTAGAGAAGATGGAGGTGATGAAGATACCTAACAAACCAACCAACACCACTACCACCACCACCACCATCAACAACAACAACAACTACAAAAAGAAGAGACACCAATCATCATCAACGGGAGAAACCTAAAGGAAGTTGTCTCTTTCACCTACCTACCCGCCTAGGCAGCATCGTTCCAACTGCAGTCGGCGGTACAGGCACAGACGAGGATGTCAAATCCAGGATCCGAAAGACAGCAAGACAGACCTTCCTTCATCAGTCTCAAATCAGTGTGGCGGAGATCTACTGCACTCAACTCAGTATGTGTAACAAGATCCGGATTTTCAACAGTGATGTCAAGTCAGTGCTTGTATATGGCTCAGAAACTTGGCGCGTCACGAAAAGCACTTCCAACAGAATACAGACATCATACATGAACAGCTGCCGCCTACACTCACTCAATACTGAAGATGGAGATGAGATGGCCAGAATAATAAGCAACAAGGAACTCAGTGTGACCTGACAACGAACCAACCAACCAACCAAGAAGGCATCGCCCAACAAGTATGCAGAAGAATAAAGTGGAGATGGATAGGGCATATACTGAGAAGGCGGATTGGGGACATCACGCGCCAAACAGGCGAGGTCGTTGAATGGAAGTCGAATGGGAAATGACGAGTTTGGTGTCCGAGTTGAGAGTGACATGGAGGAGAGGAGATTGTGTGAGGGAGAGATGAAAGTTAGTGGGCAGTAGTGGAGCGATGTTCAAAAGACTGCATAGGAGAGAGTGGAATGGAGACGTGCTAGTGAAGCCGCATGTTCCACTAGGAACCTAAGGGAAAAACTTTTAAAAAGTAATAAAAAGAGATCCAATCAGTAATTGGGTATCATAGCTCAGTTGGACCTGTAGTGTGAAGGTCACGGGTTTGAGTTCTGCTACAGCTCCGATTTTCAGTTCGCCTTCCAATATTATCTAGTGTGAATCATACAACTCTACCAAAACAACAGCTGTCTCAGATAGTCAAATTATTGACTTAAAAATCTATCTAAGAGAAGAGAAAAACACTTGAAATTGAAGACAGTAAGTCGAATTTTGATTGGCAATTAAACAGAAGTTTGGCTGGATTTAACGTTTATAACTTCTCTTATCTGTCACACTTATATTCATTTCTCTCATACCCTTTTGTTGTGACAGAATGTCATATTTGTTTTACAGTATTTTATCCAATCTCTTTTCAGACATTTTTATTAAACTTTGAAAAAATATTAACCAATCGTAACACTAGAAATTTATCTATGACTATGCCCCGAAATACTTTTCACCTGTTAACAAAGGGGGATGTTAGTTACAGCGTGAAAGCATAACAATCCCTTCATCTCTAACTTTGAAAAAAGAGTCATATTAAACTCTTCGGTTTATTTAGTATAACAGCTTAGTAGTGAATATAAACTATCAAGCAATTGGACTCTAAGTGAAGTTCGTTTCATTTATTTCTGATCCACTGACGGAATCAAACATCGATTCGGAAAATAATAAAGGTGAATATCTTGTTTTAAATATGAATGTAATTGATAATATTATTTATATTATCTTGGCTTATATTCATCAACAGCATGAGTGGTTAAATATTGTTTAAAAAGAGGTCAGTCAGATCAGCAGTGGAATCACTGTATGACCGCTTCGCTCGATTGGAGTCGAGCGAATCAGCTGTGATCCAGTTGATGAAATCTAGAGACTATATTGATTGGTTTCCGATTACTCAGGTTGCTGAGTAGTAACATATTTCCCTAGTTCGTTACTCTTTTATGTCAGAGATCCCAACTTGCGTCCCAAACATGAACTGTTGATAACACAGTCGGGTAAGTGGAAAAACGGCTGTGAGAAATGTCACCATCTGTAAGTTATTCGCAACTCGATCACCCTATTTGCGCATACCATATAGGTTCCCTGGCCAGATTCAGGCAACCTGAGCTAATTCAACTCTATGAGTTGGATTTGTCCGAATGCACGGCTGAGGAGCTCTGCCTCAAGTGAGTGAAACGGCATTTTGATGTTTTAACCGCCCTTATCTGGTTAGCGAAATGTACAGACCAGCTTGAATGGTTTCGAACTACTCAAGTTGTTCAGTGGCATATTTCATACATACACTGTTTTCTTATATTTCCCTGGCTTCATCAAACAAGACATTAGGCTGTAGCTTACTGGGATAATACTAAACTGTTTAGCGATGTATATTGCTTAGAACGAGTAGAATAATCTTGAGTTGGGAAATATGAGTTTTCTTTATTGATTTTACCTCCCGTTGTGCATACAATAGAAGTATAATTCTGAAGTTGGCGTCTAAGCCTCGACTTAGTGATTTGGTAGATATATTTCAGATGAAACAGAAGTTTTCAGCTACCCTCAGGATATACCAGAAACTTTGTGGATACTTATTCTATCTGCCTGTCTTTGTTCGAGAACTGAATCCTTGCTATATGTTGTTAAAGTTTGTAAAAGCTTAGTTGACGCTTATCTGATTCTACCATTCGATCAAAAAAGTATCTTCACTTCGGGTCAGTGTTTTGAGAAGTTTTAATTAGTGGGATATTTACCAAAGATTAGGTGGTACCGGATTTGATCTTAAGAATGCGAGTGTTACATACTCAGAAACAGTGGTTAGTTAGCGCTCCATCGTATATACTAATATTTCACTCAACCGAAAAGAGGCTTTCATCGCATAATAGCAACTGTCTCTAAGTCATATTAGTAAGCTGACTAGTGATCGTACATTACGTGTTAGTGTCAGCCAACTTATTCACCAGATTATCATTACAGCATACCCACTTTGCTATTGGTTATCACTGGGATGGAAAAAGTAGATTGTTACTTCTCCGTGATGACTTGATTTAACCTAAGGTACACATAGGCATCTTTATGGAGGCCAAAAAATAAATTTCAGATTCCGCCATTTGATGTTCACCCAGTTTCTCAATGAATGGAAAAAAGCGGTTAGAAGACAGCCACATTAGAACGCCCAAAAATACAAAATGCAACGGTATATATATATATATATATATATATATATATATATATATATTCTAAGGCTCTGTCTACCTCAAGGCCTTTCTAGATTTGAACATCATCTCCAATTTGTCTCTTTATTATTCATAATTTTATTTTTCCCTTAGGTTCCTAGTGGAACATACGACTTCACTAACACGTCTCCATTCCACTCTCTCCTATGCAGTCTTCTGAACATCGCTCCACTACTGCCCACTAACTTTCATCTCTTCCTCACACAATCTCCTCTCCTCCATGTCACTCTCAACTCGGACACCAAACTCGTCATTTCCCATTCGACTTCCATTCAACGACCTCGCCTGTTTGGCGCGTGATGTCCCCAATCCGCCTTCTCAGTATATGCCCTATCCATCTCCACTTTATTCTTCTGCATACTTGTTGGGCGATGCCTTCTTGGTTGGTTGGTTGGTTCGTTGTCAGGTCACACTGAGTTCCTTGTTGCTTATTATTCTGGCCATCTCATCTCCATCTTCAGTATTGAGTGAGTGTAGGCGGCAGCTGTTCATGTATGATGTCTGTATTCTGTTGGAAGTGCTTTTCGTGACGCGCCAAGTTTCTGAGCCATATACAAGCACTGACTTGACATCACTGTTGAAAATCCGGATCTTGTTACACATACTGAGTTGAGTGCAGTAGATCTCCGCCACACTGATTTGAGACTGATGAAGGAAGGTCTGTCTTGCTGTCTTTCGGATCCTGGATTTGACATCCTCGTCTGTGCCTGTACCGCCGACTGCAGTTGGAACGATGCTGCCTAGGCGGGTAGGTAGGTGAAAGAGACAACTTCCTTTAGGTTTCTCCCGTTGATGATGATTGGTGTCTCTTCTTTTTGTAGTTGTTGTTGTTGTTGATGGTGGTGGTGGTGGTAGTGGTGTTGGTTGGTTTGTTAGGTATCTTCATCACCTCCATCTTCTCTACATTCACTTGAAGTCCCGATTTCGCTGCCACACCTTTTCTGTCAACTTGTTGGTTTTCGCTTGTAGATCTTCGAGTTTGTGCGACAAGACATTAGGCACAAATCATGATCGTTGACGAAATCGAAATCTTCTCCTGGGGTCTTTTTATCGCTGCAGCCAGCGTATGCCGCTCTTCTTACAGCTCCTCACAGTTGTCTGCTGCATGATTCAGTCCAGTCCAGTCCAGTCCAGTCCAGTCCAGTCCAGTCCAGTCCAGTCCAGTCCAGTCCAGTCCAGTCCAGTCCAGTCCAGTCCAGTCCAGTCCAGTCCAGTCCAGTCGACAACATTCAGGAAGATCATCCATGATAGTAGGCGTCAACCTTGTCTTCACTTCAGAGGCATTTCTCAGCTTTCTATTTTGGATCACTTAGCATTTAGCCTCATCACATATCTGTTGAATGAGGTTGATAAAGGTTTGTGTCACTGAAAGCGTTGTGTAGTGTTGAAGTAGCAGCTGCCTGTCAAATTACTTGTCGGTCGACGCTGTCGAAGGCCTTTTCAAAGTGGATGAATTTGAGGTCGATTTGAGTTGACTGCCATTCTATGCCCTGTTGTATGATGATGCGTAGCGTTGCAATTTGATCGGTACGTGATTTGTTCTTCCTGAAGCCAGTCAGCCAGCCAGCCAGCTAGCCAACCTTTTCCGGATGTAATTTTGAATGGAGAGAATTTTTTAGTGTCTCTGGGATTATTCGGCCTAATATTTAGCTTGGGATGGACAGGAACATGATTACGCTCCAGTTCTTTATATGATGTTCACCAAAGGCAAATCAGGAAGCTGCCTCATAGAAAAAGTTATTTCCTTCTTTTGTCCCTCACTTCTAAAGTTATTGAATTATTCATCATTTCCATGAATAATAAACAGACGATTCCCAATCAGTTTAACATGCGCTTATTTCCTCCCATTTCTTGAATATTTTTTGTCAATCATTTTTATATTAAGGCCTATAGAGATTGAAATCTGATGTACACTTGCGTTTACTAGTATGAAATACGGCACCAGATACTTTCATTTCAAACTGATAATATTAGGCATAAAAATGGAGGTCAGCAAACTCTAACGTACTAATACAATAGTAAGGCAGGACATATGATGATGATCTGTTGACGATTCTAATACAGAGGCAAAGTAACTGTCAATTACTAGTGAGTTCTAGAAACTTTAGTTATTGTTTGTTTGTGATATGAACGACAGCCTAATCAGACTCTTATCAGAAACCGAATTAGTCAATCAAATTCATTACTAAGTTGCTTACTGTCCAAATTTTCATTTTCAGATTTAAGGCCTTGTCATTGTCGAAAATGCAGGAGACCGATAATTCTTCTACCACTACTACTACTAATAATAATAATGAAATACCATTAAATTCATGTAATAGAAATATTTCTTCTTCATCTTCACACAAAACAATTTGTTCACCTTCAGAAAATCCTACTTCATTTCATCAAGGATCAAGTTCATCTCAGCAAATATGTAATTATGATTTATCGTCAACAACTTATAAAGACTGGTTATACATTATGAATCAATTACATAATGCAACTAGTTCACAGCAATCATCTAATCATCCTCAGTATCATATTGAACCAAATAAAATCACACTGTATACAACATGTTCATCACCTACGCTGGCAACAACTAATCTTAATTTATCAACAAATCGAATAAATAAGTTAAAAACTATGTCTAATTTCATCGAGAAACTACCTGAAAACAAGATGCAAACATCTTTTTTAAATATTAATAATTTAATATCACAATATTACTATTATTATTATCATTACGGTTTACAAAATGCTCAAAAATTTCTTGATTGTCAACAAAATTTAGTCAGTAATAAATCAAGGGAATCTAATAATATTTCAATAAATCAAACAGAATTAAATGAAGCAATGGCAATAAAAGAAAAACAAAATTCATTGAAACATTTAACAACATCATGTTGTACAACATCATTATCAACTTTTACTAAATCTATTAGTGAAAATACTCACTTATATTCTTCATCTAAATATCCACCGATTTTGTTTGAAGGTAAATTAATTTTCTTATGTGTTGTATTTTTTTTTATACTAAGTGAGTAACACGAGAAATTCTATTCGATATTTAGAAGTAGTATTCATCATGGACTGATATCAGTTGGGGAACCATTGAAAATCTAGGAGCACTGGACAGCTATCTCGTCCAACTAGTATGGGACTCCTCAGCAGTACGCATCCACCACCTGGCTAGGGATCAAACTCAGGACCTTCAGTTCCACGGCGAACACGTTAACCATTCAGCCACTGGGTAGGTTTTCAGTGGTTCACATTCACCAACTTCTGTCAATTCACGATATAGTGCGACTGTCACCTAAGGTCTTCAGTCAACATCCACTTCACTTCCGACTGGTTGACCCCACAGGTCATGGCTTCTCATTAGAACTTCCTAACATCCATCTGGAAGCCGACCCAGTGGCTGAATGGTTAACGTGTTCGCCGTGGAACTGAAGGTCCTGAGTTTGATCCTTAGCCGGGTGGTGGATGCGTACTGCTGAGGAGTCCCATACTAGTTGGACGAGATAGCTGTCCAGTGCTCCTAGATTTTCAATGGTTCCCCAACTGATGTCAGTCCATGATGAATAATACTTTTGAATTAAAAATCCCCATCCGTCTTAAAAATATTCTCTCTACTTGATATTATTGCTCATGATAGAAATAATCAGATTATTTGGAATTTTTCTCCTTCCGAATCCTTCACTTTCAACGAGTTGATGCGAAAATACGAATCTTATTCTATGTGGCCCAAAAGATGTCATTGGGGAATAAGAATTAGCTTAAACACATGTTGCCTTAAGAAAATCTAACTGAAGTTAACAGTTAGTTAGTATTCTGATTTTGAACTTTTTGGTATTCCATGTTTTTCGGTATCTTTTTTCAAAATTGAAGTAAAAATTACAAACCTGAGAGATTGACAACCCCCTTCTGACTTACCGATCATTGGTGATGCACCCATTCGAATCGGTACTTAGACTTCGGATCATCCCATCCCATTTCAGTTAAAGTAGGCTTAACTGAATGCTTAAGTGATAGAGCGAAAAAGCTTACTAGTGGACCAGAAGATCTTCGACAAGAAATTAGGCACATCAGGAATACTTTACGTCTCAATAATTACCCACCAAAATTTATAAATAAATTCATAAGAAATCGAACGAAAAATATTAGCAGTGGTAGTAGTAATAATAGTAATATAGGTGTTATTAATAATGATTCCACTACTTATGGTAATAATGGCGACAGGGTTAAGAGAGCATTCAAAGCCTCTGCTGTGTTACCATACAAGGAAGGCACCTCAGAAGCATTACGAAGAATTCTCAATAGAGCTGGGATTAAAGTGACATTCAAACCAACGAACTAGCTTACAAACAAGCCTTGTAGGTTAAAATATCCTATCGCTGAAATTAAGCAAAATAATCCAGGATGCGCATTTCGTCCTATTTGGGACTCGTCAGCTGGATGTACCTGCCTTCCAGTGAGTGATGTTGTTCCCACCGGGATTCGGACTACGGGAGTTTCCTGGATTCCATTGCTGGCCACCATCCATCTTTACTGAAACTCAGTATGTTAATAGTATTGAAGTCTAAAGGCAACTGATTCAATGTGTTATTAACTTCCTTCTTCCACGCTTTCTAACTAACTATTTTTATTCTCAGTGAAGATGTTATGGTGTGTACATAATATGAAGGTTCAGATCCTTCACATAATCCATAAGTTCCTGAAAGCTTTCATAGCCAATCATTTTACTTCGAAGTTTCAAGGAGAAGGTACATCCGTAAATATAAGACTGGTTTAAGAGACGAAAGTCAGTATAGTAGAACAACGTAGGTATATCGAGGCATCCGCACAGGATCGCATATGCCAATAGAGACCGATCAATTCGATCCAATCAACGACAGTATAATACAAGCAATAACACTAATACTGAGATTCAATTGGCAGATGATTTTATTCAATAACTTGTACACAACTTCAAGATGAGTTTCATAAAGTATGAAACTCAAGTAAGACAAATTTTTGATGACTAATTTCATTAAAATATTGGGAAGAGTGTGTTTTTCAACTATGTTTTCTTTATAAAATGTTCAACATTTCATCTTCTTAACTTTATTTTTAATCAAGGTCAAGGAAGAGTTAATCAACTAGGCGGTATGTTTATCAATGGTAGACCTTTACCGTATGAAACGCGTTTGAAGATTGTTGAACTATCTAGCAGCGGTATACGTCCTTGTGATATATCAAGGCAATTAAAAGTATCACATGGTTGTGTCAGTAAAATTCTTCAACGTTACAGTGAAACAGGTAATTAATATAAACCTTATTTTTTAAAAAGAATAATCAACACTTTAATATCATGTTATTTCTCACGAATATCTCTTGGTAGTGATATGCTGAAGGGGTTTGAGATCCTTAAGAGAATATGAATTATTTTAGAGTTGTTGGTATATCTTTCTGATGTGTCCCAGCAAGTGCGAAACTTAAATCGAGGTTTACTTTATGACTGACTCTGAGTATCTCATCCGAAAATATGCTGTAGTACCATGTTGTTGTTATTACTTCAGTAGTGACTGGAGTCTAACTGTCAAGTTAGCATTATCATAACTAAACATTAAATAATTCAATATCGTGATATAATTTATCTATTGTCAGATGGTGTTAGAAACCATCACTGAGAAATACTGATTGACTTGACATTCACTCTCAGCGTCGACCGAGAAGTAATTTGCCAGTTGCTTCAACACTACGGAGTGTCATAAATCTTTACCAGCCTCATTCAACAGCTATGTGATGAGGCTAAATGCTAAGTGATCCAAAATAGAAAGGCTTAGAGACGTCTTTAAAGTGAAGTGAAGAGACAGGGGTAAGACAAGGCTGCCACCTACTATCATGGATGATCTTCCTGAATGTTGTCGACTGGACTGGACTGGACTGAATCATGCAGCAGACAACTGTGAGGAGCTGTAAGAAGAGCAGCATACGCTGGCTGCAGCGATAAAAAGACCCAGGAGAAGATTTCGATTTCGTCAACGATCATGATTTGTGCCTAATGTCTTGTCGCACAAACTCGAAGATCTACAAGCGAAAACCAACAAGTTGACAGAAAAGGTGTGGCAGCGAAATCGGGACTTCAAGTGAATGTAGAGAAGATGGAGGTGATGAAGATACCTAACAAACCAACCAACACCACTACCACCACCACCACCATCAACAACAACAACAACTACAAAAAGAAGAGACACCAATCATCATCAACGGGAGAAACCTAAAGGAAGTTGTCTCTTTCACCTACCTACCCGCCTAGGCAGCATCGTTCCAACTGCAGTCGGCGGTACAGGCACAGACGAGGATGTCAAATCCAGGATCCGAAAGACAGCAAGACAGACCTTCCTTCATCAGTCTCAAATCAGTGTGGCGGAGATCTACTGCACTCAACTCAGTATGTGTAACAAGATCCGGATTTTCAACAGTGATGTCAAGTCAGTGCTTGTATATGGCTCAGAAACTTGGCGCGTCACGAAAAGCACTTCCAACAGAATACAGACATCATACATGAACAGCTGCCGCCTACACTCACTCAATACTGAAGATGGAGATGAGATGGCCAGAATAATAAGCAACAAGGAACTCAGTGTGACCTGACAACGAACCAACCAACCAACCAAGAAGGCATCGCCCAACAAGTATGCAGAAGAATAAAGTGGAGATGGATAGGGCATATACTGAGAAGGCGGATTGGGGACATCACGCGCCAAACAGGCGAGGTCGTTGAATGGAAGTCGAATGGGAAATGACGAGTTTGGTGTCCGAGTTGAGAGTGACATGGAGGAGAGGAGATTGTGTGAGGAAGAGATGAAAGTTAGTGGGCAGTAGTGGAGCGATGTTCAAAAGACTGCATAGGAGAGAGTGGAATGGAGACGTGTTAGTGAAGTCGTATGTTCCACTAGGTATCCAAGAGAAAAATAATAAATAGTATTAACATTCACTTTTGTTGACATTCGATTGTAGAATATTCCTTTTATTTGGATGGAAATGAAACTGTCTAAAATAGTTAAATTTGAGTACAATCAGATATATTAAATATTTAGCTAGTACATTACACACATTCTTCAACAATTAAATGTTCAATTCATCACACACAAAATCTAATTGTTTTAATATGATTTCACCTTCAGATTTCGAGTATCAAAGCGATATTCTGCATACTTTTGAAAGTCTACTTCTTACACGCACCTACAAACCATATATCGCATTAAACACAAATAAAACAACAATCAATTTACAAAAGTAATAATATTTACCATAGCTTAAATGAATTTTCTATTAGTTTATTCACTTTTCTAATTACATTACTTTCATGCTCAAAATGTGACATCCATATCCGCATATGATTGAGAAATTGTTACATTGAACCTTAAAATATATTAGGCTGCTCATTTTGGTTAATTTGTCGATTAATTACGCTGGAGTCTTACAATCAATCAGTTAAGTCATAAATGATACAGTTAAGTAGTATATTTCATATGTTTATATTTATGGTTTGTTGTGTATAACTCGACGCATCAGATTTTAAGTTGATATATATAATGGTATTCTATTCGTATGTGTGAATAATTAGCTGAGTAAATGACTTTTGATGTAGCCTATTATGTGACTAAATGATTAGCGTGGAATTGATGAACTTGAGGAGTAATAGGTAATTTTTAAAGATGATCATACTTATTCCACTCTAATTTACCATCATTCTCCATTTCGAGCTTAATACTTTGATACATTCTGACAATCATCGTATATTTGAATCAATGGACTGTTAAGGAACACTGTCATTTTTGCCTAACATTTGGTCAAAAAAAGTTTTCGTCTATCTTCTGGAATCGAATTATCCATCGTATCACTATCCATCAGTCATCGACTGATCTTATACAGGCCTGTTTCCTGAAGTTCTAGTAAGACACTATAATCTCCAGGAAACACTGAAATGCGAATGGAGACACTTATGACATTAATGACACTAAGAATTATCTGCATAGCGTCAAGAAGAATTTGTAGTTCTAACACATGACCTTAGTTACTGAAAACTTTTTCCTGAAATTAACTACATGTATCAACTATTAGGCAAAAAGGGCACTTTTCACGTTATACAGCAATGAAATCTGTTTTTCCATATTGTATAGTGCTCCAAGGCTTTTCCGCTTGTTCCATTCAAATACTCCTGGAGAATTGACCTCAGCAGTGTAGTTCACTTGATAATGTCCACCGTATTGAACAAAAGATGGTTATTACATGACTATGAGAATCATTAACGTTATTAGAACTAACTGATGATATACATTTACTGATTATCATGAATTGCTTAATCCTGATAGAATGGTAGTAGATCGGTGATAAGTTGTTGTATGTTTATTGTTGAAAGTCAGTGGATAGGAATACTTCAAAGTAGTTTACATGCTTGTCAGCACAAATCAGGAAAGTATATCTGCAACCTGTAAGAAACGCATATTCCCTTGAAAAATTGAACTAGTGTCATTTAGAGATAAACTTGGATCCACTAGAACAAAAAGATACTGAAATGATGCATGATCCCCTTTAAGAGTGAAAGATGTATACTGAATGATTATCAGATGGTAACCGATGTAGCTGTCAGCAATTGATTTTTGAATGAAGTCTGTTAATCAAGCCTTTAAAGTGTTCATTAATTCTAGTGACCTAACTCTTTGGCAATGCGATATCGATTTGTCAAAGAGTCGGAAGGTAATCAAATTTTGGCAGTTTTCTTATGTGATTGTCTTAGGGTGCAGTGAACACAGTCTCCTGGTTGGAAAATACATTTGACTTATTAAATAACCCGGAAGTCATCAGTTTGAATTTGACCGTGAACAGGGTTTTCTGTCAATTTCAACCATCATCCTGTTAAATAAATATCACTTTGCGGACTCACGGCCATCTCAGACACTTTCAATAACAATTGCGTTTTTATCCTACGAAGATAATCAACGTGACATTGTAATTATATAATGATTTGAAAAGATTATACCTCCAGTGGTGTTTTTCTCCATCCATTGAGTACATTTCTAGTCTTTGTTGATTTGCTGTGTCTATGCCATTGAGTAATACAGTAACTTTGAGTGATTTGCTCCGTGAAAGTTATCTATTCCAAAAGGGATACAGAACTATAACAAATCTGCTAGCGTAGGATAGCCGATTTGTTTCGCTGTAAGACTTTATATGGGCTAAAACCAGGGACTTTCAAGTTTCCCTGTGAGTATGTTATCAGTCAGCCACAAGGTTGGAATTCGATGGCTCACATTTCTCGATATCCATCAGTTCATGATATAACATGACCATTATTCAATATCATCGGTGAGTACTTGATTTGGTTCATCTCATAGGTCACGACTTCTTATTGAAACTATGGGAATTCCATTTCAAAGCCAATCACCAGCGAGTATTGGATTGTTATCCAGTTCAGAGGTTTGTTTTAAACGTGGATTTCATCACAGACTGGGGACTCTAGATCAGAATCTGTTGGTAGACACTTTAAGTTCCACTTAGCTGCAGACATACTTTGTAGTTATGCATCAGCATAAGTAAGTGATTGTCATCCCATCTGATTTTTGTAATCCTACATATCATGACTTTCCACTTACCTTGCTGCTAGTTTACTACAGAGCACTGAATTCTTTTTTACTTCAGTGGTCGTGTCCTGGAAAAAAGACACTAAAATCAGGAATTAGATGTTACAGTCTTCAAGCTTCATCACCCGTGAACCTGACCCCTAAATAACTGTCAACACCTCTTTTTTTTAGTCAGCTAAAGCGATTTTGAGATCTATCAGGAATCAGAATCTCTTTTCTGATGTGTGCAAATAAGCAAGAAATCTTAGTTGAAGACAAATTTCCCCAGACTGTCTCAAACCATCAAACAACAGCTACAATGTGCTACTGTGGTGATAAGCTTAGTCTACTAGCCAGACTTCATATTCAGTCAATAGAGTATGATCAACATTTAAGGTTGGATAACATCATATTGTTTATTCCGTAGTAACTGACTAGATTACAATAGTCAGATTCACTTACATAAAGTTCTCAGAGATATTCACCTCTTCTGATATTTAGTACTGTTGATTACTCTTGTGAAGGAAGAACGAGTTTTGAGCTTTACGTTAACTAAATCCACCCCATACATAATCTAATTACAATAATGAATAGACTGGTATTGGCATCATCATCATCATCATCATCACCATCATCATCATCTAATCTATATCAAAACACTTAAATGACATGCTGACAGGTTGAAATTTTAGCGTTCACCTAATCGTATAACAGTCTATTAATAGTGAAACATTTCGTTTTACAATAAAAATTTTATTATTTAACACTCCGCCTCCTTTTTGCTTCGCTAAGTTAATGATAATTCTTTCATCAAATTAGACTTTTCTTTCGTTATGTGTACATTGTCTCATGAGATAAATTAACCTTGTCAATGCATAACATCTTTTTTATTTCCCCAGTGTTTAATGAGGTATGAAATCCTGAGAACACTTAATTTCAATATATATTCAGTTATAATATGAAAATATCAATTGATTTTTAGGTTATATTTGTTATCCTTGATGACTTGCCTATAACTGACTGGATCCTCCCACTTTAAATACCGGAGAACTGTAGACTTACATTGGTTAACAGATCAATGAATTTGTTGTTCACCTACGTTCTTATTTTAAATGTTCAACTGACCTTGTCTTCGAAAATGACAAGGATTTAATAATAATAATGACTGAAGCAATTAAAACAAACACATCTGTATTTGTTTTTATGGCCTTGAAATTTAGAATGATAACATTTCAAATTTTAATATTTGTATACAAACAATCATCAGTGAAATATCTTTATACGCGTATATCAACAAGTTTTGTTTCTAATGCCTGCATTACAGAAGCTTTGAATAGGTGAATTTAGTTACTAGGCTTCAATCTTTTGAAATTTCGTAACTGAAATTATTGAGTTTCTCCTTGAAAGTGAGATGGTATGGATAAGTTGACCCAATGACTGCACATTAATGATGGTGAATTATTTTTAAAAAGGCATTTAATATTAGTGACTGGAGTTGACAGAAAATCTTAGTTGAGGTGAGATTCGGGGGAGCAGCTTGTGGAAGAGAGACTAGTGTCCTGTCAACTGAGCCAAAACCCGCCTCTTAACCAGATCTCAATGTGTATTACTTTAAAAATCATTTTCTTTGCTTAGTTGTCATTGAAATCAGAGACAGGTTACTGTCCGTTTATTGCCATAGCAACTATCCAAGTAAGTCTTCTACTCTAAACCCAGATGGATGTAATTCAAACCAAGGGAACAACCTACTGACTAACTATCCCTGATAGTCAAACTGCAACAGTAACGCTGAATGTGATTTTTAAACAGTTCGAACTCGGATTGAATGCCTATGATGACCAACATGTGCCTCAATAAGAAGCATCGAGATAGTGAAACCTTGGGGTCACAGCGAATTTTATCCCTTCACCATTTGACTTTGTAAGTGGCGATGACTAGAAGGTCTAGATAGGAAAAGTTGCGCACATTACTCAGAATCTAGGCCTAGGATAACTTGGTGATTAGCTTCAATTATTTACAGCCAAATGGTGTACCTAGTCGAAATATGATTTACAGCACCAGCAGCTGTCAATATTAATTGATGACCAGCAGTTAATACACCCCCTGATTACCTAGTAATATGAACTTGATACCATTTGCTGTCAGACAGTAGAAAAATACACGTTCAGTCCTTTTCAGGATTCAACTAATCAACATGTGCCCACATATACTAGCTTCTTGTGCGAATGCTTCGATGCAACCTTTGACTACATCTTGATATTTGATCTGTTGTTGAACATAACTAGTTGACATCTATTTTGGGAATATTCCACAACATTAATGATGACGTTGAAAATGATAATACAAAGAACAAACTAACTCACAAGAATTCAATTTTGAGGTTTGTGGGGATTTATTTGTTGTTTCAGGTCAGTATTTATCACGGTGTAGTCATGAGTATGCACTTTTGAGAAGTCCTATACTAGGACGAAATAGCTGCCCAGTGCTCACAGGTTTTCAGTGATTCACTAACTGATCTCAGTCCGTGATAA
Organism: Heterobilharzia americana; assembly: GCA_944470555.2. Classification (NCBI taxonomy): domain Eukaryota; kingdom Metazoa; phylum Platyhelminthes; class Trematoda; order Strigeidida; family Schistosomatidae; genus Heterobilharzia; species Heterobilharzia americana. The sequence continues at coordinate 67,395,109 of OX104128.1, read as the reverse complement.
AAGCCAGACTATATTCAATTGGTCCCCACTAACCTCTAAACTGAAAATTTATTAAAATTGATCACAGAGACCTCTTCTGAAACAATGCAACAACCCTATGATGTACATGATGGGATCATCTTTCATTTAAGTTAATTTGTGTAGTTGTTTTTACGAGATTAGATGATTGTCTAGTTGTGAAGAGGTTCACGATGCACGCTATGATGCTCAATGCATTAAGAAATTAGATCGGATTGATACATTTCAATTGAATTTTGAGGGAGTTGTGGGGATTTGGAAATATTTCAGGTTATTATTCATAGTAGACTGACATCAGTTGGAAGGACAAAGGAAACCTGAGAGCACTGGATAGCTGTTTCGTCCCACTAGTATGGGATTCCTCAGCAGTGCACACCAAAGACCCCATACCAACAGGGATGGAACCCACGACCTTCAGGTTCCGTGGCCAGCACGTTACCATTGAGCTAGCCACTGGGTCACAATCCAATCGTCCATATTCCCAGCTTCTGCTAGCTCACGATATAGCGCAACCACCACAAAATGTCATCGCTGAGTAACTGTCCTCACGACCATCAGGCTTGCCCCCACCGGTCACTTCTCATTGGAACTTTGGGAATACCTCTAGAAGCTAGGCACTAATGAGCACCAGTTGAACTGAATTTTGAGGGAGTTGCATACTAGGACGAAGCAGCTGTCCAGTGCTCCTAGGTTTCCTTTGTTCCTCCAACTGATGTCAGTCTACGATGAATAACTTGATAAATTTCAATAAAATAATAAAAATGTTACTTCGTCGGTAATTTTATAGTTACCTAACTTCAGAAGAGATGGTCTTGTAACCATGGGATTATTTTTGGTAACTACCTAAATGAATTATTTAACTAAATGAGGCAGTTTAGCTTTAGGTATCCTGTGTATATTTTTGATCTCAGACATCAAAAGACAACGTTCGAATATTTATCTCAAAAGTCTTAAAGTAAAAAAGCTCTCTCTGTCTTTTGACAAATTAACTTTTATTCATTCCACATGCATTGTAGGCTAACTGTAAGTAAGACATATATGTGTATCAATTTTCTTCATTTTAGGCAGCGTAAGTCCAGGTGCAACTGGAGGAGCTCGAAAACCAAGAACTAGTCAGTATCATCATCTTCAAAATACCACGTCAGCATCATCTAGCTACAACCAATCTCATAATAACCGATCAAGGAATCTTAATCACAAATATTCAAAATTAAATCGTTTAAACCAAAAAAAAACTAAAACTGAAGTTTTGCATAAACGAAAAATGAATAAGTCAAAAATCAGATTATCTTCATCTCATTGGACTCCAGTTAGTTATGCTAATCAACTAAAAACACTATCAAATGATTATCCTTCAGAAAAGATGAAAATACAGTATACACATTCAATGAATTTAACATCGCCAAAATTATCTGGTCATCATCACCTGGAAATAAATAGTGGATACCATCACCAATATGAACAACAAGAGGCTATAGACTTGTCGATCAATAAAAGATCCAAATCTGATTGGTCACAGAACACAATGACTCCACCAATAAATAACAACACTTTGTCAGATGGCTCTTTTTCATTTCACTTTCCAACTAACTACTCTACTAATATTAATACATATGTTAGTAGTATAAATACTCTGCCACAGAAATACTTGAAACATTTCGAGACAAATTTATTAAGTAAACAAGTTGGGCTAAATTTGTCCACTTCACTGACTGATGGAACGCAAAGATGTAAGTGGCAAATATTTAAATAATTTGTCCTATTGATCTACTTATCGTTTTTATTACAGAATATGTTTAGGTAATAGAAATCATATATTATTGTGAAATTCTTGACAAATGACCCCTGATGAAATTTCACTATGGATGATAATCTTGGTGTTGTTGAAGCATCTGTCTTCAAACAACCTACTTTAAAGGGCAAATCTATCCGAAAAGCTAAGTCTTGAATGATAGATATCTCTCACAGATTTCATTACACATTCTTAGTCTCTCAGGACTATGGCTCAACAGTTCAGTGTCTAAATTGGATAGTAAGTTAAATAATTTCCATTCACTGAGCTGGGTTATTTAAGCGTGAAGCTTTCGTCGTCTTTCTAGACGACATCATCGGCATTAACTTCATTATGAAGTGATCTGTCAATGTCTCTCAATGAGTGATTCAGCAGATTGCCTTGACGAAGTGGTCTGTGATTGGTTGTGTTGCTTTGATTGTTGTGTCACTGACTGTATAGATTTTCCTGTTGGTTGTCCCTCTGCTTGACCTCTCACCTTTCTGTCGTTTATCATCTTTCTTATTGGTTGATGTCTATACATCTGCTGATTGTTGACTGGCTCAGCTGAATGCCAAGCTTCTAGGAATTCTCTGATATTCTCTGTGTTTCCTCTCTCGGTCTAAAATTTCTACATTGTCGAAATTGAATTCATGTCCATAATTATCGACGTGCACTGAAATGAATGACGACATATCTTGAGGTTTAATAGCCAATTGGTGTTCATGTAGACGAAGGCGAAGAGGGTGACTACTTTGTCCAATGTAGTGTTGACTAAACTTATTGCAGTTGATTTTGTAAATGATATTCGGTTTATCTTCTTTGGCTGTCGCATCCTTTGGTCTGCATAATAGTGTTTACAGGGAATTTGTTGGTTTATGAGCCACACCAATTCCACCAAGTGGTTTCAGTAATCTTGTCGTGATTTCTGATACATTCTTTATATGTGGTAGGATGATGCGTTTATTGATTTCTGTCGATGACTTTGTAGTTGATGATGTACGTGACAGACATCTTCCGTTAAAGTTTCGTGGGGGTGGACATCAAGTAATTTTCTTCGTTTCTCCTTGAAGTTGTTGTACTGCAGTGCAGTGTGTTCCCGCTCTTCTGAATAGTCTGCAAGCAACTGATTTTGTGGGCTGTTGGCTTGTTGTTATTGTAGTTGACGATTTGGTCAGCGTACGTTGGCTTTATGTACACTTGGGTTTCCAGCTTTCCAGCATTTGTCCTGCTGGCTAAAACATCTAGGAATGGTAGTTAATTGTTTGACTCTTTCTCCATTGTGAATTTGATGTCATTGAAAACGTTGTTGATCAAACTGTGGGTGTTTTCTTTATATCATCCTTTTTAATGATGACAAAAGTGTCGTCTACATAACGAATCCAAGTTTTTGGTTTGATCACAGGTAGAATAATGGCTTCCAGTCTTTGCATCACTGCTTCTGCAATTAATCCGGATATCGGTGATCTCACTGGAGTTACTTTCATCTGTTTGTAAATCTTGCCGTTGAATTGGAAGTATGTTGTCATACGAAGGTTGATGAGTTCCATCAGACTTGAACATTGGAGTTTTGTGCGTTCTGAAAGGCTTGTGTCTTCATTAGTTAAGTCGGACATAGTTTCCTTGACCAGTTGAGGTTCGATGGATGTGTATAGTGCTGTGACATCGAAAGATACCATTAATTCGTCGTTTTCTATGTTAATGCTTTTGATATTTTCTAAGAATTCTGTTGGTGACTTGATGGAATATCCATGATTGAACGAAGCGTTTCAGTTTTCCCGAAAGTTCTCTTGATATGTTATAATATTGGAGTTCTTGGAAGTGAGACTATTGGTCGTAGAGGGATATCTAGTTTGTATTGGGTTGGTCTGCCGTAGAACCGAGGAAGAACAGGTCCATTGGATTTTTATACGCCATTTGTATTGCTTTGTTATTTCTTCTGCTTTGAAGAGTTTGTTCGAGGTTTTATTGATCTGGTTGTCGAACTTTAGAATAGGGTTGGTTTCAAGTGGTTGATATACAATACATTTTCTTCTGTGAGTAATTCCTCTGCTGATGTTGTCATCTAGAAAGACGACAAAAGCTTCACGATTAAACAACGCAGCTCAGAAAACACAATGCAACCAAGTCAGTCCACATGAGCTACAAATATTCTCCACCGTTTTAATTTCCATTCAGCATAACGACTTAAGACGATAAAAGTAGTCACGATAACGTGAATACCTTGTGCAGTTATCTAGATTTCTCTAACTACATAAGGTTTTTAACTATTTTCTATGTCACTATAAATTGTGGAACTGTACTCCTGGAATGAAAATAACACTTCAAATTGAATTCTCTTCAGTGTGTTTCAGAAGGTATTGAATCTCATTCAACCAACTGAATGATGAGTAAATAGGTGTGCACAACTAACAGCAAGTGTTCACCCTATGAGAATTTTATATTTTGTAGCGATGCGTAGAGAAGGAACTAATATGAAGGCGAAACAAAGGAACAAAAATAAACATGTTAATAGTGAAAAAAAAACAGAGAAAAAGGACATCAGAAATAAGAAGTCCTAAGAAACCTGCAGTTTCTCAGTCAACTCATACTTCTCACTAGAAGTTCAGTTTTACGCCTTATTGAACTGCAGTGTGGTCACCAAGGGTTCTATGCTGTGTGAGATCAGTACAGTGCAATATTGAGGAGTCGTAAACGAGAACTTAATGACTGACTGCCTCATGTCATGTATTTCTCAGTGGTTTCGCAGCTGATTTTAATCGATTATGAAAGTTTTCTCCATGTAGGTAAGTCCTTCACAGACTGACTGAGTGGATTGCGAATATCAAATTATCTTTCGCTCACAAAAATATTGCTTCCAGATGGATATCACGAGGCTTTGATGAGAAGCCGTGACCTATGGGGACAACCAGTAGGAAGTGAAGTGGATGCCAACTGGAGACCTTGGGTGATAGTCGCGCTATATCGTGAATTGACAAAAGTAGCAAAATATGAACCACTGAAAACCTACCAAGTGGCTGGATGATTAGCGCGTTCGTTATGAAACCTGAAGGTCTTGAGTTTGATCCGTAGTCGGGTGGTGGATGCGTACTGCTGAGGAGTCCCGTACTAGGACGAAATAGTTGTCCAGTGCTCGCAGACTTTCAATGGTTCCCCAACTTATGTCAGTCCGTGATGAATGCCACCTCTAAATTTGTTATCCTTAGATAATGGCTGCATCGAAGGACAATTGAATTGTAATCAGAAAAGTAGTAAGTAAAATACTCATCATATAATTTGATCTTGACTCTCTAAAGCTAGAGCAATTCAGGAATTCTATCACCAACCAATTTCAACGCAAACATGAATAGAGAGGTGAGCTTAAAACGAATTTCAGGCTACCAAGCATTCTAGTTGATTTGTCTTCAATTTAGAATACTTAGGTCATGACTCACATGTATCCTGAACTCAGATACACGATATATCACTGAGTGAATACACTAGTTCATATAAAACATTACTGGTTGCAAAACTGCAACTCATCGCTGTCATGTAAACATAATTTTCACAAGTTGAACTTTCTTATTTCCCTGTGAGACACCAAATGAGTCATAACTTTCCTTAAGGAAGTAAGAGAATTCATTATTACTATGAATTACTGGTGATCTATAGATAAACAGTCTAACGGCCTCAGAGTAATGAAAAAATGGAGCTTCGACTCACTCATCTAGCTATTTGGCCTCTAATCTATGGGTCATGGTTCAAAATCTCGCCCCATCTACACAAGTTTAAACAGCCAGTTAGTTTAGATTTTGACTTCTACAAAATTTAATTTCAACAGAAATTTATTATCGTTTCTTAATAGATTTTTGTCAATTTCTATTATTGTTCTTCTGTAAAATATCAAAATTTTTCATCACCAACTATTTCAGAAAGCATTTTGTTTTTATCTGCGTCATTTTTATACATTGCAATTTCATATTTGTTTACATACAAATGCATTTTATTTAAAAAACACAACTTTAGTCTAACCTAAAGCTTGATATACAATCTAAGTAATTAAAACAACAAATGGTTAAATGTTCCAATATTGAAATTCTTAAAGATATTTATGATAACCAATTAAACCAGAAAGGGGATGAAATACATTCTTATAAGCTTCTCGTTCTCTTCATCTCTGTTTATAATACACACCCACCCTTCCTTTTTTCATCTTTCTTCTTCGAACAGTTTTCTCCTCAGCATTGGAAACATTGATCAATGTTACCATTTCTTATTCACTAAGAGTTAATTAACCAATTCATATAAAATAAATGTATAAGGAATTAAATAGATCACACGTTTTAATTTAGACATACTTTTTATAGTTTACTGAATATTTTTATTCTCAACATTTGTTTTATCTCAATGTATATCCCGTTAATGCAATTAAGGGTTCTCTTTGAGAAGTAATCTTTTTGTTCGATCCTACCAACATACATTCAAAAGAATGGAGTTCTACTGTTTTGAAGTTAACATTCACACAGAATGCATGAAGTATAGTAGAATGGAAAAGTAAGAGTCATCAACAACATTACTGAAGAGTTGTGAGGTGATTTTAGTTACATTCATATCTCAGAACAGTAAGAGGAATTAAAGACAGGTGTTATTTAAATGGATATTAATATTTGTACTGGATGGTGACTGAAAGTGAGATGGAAATCTGGACCGCGGCCAGATTCGAACCAACAAGTGTCGGGTTTCTGGTCTGGTGTTCTACTAACTGAGCTACGAGATCCGACTGCCAATCAGATTTTCATTTCACTTCAATCATCAAGAGTTTTGCTCGACTAACATGTCAATTCGTGTTGTGTTACTATCGTTCGATAGTATTCACACTTGTTGCCTAGTCAGGACTTCTCATCTCAATCCAAATGTAACTGAATCAGAGAGGGAGAACATCGTATTGATTATCTCAGATAGTCAAACCACAATAATTAATAGACTGAAAATTTATGTCAAATTATAAAGGAAATTAGTTTGTTGAGAGACCAAGAGGTAAGGAAGAGAAGTTTCACTTTAATTTTAGACTTCTGTACATTATCGATAGACAACCTGTCTAAAGATTAAACGGAAAACTGAGACCTTCCTAAGCGAAAATATCAGCTGTTGCAGCAGTAGATTACATTTTAAGGATTAGTATATCAACTTACGTTGATGTTGTGTAGGCGTTTTTCACTGTCTACCATTGATGATGAACATAATCGTAATCGCATTGAGTAGAGGTTTGTCTTTTTGTTAGGAGGCTGTAGCTCCTGTCACGCAAGGTGATGTGTGTTCTGTGGAAAAGTTGTAACAAATGAATAGATCAACTATTGTACAGTATGATATTTGACATGTGATAAAAGTAAACAGACGAAACGTTATTTATTGCTACTTATAATTCCCTGTTGTCATACTGAATGGGATGGTTCAACCTGTGTTAGAAGATGAGCTCCTCTGTGGATGCCTCATTGGCCTACTGGGTAACGCTTTGGCGTTTGAACCGATGAATACTGGGCTGAAGTGTCGGTGGCAACACCACTCATTGGGGTGCAGGTACATCCAGCTGGCAAGTCACAGAAAGGAAGAGAAGCGCGTTCTGGATTCCATCGCTACCCACCAAGTAAAGTGTATCAATTAAGATAAATATTGCTAAAAATTTTTTAACTTACACAAGGTGACCTTTCTACATATGTCCACACATCTTTCATACACAGGAAGTCTTGTCAATCAACAGACAGAGAAGTATTAGACATAGACACTCATAAAGACCCTTAGCGTAGGGAAATCTTACCTAATGCTCTTCTTATGTTATCAGTGATTATAGACTTTATGACTGGTTATGTGTTCGTTTTTCTAAAGCTTAGTTCAATAGGTTAAAATGTAGCATTCTGTATATCTTTGGTTTATATGTTAACATCCATTGCATTTGTTCTAGTCCCAGTAACTAATGAACACCTTAAAGTCTTATACAATAAATATGTTTTACAGCTTTCAAGGATAACAGATTTTTTATTTCTAATCATACAGTTGTGTTCTGGTAATTACTCAAGTAGCACCTTTATTTCAATTAGTTTATTGATTAAAATGGTCTAATTTTACCATAGAACAGCGGCGGTCATGAGTATCATGTTGCAGTCAAATGATTTTCTGTAAAGCTTATATTGATAACTTTTCAGTAATCATTCATCGAGGAACCAATGAATATCCTAGAACACTAAATTCAAACTTCCTTCGATTCTGAAGTTTCTCAGCTATACGTATCTGTAAATCGTTTCTAAAATAAAGCCAGTGATTTTCTACCGCTGCATAGAGTAGTTTGCAATTGAACCGTGAAGACAGAACATATTTTCAGGAAGTATTAAATGACCTCTGAAGTCAAGTACTAACAGATATGAAACTTATTTCCAGGTTCATGTTCCAGTTGACTTCAGTAATTCAAGCATGACTACGCCTCCTGATTATATCCCACTGCCTAGTATTTTGATACTGTTTATGCATCATAAACTTTCATAAGATCAACCTAATAAAAAAAAGCATATTCTGGTTTCCTGGTGGTGACTAGCAGTGAAATTTAGAACAGGCGTTTCGTTCTGTTTGGAACTCGTCAGCCGGACGTACTTGCACCCCAATTAGTGATGGTGTTCCCCCTGAGACTCAAAGCTATCGCTTCAGACCCCAAAGCGTTATCCAATAGGCCACCAAGGGACATCAGCCACCTCTTGTGTAATGAGTATAAACTGTTGTTAGTTGATGCTTGTAATCCCCCGTTGCTATACTGGTTGGGATTGTTCGACCTATGCTGGCAGATGGGCTCCTTTGCAAATGTCCTGATACTGTCTGAGTATTCGTTATGACGTAGTTTGCTTGAAGATAACTAGCAGTGGAATCTAGCCACTATCAATTCAACTACAGCATAATATGTATTCAGGAAGTATCGAAACATCCACATAGGAACCCCTCTGACGACAAGGATCAAGTTTTTTAATCCAGTATCTATTATTATTATTATTATTATTATTATTATTATTATTATTATTATTACTATTCTCTTGGGTTACTAGTGGAACATACGGCTTTACTAGCACGCCTCCATTCTACTGTCTTCTCTGCAATCTTTTGAACTTCGCTCTACTACTGCTCACAAACTTTCATTTCTCCCTCACATGATCTCTTCCATGTCACTCTCAACTGGGACGACCAACTCATCGTTTCCCCCTTTGTATTCCACTCGAGGACCTGTCACGTGATGTCCCCAGATGGTCCTCTCAGCGTATGCCCAATCCAACCCATCTCCACTTTATTCTTCTGCATACTTGTTGGGTGATAGGTTGTTGGTTGGATCGTTTCCCACGTTCCTTGTTGCCTATTCTTTCTGGCCATCTGATATTCAGTATCGAGTGAGCGTAAGTGGCAGCTGTTGATGTATGTATGCTGTTTTTTGGAGATGGTTTTCGTAACGCGCCAAGTTTCTGAACCACATAGCAGCACTGAAGTGACATTGGTGTTGAAAACCTGGACCTTGTTACACATACTGAGTTGAGTGCAGTAGATCTCCGCCACACTGATTTCAGATTATTGAAGGAAGGCCTGTCTTGCTGTCTTTCCGATCCCAGTTTTGACATCCTCGTCTGTGCCGCCTGTAGTTGAAACGATGCTGCCTAGGCGGGTAGGTAGGTGAAAGAGACTACTTCCTTTGGGTTTCTCCTGCTGATGTTGATTGGTGCCTCTTGTTGTTGACGCTGTTGTTGGTTGGATATATTCATCACCTCCATCTTCTCTACATTCACTTGAAGTCCCGATTTCGCTGCTACACCTTTTCTGTCAACTTGTTAGTTTTTGCTTGTAGATCTTCAAGTTTGTGCTACAAGACATTAGACACAAGTCATCGGCGAAATCCGAATCTTCTAGGATCTTTTCCCTGGTGCAGCGTACGCCCCTCTTCTCACTCCTCACGGTTTATTGATCCAGTATAGCGAAGGGAAATTACAAGCATGAATAAACAAAGTTATGCTTGCATCACATATGCGATTCACAATAAGTGTATAAATTTGAAAATAATGTGGCAATAAATAATCTAAAGCTGCAGCCTAAGTTTCCTGTTGGTTGGTGTCCATCCTCAAGGTGTATCTGTAGTGTTAAAGAATAACTTACCATTTAAGTCTCTGACTTCAGCATTAAGTGACCCAGGTTCAAATTACCCTGACAACAACAGTTTCCTAATGGCAGCTAAAAACCACCTTTCTGAGGAGTAGTAACAAGCACAAAACCTAGGTATAAAGCCTCCTGTTGAATGATTCTCAACGTCTGACACTAAATTTAAACTTTTTCAAAAACGCCATCTACAGCCTCTTTATTCATACCTAAGTCAGGAAGGATTTTCTGTTAACTGTCTCTAACTGTTTAATACCCAAAACTAAGTAAATTGTGGTGTTTAATCATCCAGATATGGTATCAAACTGTACATTTGACTCAAACAATTCTCTTAGCAGCATTATATTACTTACTTTCCAAAGACAAATATGTTGGAATGCTGAATTTAGTGAACGACCAGCCGAAAGTTTTATTTTATTTCAGATTATTCCAACAAGAGGTGGTTCTCACTTGATGAGAAAGTAGTTTGTAAAAATGTCAATTTTCGTAACCTTATACCCATATGTGTTACTGTTGTTGTCCAATACTCATGTGTGAAAATATAAATTTCACTGTATATTATGCATTAATTATTCAAAACCTAATTTAGGTAACAATAATCAAACGAAGCACTTAGTCAACACCTTAGTCATGGATTCAGTAACCTAAAACTGTAGGATGTACAATATCCTTTATTTCAACAGTGATTAACGTTGGTTTGATAGGAGTAAGACAAAGTTGCCGCCTACTACTACCGATAATATTCCTGATTATGGTCGACTGGAACATACACCAGACTATGAAGAGCGAGAAGATGGTCATACGCTGACTGGACCAATGAAAACACTCCAGAAGATTTGGATTTCGCTAACGATGATGATTTATGTCTAATGTCTTATGCCGCCAAAACTCCAAAATTTACAGACGAAAACGAACAAGTTGACAGAAGAGGTGAGGCAGAGAAGGTGGAACTTCAAGTGAATTTAGAGAAGACGGAGGTGACGAAGATATCCAACCAACACCACCAACAGCAACATCAGGCACCAACCACTATCAACAGAAAACATCTAAAGGAAGTAGTCTCTTTCACCTACCTAGGCAACATCCCCTCAACTACAGGTGGCACAGGCACAGATGAGGATGTCAAAGCCACGATCGGAAAGACAGCAAGACAGACCTTCATTAATCTGAAACCAGTGTGGAGATCTACTACACTCAGCATAAAGCATGAACAACATCCGCATTTTAAACACTAGTTCAGGCAATTCACTGCTTCTATGTGATGGTTCGGAAACTTGACGCGTTACGGAAAGCATTTCAAACAAACTACAGACATTCATCAACAGCTACTACCTACGCTCACTCGATACTGAAGACCAGATAGATGGCAAGAAAGAATAAGCAACGAGGAACTCTGGCCTGCCAACGAACCAACCAACAACCCATCACCCAACAAATATGCAGAAGAATAAAGTGGAAATAGATTGGATTGGATCGGGCATACACTGAGAGGACCATGTGGGGACATCACATGACAGGTCCTCGAGTGGAATACAAAGGGGGAAACGACGAGTTTGTCGTCGCGGGTGAGGGTGACATGGAGGAGATTGTGTGAGGAAGAAATGAAAGCTTGTTGGCAGTGGTAGAACCAGGTTGGTCAATGAGTTTTAAAAGGTGTGAAACACAGACTGAATACTATTTTCCACTGGTTGTCATCAACTTCCAACATCGGTAGCTTATACGACTTGGAATTTTTATTCATCCCACTGGCAAATACTTGATTTATGTGGAACACAAAAGAAACGCAATAAATCAATCTCAAATTATGTCCGCTTACCTACATGTTAGCAGAGCACAAAAAAAGGTAGCACAACTGAAATAACACTGCCAACTAATGTCAACTGTTAATGGTATACACCTGTACACAAAAGCTCACAGTGAAATTCAATTATGATTTAATATCCTTTTTTCTTTAAAAAAAAAAGGATATGCTTTCATTTATATGTCCGCATAGTATAAAACTGTGTATATGGGTGGGTTGTTATTTCTATAACTTCTAAACAAGTTGGCATATCGGATTCCACACATTGTGATACTAATCTCTTGCAGGCACAATATCTACTTACACAGTTATCGTTGTATAACAACGAGACATATATGTACTTGTGTACTTCATTGGCTAAATAAACTTATTCAAACTTTGAAATAATCAGTTGACAGGATTCAGTCTATAAATCATCATTCAATTCAACTTATTGTTTGTTGTTCATGAAAGAATCGAATATACATACAGACAAATATTTAAAAGAAATTTGAAGAATGAAAGAATGAAATCAACAAACACATATATACAATCTTCGTGATTTATCCACTTGAATTGACCTGATTTTCTACGTAAACAATTGAAAACTGACCATGCATTTTCAGCATAATCTTGGACAGAAAAAAAAAACACAACTACAAGTGTCTGTCGAGTAGGTAAATACTGTGAAGAGGAGGAAAAGATATAAACTTGTAGTATGTTGATCCGTTGACTAACCTGTTGGTATAAATGATCTGGAGGTCACTGGTTCGAATAATGTTATAGCGTAGATTTTCATTCCACCTTCAATCATCCAGAAGTGATTAGAAGTGATTATACTTCGTATCGATAAGATAATGATAAGTTATCATTAGTTGGATTGCTTACAATTATCTAGTTTATGTGACAAAATAATTACTGATTTCGACAGATTTTGAGTAACAGTCTTCAGCATTATTTTTCTTCAACTGAACTTTGTTGAATCAAAGTAGCTCTGAAAAAAATTGGTTGAATTGTACAATATATATACTATTGGAAAATGTGATTTATTGCTAACCATCGATGCAACCAACCAAGAACCTATCACGCAACAAATATGCAGGAAGAAGTGGAGATGGATTGGCCATGCACTGAGAAGGCCGACTGAGGACATCACGCGTCAGGCCAGTTACTTGAGTGGAATCCCCATGGGAAGCGACGAGTTGGACGTCGGTGTCTAGGGTGACATGGAGGAGGTCGTGCGAGGAGGAAATGAGAGCTTCTGGGCTGTCGTGGGACCAGGTTCAAAAGATCTCAGAGAACAGAGGTCACTGGAGGCGTGCTATTGAAGCCCTATGTTCCACTAGGAACCCAAGGGACTAATAATAATAATAATAATAAATCGATGCAAGTCAATTGCACCAGGAAATAGACACTGATATCTGCAACACTCTATAACCATATTCCCCGCATTTAGGGTATGGATTAGCAATGGCATGTTCCGTTAGTTCAACTAACAGAAGTAGGCTTTTCAAATCATTTGGATTTCAAGTAAAACTGCTGTCATGCAGGCTTATACCTCAAGTATATTACCGTAATTCTTATGTTAGTCAAATCTTACTATGCTAGAAGTGTAAATCGGATACCTTCTTTGCCTTCCGAACACTTGTCACACACATTAAAAAGAAGGTAAGGTTGTATGATTGATTTACATACGCATTTCAATATAAAATGATATGATCAATGCTTAGTTAGTGGTGTTTCTTAGCCTAAAATTCTTCCATAAAGTTATTAATTCACTTTTTGAGGGGGTTGTGGAGATTAGGAAATATTTCAAGTTGTTATTCATCGAAGACTGACATCAGTTGGAGGAACAAAGGAAACCTGAGAGCACTGGACAGCTGTTTCGTCCAACTACTATGGGACTCCTGAGCAGTGCGCACCCACGACCCCACCAGCAGGGATCGAACCCGCGACATTCAGGTTCCGCGACCAGCGCGTTACCATTGAGCCACTGGCTCGGCAGAATCCAATGCTCCATATTTCCAACTTCTGTTAGCTCACGATATAGCGCAAACCGCCACCCAATGTCATCGTTGAGTATTTGTCCTCACGACCATCAGGCTTTGACTCCACCGGTCACGACTTGTCATTGGAACTTCGGGAATACTTCTCGAAGCTAGTCACCAACGAGCACTAGTTCAATTAAATTTTGAGGGGATTGTGGAGATTTGGAAATATTTCAAGTTGTTATTCATCGAAGACTGCTGGTGGGGTGGTGGGTGCACACTGCTCAGGAGTCCCATACTAGTTGGACGAAACAGCTCCCAGGTTTCCTTTGTTCCTCCAACTGATGTCAGTCTTCGATGAATAACAACTTGAAATTCACTTTTTGATGATAAATTAGTTATCAAAGTTCACAAACTGTTTCATATTTTTTTGAGATGAATGGGGATTTTTTAATTAACAAGTAGTATTCATCATGGACTGACATCAGTGTTTGACACACTCGATTCAAATGTTGATGAAGAATTATTTTTCCACTAGTGATATAAGTGAGTGATAGTATTTTTCGGTGTCAAATATTTGTCTACAACATGACACACTTGATAATTTACTGCTGCCAATCTAAATTTCTGGCATTCCATAATCATTATCCAGTATCAATACTAGTCTGCCAAACCACAGCTATCTCAGATAGTCAAATGATAATCAATATGATGTTCTCCCTCTCTGATTCAGTTACATTTGGATTGAGATGAGAAGTCCTGACTAGGCAACAAGTGTGAATACTATCGAACGATAGTAACACAACACGAATTGACATGTTAGTCGAGCAAAACTCTTGATGATTGAAGTGAAATGAAAATCTGATTGGCAGTCGGATCTCGTAGCTCAGTTAGTAGAACACCAGACCAGAAACCCGACACTTGTTGGTTCGAATCCAGTCCCATTCTAAATTTCCATTTCACTTTTAATCATCACCCAGTATCAATTCTAGTCTACCAAACTACAGCTATCTCAGATAGTCAAAATCATATTCCATAATTAGTTTCTTAAAAGCAACTGTATATCCTTTAGAATAGTTTGAAAAATATTTCCATAAGTTAGATACCGAACCGAATGCCCACTTATACGTACATTTGGAAGGTGTACAAAATATACAAAAGTTCATTTGTCATCTAGTACCTCGTTTATAGTTAGCGACTGAGATCACTGAATACCCTCACAGTTAACAATATGAAACGTATAGAAGGAAGATAATAGACCCATGACATGGTCGTGAATGAGTACCTCTGAGAAGTCCTATCCTAAGATGAAATAAATATCCATTGTTGTCAGATTTTCAACGGTTCTTCAACAGATGTCAATGTGAGATGAACACCATCCTGAGTGCATCAAGTTTTTGAATTTCATAAAACGATAGACATTCCATCATACCATGAATTGGGTGTCAGAGACTGACAAGAATGATACTGAAATTTTGTTGGCTGATTGATTTGCATTAACTTCAGTATAGCAATGAGATTATCTCTAAACGTAATGTAGAACAAATCTCAATGTAATAAACTGAAGACTGGAAAGTAACACTGTCAGCTTGGTTTTAGTCACCAAATATGACATTTAATTCCACTATCAACTGACAAAAGCCAGTTAAAATAAATTTTGGAATTTCTTTATTTCAAACGAATCTAAATGAAAAAGATAAACAATTAGTTATTCATCGAAGACTGACATCAGTTGGAGGAACAAAGGAAACCTGGGAGCACTGGACAGCTGTTTCGTCCAACTAGTATGGGACTCCTGAGCAGTGCGCACCCACGACCCCACCAGCAGGGATCGAACCCGCGACATTCAGGTTCCGCGACCAGCACGTTACCATTGAGCTAGCCACTGGGTAGAATCCAATGCCCCATATTTCCAACTTCTGTTAGCTCCATAACCCCCTCAAAATTTAATTGAACTAGTGCTCGTTGGTGACTAGCTTCGAGAAGTATTCCCGAAGTTCCAATGACAAGTCGTGACCGGTGGAGTCAAAGCCTGATGGTCGTGAGGACAAATACTCAACGATGACATTGGGTGGCGGTTTGCGCTATATCGTGAGCTAACAGAAGTTGGAAATATGGAGCATTGGATTCTGCCGAGCCAGTGGCTCAATGGTAACGCGCTGGTCGCGGAACCTGAATGTCGCGGGTTCGATCCCTGCTGGTGGGGTCGTGGGTGCGCACTGCTCAGGAGTCCCATAGTAGTTGGACGAAACAGCTGTCCAGTGCTCTCAGGTTTCCTTTGTTCCTCCAACTGATGTCAGTCTTCGATGAATAACAACTTGAAATATTTCCTAATCTCCACAACTCCCTCAAAATTTAATAAACAATTAGGTTCAAATTGTCTCTTCCCACTAGCCTAGTTCAACTTTTCATCCCGCCTAACAAACCACACTGTTCAATATGTTCTCTATTTATTAAGAGAAACCCTCTGCCTTTTCTTTTCACCGCCTCAAATAAGTACCAATTATCTTATAAATAGGATACAGTGATATCCTACCTGTCTAACTTATTACCATCAGATGAATTTCAGTTCATTTAATGAGCCTAAAGAAAATACTGACCCATATAAGTAAGATTAAATGACAAGTTTATTACATAACAAAAATTTAGATAATCTTTAAATGATTGGCAATGATGATAATAATAATAATATTGACATAGTAACCAACATACTTCAATTTCTAAAATCATTTTAGGAGTAAGAAATATTCCCCTTGTCAAATGCGGGTCCACTTTCAATTTCTCTGTATGATTATTCATTTGTTTATTTCTATACATATTCATGTGTTGTATATCTAGTTCAAGATAAAAGAACACAAAGTGGACTCATCCTCTCAGATACCCGTAGATAGTATAAATGTGTTTCGATTGGCAACATTTATGTGAACCTGTTGCTGAGGTTTTATGCATCAAGTGGATAGCTTTTAACTTGATAATATTATTACTTTTACTACTTGATAAATACAATGAGTAGAGTTACATTACGTTAATCCATTAATGTTTTTCATTAGTTCATTATCAAATTAGTGAAGTGAATAATGTGGATAAGGCTAATTTTTATTTAAAAGTTGGCTCTTTATTTGTAACCTTGATAAATAGGATAATTAAAGAAATGTTGATGTTTTAATCTGTGTCATTTAGTTGCAATTAGATTTGACTTAGCTTAGTGATTGAGCCTTTTCTCTGTATCAGTAAACCAGTCAATAAATAGTTGGTATGTTTATTTATCTGCGGTGAAGATGATATTCAACAGTAGTTTATTAAATCTCCTTGTCACTCCCCGATAAAAAACATTTATATAATAAAACTAAATATTGTATAGCAGTTGCGATACCGGGTCGAAATGCTCGACCTCAGCTGGCAGATGGGCTCCTATCTGGATACCTCGATACTACTCGGTTATTCATTGTGTCATATTCTGCTTAGTCGCTAAGAGTGAAATCCAGGAAGCACATCCTTCCTTTTTGGGACTCGTCAGCTAGATGTACCTAGCTGAGTGAGTGATATTGTCCCCGGTGAGACTCGAACCCAGACTACAAGTAATAGACAATACCTGGCACCCGTTACACAAGAGGTGGCTGTTGTTCCCTGGTGGCCCAGCGGGTTATGTTTTAGTGTTTGAAGCGACAAGTACTTGACTTGAGTGTCAGTGGGATCAACATTACTTGCTAGAGTGCATGTACATCTACCTGACGAGTCTCAAATAGGGCAAAACGCGTGTCCTGAATCCCACTACTAGCTACCAAGCAGAATACAACACTACACATACTATATACTTTAGGGGAATAGAAGAGTAATCAAATAATTCTGTAGATTTACAAATATCAAGGATTTGTGAATGATTGAAATCCTTGATGGTATTTGTGCCCTGGGTTTATCCTTCATGTTATTATTACCTATTGGATGAAGTCATCCGTTATAAAACAAAATCACATCTTAGTGCGACAGCACACTGTAGAAATAGTACTACTATATTGTTCTTGATCACTTGGCGGTATGCTTACTGTCATTCAGTACACGTACGTAGAAAGTTTTTGTGTCTAGAATACTTATCAGTTATGTAAAAAATATGAAGGAAATCAAATGGTATTCCAGTACATATTGCTTATGGTAGACAGAACTTGATGTATTTCACCAATCGCCTAAAACTAATCTAACAATGTATATCACGGGTTAGTTGTTTTTATTTTGACTAAAAATTTCCACATGGTCTAGGAATACGTACAATGGTTACTAATGTATCTTAAGGCATACACTGTTCAGTTGCTTCATATAGATGTGTGAAAAAAGCTGCATACTTCAGATTATCAACTGCTTAGTACGTACCAAATACACCGACTGGTCACCGGGAAGGAACCAATCATATACTGTCTAGTCCTGAGTGCTGATCGAATTCTATCGATCATTTTGTAGTGTGGTTACCAAGCTAGGAGGCTCACCATTGCGGTGCACTTTGATGGATGTTGGTTGGTTGGTTGGAAGTAATCAGGAGGAAGCTCTGGACCTAGGTTTGGTGTTGGTTGGCACTGTTGACGAGCGTTCAAACAACGCAGGGGACATCATTTCCCCCAAGGTTACAGATGCGCCTTGCTGACGATTGCCCTCAACCAACTAACGAACCAAATCCATTTGCGTGTCGCCAATATCTCTTCCTTGTGATCTTAGGACTTTGAAGTATAGATCGGTTATATCGCCCACTTAGCCTGTGACACTCTGGTAACTGACATGATCGAAGTATACACAGAAAGAAGTTACCCGCTTATGACATTGGATATGGTTTAGTTTTCTCAACTGGTTACAGCTTGTCTATTGACATGTAAAATATAACCATCCATTTCCGTAGTTGACGAATGGCCTTCCTAAACAACAAAATGAATACCAAGGTGGATATGCAAATTCATCAGTAATTCCCATGTCATCATATACCATAAATTAAGCCTATATACTCCACACGATTCCTAAGTTGGGCGTATACGGACAGCAGGGTTTATACAAAGCAGATCCAAGCCTAAACATCTATAAAAGGGTACTGAAATCTATTTCATTCTATCCTTCATATTTATGTTACTGATTGTCTAGTAAATAAAGTACCCATATGAAGGCCGTCTCTTGAGTAAAGCAAAAATTCAAAATATGCCATTAATTATATGAATCGTTATTCATCGAGTTTCTACATCCAGATTAATTATACCCTAATATTTGTACAATTTTGTAATCCAACTGAGTTTCACACCTGATATTCAACATATAATCACGTATAAGGATTGGAAATCTTGGTTAACAGCAGAAATTTCTGATTGAATCATCTGTCGTGAACATTATGAATATGATAAGGAGTGTCAATGTGTTTTGTTTTCTTTCAGATGATAAACATATAAGGTTTATCTTTATTTGTTAAAGTGATTAGAAAATAAATTTAGACTATTAATGATGTTTCTTTCGTTTATATAAGTTACAAGGATTTAAAAGTCACTCACAGAAACATTAATATGCATTTAAACAAGAAATCGTTTCACTTAAACAATGACTATAAAGTTAATCTCATAATCTGGATTTGCAGCACGTTGTAAACTATAGGTTTATTGTGGGAAAAGAAGAGAAAAAGTAAAGATGAATAGTGGCTAGCAGTAAAATCCAAGATGAACACTTCGTCTTATTTGGGATTCGTCAGCTGGATGTACCTGCCTCCCAGAGAGTGATGTTGTTCCCACCGGGATTCGGACTCGGCAGCGATTGCTTTAAGCGCCAGAGCGTTATCCGCTACACCACCGAGGCACGATAGCCACTTCTTGTGTGACGATTATAGTTTCAGTGTTATTGCTTGTATTATGCTATAACTAGAACTACACAGGTATATCGAGGCATCCGCGTAGAAGCCCATATGCCAATAGAGACCAATTAATTCGGTCTAATCAACGACGGCATAATACAAGCAATAACACTAAAAAAAGAGAAAAGTTTCAATTTTATAGGAACTGGATACACTCATTTTTTCAATAACTCACTATGGAGATTTACTGCACTGCATTGCACTCAGCATAAAGCTTGAACAAGATCTGGGTTTTCAACACCAACGTCAAGTCAGTGCTTCTGTATGGTTCAGAAACTTGGTGTGTCACGAAAAGCATTTCCAACAAACTGCAGACGTCATAGATGAACAGTTGCCACCTATGCTCACTCGATACTGAACATCAGATGACCAGAATAATAAGAATAAGCAACAAGGAACTCACTGTGGTAACGAACCAACCAAGAACCTATCACCCAACAAGTATGCAGAAGAATAAAGTGGAGATGGGTTGGATCGAGCATACACTGAGAAGGCCGACTGGGGACATCACGTACCAGGCCAGACAATCAAGTGGAACCTGCACGAGAAACGATGAGTCGGCCGTGTCAGGTGAGGGTGGGATGGAGGAGATCATGTGAGGGAGAAATGAAAGCTTGTGGGCAGTCGTGGCGCCATATTCAAAAGACTGCAGAGAATAGAGTGCAATGGAGGCGTGCTAGTGAAACCCTATGTTCCACCAGGAACCCAAAAGAAAAAAATAATACAATATATTGATTTTGCACTTGTGCACGAGTTGTGTGATTATTGTAGATGTACTGAAAGTACAAAACTTAGGTTCCACTATGTACTGAATATGTCATATCCATTCAATACTTTGTCCCTTTAATTACACATTTAGTCTTAAGCCTAAAAACGATATTAGTAAGATACAAGTAAATTCAGATGATCACTCCTAAACACAATGAAATATTAATTCAGTGTAAAGGTTCCTATGGACTGACTAATTGATTTCAAGGTAGTATTCTTAGCGGACTGACATCAGTTGGAGAACTACTGAAAACCTGAGAGAAGTGAACAATTTTTTCTACTTAATATGGGTTCCTTAGCAGTGTAAACCTACTAACTTTTAACTACTTGTTAAATAAGTTGAACTGACAGTCTCTAGATTTAACTTTTCTCTGATTCTACGATAAACGAGCTGATTTTTTTAATGTAATTTTAAACATTTCTGTATATTTTAGTCTTCTGGAAATCTTAAGTTATTCCTATTTGAACCATATACAAGTTACTCACAGACGGAATACATCATATTCGTATTTATAAAAAATAAAGTGGCTTAAACCACTTTATGTATTGACCAGTGATACAATTCGATTTCATGTACTTTTCAAGATCAGTACTTGTAAAGTTTTGCTTATCAAATGAAATTTTCGTTTTCTTAGTTGATTTATTTAAACAGGTAATAATGAGGTAATTGAGATGAAAATTTCATCTACTACCAGTATATAGTTTCAGTGTCACCTGAAACAGAAGTACCATGCAAAAGAAAAAGATGACGATATATTGGTGTTCTCTGAGCTTTGATAATTTGTAATAGGCTTTTCGTCACCAAGCTTGATGATATCAGCAGCCTAAGTGAGGATAATGAAGCTTTTGTAGGTACAAAGCGTCTATTCTACAATACTACTGGTTCATTAAACAAAACTTGTCAGCTTACACGACAACAGAGATTGATCATTTCGATGAAGTTAATCGATTTTCACTGATAACTGCACTGATAGTGATATGCATCATGATACTGAAACGTTCTGTAGCTAAAACTCTATGAGATCAGCTAAATCACAACAAATATAGTAATAACTCCTTATCTCAACTATGAACCGGCTTCATTGAATTTTAATTATTTTCTTTTACTCATTTCATTCTCTTCAATTTACAGTTGTTCATTATTCAAATGAGGATAAGTCGTTGAAAAGCAACAGTTGTAGTTCAATGACCAATAGACAAACTAATGAGCCAGAACATTTACAACATTCATTAAAAGATAGTGAAAAATTATATTCAATTGAAAACAACCATAGCACCAGTTGTATATTATCTACACATTCATTATCACCTGATATACGCAAACAGGAAAGTGATCCAAATAAATATTCAGTAAATTCAGCTACCACTGAAGAGAATAACACTATGGATAGTTGTAGAAACATTAGAGAAAGCATTCAGCCATTTAGTTATGAAGATACTCATATTCAGAAAGGTTGTACAGATAGATTATATCAAACTAGTCCAATTAATAGTGATTTAAATGATGGTTCATTGGAATCACCATTGTCAAATGAAGATATGATAGCTGATTCAAGTGTTTCTGGTATGATGGGTAGACGGAACAGAACAACATTCACGGAGAAACAAGTAAGCATTCATATAACGGTTAAAAGCTTTTGTTTCTTTTATGAAATATCGTGTAGGTTGTTAATGCTAAGGGATATAGCTAGGTTGTAGATCTGTATTCTGTGGAATATCTCTTCCTACAAGATTAATATGGTTGTACAGTACGACTAAACTGATTATTATCGAGTAATAACCAATGGCACTTTTTAGATGTCTTGCTAGTTTAAGATTATTTACTAGAAAGAAATCCTGAAGACACTGAACAAAAAGTGTCGTATCCAGACAAATAATACCAGTCGGAGAAGCATTGAAAGACTGGGAGCATCGGAAAGCCATTTCGTTCTAGTATGAGGCTCCTCAGCAGTACGCACTCACGAAACGGCTGTCAAGTGTACTCAGATTTTCAATGGTTCTCCAAATGTTGTTAGTTTGTGATGAATACTACCTTAAATATAAAATCCCTACTAACCTTAAAATACAAAACAAGACCTCATAAATGCACCAGTTCATAACCCTGATTTCTTCAGTAATACTCAGAAATAAGATGCAAGCGAACAGGGGGATTCATGAAAAGAGAAAAACAGGACATAGAGTTGAAGAGTATTCAATATTTTAAAGGAAATATACCACTGAAAAACTTGAGTAGTTAGAAAACATACAGTCTGATTTCGCCAGCCAGATGAGAGTGGTCTAATCATCGGACGACTTTTTCGCTCGTTTGGGGCAGAGTTCATCAGTGGTGTATCTGCACAAACTCAGCTCATAGGACTGAATTAGTTCAGATCATCTGAATCTGGATGGTTAGCTGAAATGTATGAACCTACAGGTTTACATAAAATAGGGTAGTCAATTTGCAAATGACTTGAAAACTGCATAGTTAACAATGACATTTCTCACAGGTGAGCAGCTTTTTTCAAATGTCCTAATTTGTAAGTCGCTTGCACACTGATCTTCCTATTTTGGAGGAAATGAAGACTGAATGCATCTGTTCACCTGTTCTCGAACATCAAATACATTACTATGGCCTATTTTAATACTAAGGCGAAAAGGTGAACTTAGAATTCACTCAATGGTGTAGTGCATTTGGATAAACCATCATCAAATGATGTGCGGATCAAATTGCAACGCTACGCTATGTTGTGCATCATCACAGAACACAGCATAGAATGGCAGAACCGGAACTCTTTACACCAACTTCATCCACGTTGAAAAGACCTTCGACAGCGTCGACCGAGAACTAATTTAGAAACTGCTTCAGCACTACACTACAGTTTTATTCTTACAAACTTTTATCAACCTCGTTCAACAGCTATATGAAGACGCCAAATGCCAAGTGATCCACAATGGAAAGCTCAATGACGCTTTTCAAGTGAAGACAGGAGTAAGACAAGGCTGTCGCCTACTATCACTGATCATCTTCCTGATTGCTATCAAGTAGACTGGACCATGCAGCAAACCGTGAAGAGCAAGAAGATTGGCATACGCTGACTGGACCAATGAAAACACTCCAGAAGATTTGGATTTCGCTAACGATGATGATTTATGTCTAATGTCTTATGCCGCCAAAACTCCAAAATTTACAGACGAAAACGAACAAGTTGACAGAAGAGGTGAGGCAGAGAAGGTGGAACTTCAAGTGAATTTAGAGAAGACGGAGGTGACGAAGATATCCAACCAACACCACCAACAGCAACATCAGGCACCAACCACTATCAACAGAAAACATCTAAAGGAAGTAGTCTCTTTCACCTACCTAGGCAACATCCCCTCAACTACAGGTGGCACAGGCACAGATGAGGATGTCAAAGCCACGATCGGAAAGACAGCAAGACAGACCTTCATTAATCTGAAACCAGTGTGGAGATCTACTACACTCAGCATAAAGCATGAACAACATCCGCATTTTAAACACTAGTTCAGGCAATTCACTGCTTCTATGTGATGGTTCGGAAACTTGACGCGTTACGGAAAGCATTTCAAACAAACTACAGACATTCATCAACAGCTACTACCTACGCTCACTCGATACTGAAGACCAGATAGATGGCAAGAAAGAATAAGCAACGAGGAACTCTGGCCTGCCAACGAACCAACCAACAACCCATCACCCAACAAATATGCAGAAGAATAAAGTGGAAATAGATTGGATTGGATCGGGCATACACTGAGAGGACCATGTGGGGACATCACATGACAGGTCCTCGAGTGGAATACAAAGGGGGAAACGACGAGTTTGTCGTCGCGGGTGAGGGTGACATGGAGGAGATTGTGTGAGGAAGAAATGAAAGCTTGTTGGCAGTCTTGGAGCCAGTTTAAAGAAAAAGACTGGAAGGAAAGGGTGAAATGGTGAGGTGCTAGTGAAGCCGTGTTTTTCACTGGGAACCCAAAGGACAAATAGTGATAATAATGAAATGATACTCTCTGAAATATTATTACAATCCAATTAGTATTAGACTACTGTAAGTTTTGTTTCATGAGATGAAAACTTTTGGAGCTGTTCACATGGGATAATCAGTCATCAGCGTGAAGCATTCAATGAAATATAGGATGATATGTTCAAATGGGTTGAAATTGTTAATTTCTGAGCGCTCTGTTACTACAGGGATATAATGGCGTTAGTAAAGCATTAGTAAATTAAATCTAATTAAACGTAGTAACCAATCATCAGATGACAACCTCTACACTATTTTTCAGTCTTCAATAATTACTCAAGTTTAGTGACTAACGTACTTAATAAATAAAAAGAAGGTAAATTGAACAGATATCGTAGGTCATGTAATGATGTAATGTAGGATCATTATAAGCTATTGATAAAAAACCTTGAATTTGCAGTCGGATATGATCTTATTAACTTGATGATACCATCTTAAACTGTACAGATGACTGATAAAGGTTTAGGTTTGGAAGAAATAAAGTTTTGTCTTATGAAGATGAATGCTTATAATCCCAAGATCCAGTTCTACGAATAGTAGCTATTTGTCTTCAACCTTTCATCACTGAACCTAATTAAACTTCTTTTTGGAAAAATCTTTAATAATTCCTGAAACCCTTTCAAATGAGTGATTTTATATTGAATTTTAGCTGACTTACATCTTGGATGAACTTATATGATGGAATAAGTCAGAATAAAATTGAAAATTAAATAGTTGCAGGTTTCTGTCAGGTGAAGAAAGCTATATAACCTTGACTTGACGGATATTTAACTTTAAGGTAATATTCATCATGGAATGACATCAGTTGGAAAATCTTTGGAAACCTAGGAGCATTGGACAGCTGTTTTGTCTTCCTATGGGACTCCTCAGCAGTGCGCACCCATGACCCCGCACCACCAAGGACTGAACCTGCGACCTTCAGCCTCCGTGGCCAGCACGTTACCATTGAGCTAGCTACTGGGTCAGAATCCAATGTTCCATATTTCCAACTTCTGTTAGCTCACGATATAGCACTGGCCACAGAACCTGAAGGTTTCGGGTTCCATCCCTGTTGGTGTGTGGTCGTGGGTGCGCACTGCTGAGGAGTCCCATAGAAAGACGAAACGGCTATCCAGTGCCCCTAGGTTTCCTTTGTTCCTCCAACTGATGTCAGCCTACAATGAATAACAACTTGAAATATCTCCAAATCTCCACAACTCCCTCAAAATTCAACACATAACGTATAGTTTAAAAGAGTATACAGGGGTTTTAAGTAGTTTAAACTCTAGATTCTAGGAATTATCATTAGTCTATTTTAATATCCTGCGGTTTTTCCTCAGCCAAGTTGGAAGTAAGTAATGGTGGTTCATTTCATTTTTGAATGTCTGTTGAAGTTTCTGAGCCCTCTATGATTGACTGTGAAAGAAGAGTGACTAAACTCGATGAAAGTCAGATATATATAAAGGCATAAACTAATCACTTAAACATTGCCATGTGAATTGTTGGGATTATTTTATTTCAAACACTCTGTAACTTGCACAAATGTAACCTACACCTAATGTCGGTTTTTTATTTGATAGCCAATATTTGTGATACCACTTGATCAAATCTTAATCATAGTTCAGATAAATAAACTACCCTATACTTATGAATGAAGGCCCATAAAATATTGATGTGAGATGCAGGCTAACACTGGTCTCTTAGATGATTTCATATTGGAACTATTTCAATCTTAAAAGATTAATAAGCGAATATTTATAGCATATTTCAAACGGTATATTTATGAATTGCATTGAAGTTACAAAAAAAAACACCAAAATAATAAATAACATTATGTTAGTAAGAGAAGTACTGAGCAATAGGGACCGGTTGAAAGTCACTGAATATCATTTCGTCACCGCTCAACAAGCTCTGTAGTCCCCATACTATCATCTAACCAATCATTTGAATGTGATTGGTTAAACATTATCATAAATTGAACCGCAAGATTGCAGTAAAATACCTAAAAGTACTAGGCTTTACATAGAAAGAGGAGGGAAATATTTTATTATTATTATTATTAGTCCCTTGGGTTCCTAGTGGAACATAGGGCTTCAGTAGCACGCCTCCAGTGATCTCTGTTCTCTGAGATCTTTTGAACCTGGTCCCACGACAGCCCAGAAGCTCTCATTTCCTGCTCGCACGACCTCCTCCATGTCACCCTCGGACGTCCAACCCGTCGCTTCCCATGGGGATTCCACTCGAGGGCCTGACGCGTGATGTCCTCCGTCGGCCTTCTCAGTGCATGGCCAATCCATCTCCACTTCCTCCTGCATATTTGTTGAGCGATAGGTTCTTGGTTGGTTCGTTCCCAGAGTTCCTTGTTGCTTATTTTTTCTGGCCATCTGATCTTCAGCAGCGAGCGTAAGCAGTTGTTGATGAATATCTGTAGTTTATTGGAAATGCCTTTCGTGACGCGCCAAGTCTCTGAACCATACAAGAGCACTGACTTGACGTTGGTGTTGAAAATCCGTATCTTGCTCCACATGCTGAGTGCAGAAGATCTCCACACTGGTTTCAGGCCAATGAACGCCTGTCTTGCTTTTCCGATTCTGACTTTGACGTCCTCGTCCGTCCCGCCTGTAGTTGAAACAGTGCTTCCTAGATAAGTGAAGGAGGTTACTTCCTTCAAGTTTCTCCCGTTGATGGTGATTGGAGTTTGTTGTTGTTGGTGGTGGTGGTGCGGTATCTTCATCACTTCTGTCTTCTCTATATTCACCTGAAGTCCCGTCTTCGCTGCCTCTTCTATCAACTTGTTAGTTTTTGCCTGCAGATCTTCAAGTTTATGTGACATTAGGCATAAGTCATCGGCGAAATCCAAGTCTTCTAGGTTCTTTTCCGTCGTCCAGTTTATCCCCCTCTTCTCGCTGCCTACTGTTTGCTGCATGATCCAGTCCACCACAATAAGGAATATCATGGGTGATAGTAGGCAACCTTGTTTCACTCCTGTCTTCACTTCAAAGTCATCACTGAGCTTCCCATTGTGGATTACTTGGCATGTGGCATCTTCATATAGTTGTTGAATGAGGCGGATAAAGGTTTGCGGTACTCCATAGTACTGGAGCAGTTTCCAAATTACTTCTCGGTCGACGTTGTCAAAGGCCTTCTCAAAGTCGATGAAGTTGAGGCAGAGAGCTGATTGCCATTCTATGCTCTGTTCTATGATGATACGAAGCGTTGCAATTTGGTCTGCACATGATTTGTACTTCCTGAAGCCTGCCTGTTCCGGTCGCAGTTTTGAATCCAGTGCGTCTTTAAGCCTCTCTAGGATGATGCGGCTTAATATTTTACTTGGGGTGGACAGGAGAGTGATTCCTCGCCAGTTCTTGCAAGCACTGAGGTCTCCCTTCTTCGGCAGTTTGACAAGGTAACCCTTCTTCCAATCAATGGGCAGGTACCTTCTCTTCCTTCCACACCTTCTGCAATAGTGGTGTGGTGTGAGCATGTCCGCTGTTGTCTCTGCATCTGTTCTCAGTGCTTCTGGCGGTATCCCATCTGGTCCTGCTGCTTTCCCGCATTTCAGTAGCTTTATGGCGTTCAGGACTTCCATTTTCGTTGGGGGTTTAATGTTCACTTGTAATTCAGCGGCTGCAGGTGGTATTTCTGGACGAAGTGCAGGTGGTGGTCGATTCAAGAGCTTCTTGAAGTGGTCGGCCCATCGTTTCCTCTGTTTCTCTTCTTTTGTAATTAAATTTCCTTCTTCATCTTTTATTGGTTTCATCTGTGTTGGTCTCTTCCCAGATAGCAACCTGGTTATTTGATACAATGTCGTCAGGTCTCTCTTACCTGCAGCCTGTTCTGCTTCACTTGCCAGTGTTTCGTAGAAGTGTCTTTTGTCTTTGCGTGCACTCTTCACTTCTTTGTCCAGTGCTTTATACATTGTGCTCAGTTCCTCTTGTCGTTGCGCATCCTTGCACTGGTTTATCTTCTGCTTCACCATCCTCCTCTCCTCTATCAGCTTCCAGGTATCCGTCGAGATCCATTCCTTGTCTTCTTTCTTCTTCCTTCCTAATACTGTTGTGCAGGTTTCTTTCCACATAGCTTTCAAAGACTTCCAGTGTTCTTCCAAACAGGTTTCTTCGGGATGTTGCTTGATATCTCCCATTTTGTCTTGATGGCTGCCTTGAAGATCTCCTTTGTAGTTTCCTCCTTCAGCTTCCGAGTGTTGTACTTGAATTGAGGTCTATCACCAGCTTCCTTGAAGGCTTTTAACTTGATTTGGAAGGTTCCTTGCACTAGATAGTGGTCTGAACCTACATCTGCTCCTCTTCTTGACCTTGTGTTAAGTAGACTGCGTCTCCATTTTCTTGAGATTGAGATGAAGTCGATTTGATTTTTAGTGTGTCCATCTGGTGAAATCCATGTCACTTTGTGGATATCTTTGTGCCTGAACACACTGCCTCCAATCACCAAATCGTTGAATGCGCAGAATTCTGCAAACAGTTCTCCATTCTCATTCATTTCACCTAGCGCCTCTCGACCCATGGTTAGTTCTCTTCCTGTGTTGTCCCCTCCCAGTTTGGCATTCATGTCGCCCCACCCATTGGAATTTTGACATCGCCAACTGAGACGTCTTGTCCAGTGTTGATTGAAGTTGTCTGTAGAATTCCTCCTTTTTCTCTTGCTCTGCATTATTCGTAGGTGCTTAGCATTGTATGATTGTGACCTTCCTTCCTTTTGAGTTGAACCTTGCTGTCATGATCCCAGGAGGAGATTGGTTCCCACTGCATGAGAGCCTTCGATGCTCTTGAGGACATCATGATAGCCACTCCATTGAGTGTGCTCGTGGTTGTCGTCTGGGTGACCGGAGTAGATTATTGATTCTCCAGTTGACAGTTTGGAGAGTCCACTCGCATTCCATCTGCTTTCGCAAATTCCAGGCACTTCAATGTGATACCTTCTCATCTCTTTTATAATCTGGGCTGCCTTGCTGGGTTCAAACATCGTGCGGACATTCCATGTCCCCACGTTTACTTTTGCTTTCATCGAGAGAAGATACAGGGCCAATTGGCTTCCCTAGCAAGCTTTCACCAACTGGCGTCATTTCGCCTCTCCGATTCCAGCGGGGTATAAGTTTGTTTTCATTTTTTATATTTTGTTTGTGCTTTGAAGTTTCTTTAGCGGTTAGATTTTTTTACGGGGTAGGGTTGCTAGCCCTATGCCCAACCTTCCCTCTTTACCCGGGCTTAGGACCGGCTAGTAACTAGTAAACTAGTTAACCAGGCGAGGTTAGGGAAATATTTAGTGCTCAGAAATATCGACCGAATTAGAAATTGACACTTTTAATTTATAAACAGTTAATTAGTTATAAGTGATTAGCTATCCCCTGATAAATAAGGATAAAATTGACCTAATGTTTAAAGTATAATCATGCAGAGAATCAACTGATTCAATCTATAAATTTGCAGGACCATCATTTTGAGCAGTTGAGTATTAGTATCATAGATTCGATTTAAGATGAGGTTATGACAGTGCATTCTTAAGAGGTCCGAAACAAGAATTAAACAAATGCCTAGTGCTTAAAGGTTTTCCATTGTTTGTCTGGTTGATGTAAATCTATGATTGATAACCTTATCACCTTTCATAATAACTTACTATGAAATTACTCAATTCTTTTTATGTTTCTAACAACTGAGATAAAAAGTTATAAGTAACTGTCTATTCCATTTTTATTGCAGGTGGAATTTCTTGAGTTGGCATTTCAACATACGCATTATCCTGACCTACAACTACGTGAAACACTTGCTTATCAAACTAATTTACCTGAATGCAAAATTCAAGTAGGTTATTAAGATCACTTTTGCATAGAAGTCTCATAAAGTCCTCGTTATCCCGAAAACCTATGAAATATGTGAGGGTTAAGAGCCGAAAATAAAGAGATCGAGCGATCATGGTCAGCTGAAAATTATTAAGCATCGTAGTAGGACATTCAAATTTCAGATGTTTTGCAGTAGTCATAAGAAATCCGGGAGCTTAAATCTTATTTTGTTGGTTGATGATATATAGCAACTGCATCTCAAACCTGATGAACATTAGAATTTTGAGGGTTGTGGAGATTTGGAATTATTTCAAGTTGTTATTCATCGAAGACTGACATCAGTTGGAGGAACAAAGGAAACCTGGGAGCACTGGACAGCTGTTTCGTCCAACTAGTATGGGACTCCTCAGCAGTGCGCACCAGAAGTTGGAAATATGGAGCATTGGATTCTGCCGAGCCAGTGGCTCAATGGTAACGCGCTGGTCGCGGAACCTGAAGATCGCGGGTTCGATCCCTGCTGGTGGGGTGGTGGGTGCGCACTGCTGAGGAGTCCCATACTAGTTGGACGAAACAGCTGTCCAGTGCTCCCAGGTTTCCTTTGTTCCTCCAACTGATGTCAGTCTTCGATGAATAACAACTTGGAACATTAGAATCACTAATATATCCGGTAAAACAACTACCAAATGCACTCTGAAGAATATATTTTAAAAAGTGATTACAAAAATTCATGTGTTGCTTTGAAATACTTTACAATAATAAATGAATGATGGCAACATTATTTACAATAACTCCAATATTTTTGTAATAGGTTTTGACTACTTGTTAGTAGCAAAACTGACTTCGCACAAATATAGAGCAAGTTTGCAATGACCGTAAAACGTGTTCAAGTGAGCTAAGCGAATGACGATATATGAGAATAAGTACAAAAAGTCAGGTTAAATTCCTAGAGAATTATACTCAATAAATAAACAATAAGCTATATAACAGAAGTTTCTCATTACTATTTGTTGACATACTAGTAATTGTCCTAAATTTTTTAAGTGCAAATCATTGTTTTTGAGTGATATTTAATAATAGTAATCACTTTATTCCAAACAACTTTTGATACGATCCAGAGCTCTTAGCATGATATATTGCAACAACAACAACAACAAAGCATATGTATGTGTATACTCCTTTGCATTTCGAACTGTGTTATTATGAAACTCTAAGCAATGTAAAAAATGTTAATGAGGAGAAAATTTCACATTTTTAATTAAATTATTCGAGAGATATTAATAACTGTTATAAAATTCATATATGAGTTCTGTTCTAACACTTTTCTTCTCACATAATATGGTACGGTCGATTTTTTGTACTCAGCTGTACGAGCGTACAGTCCGACGTAATTTCTGAGGAGATACAAGGAGATAGCTGTGATTGATGTGGGTGCTAAGTGTCCGTTAAAATTACTATGGCTAGTTGCTTGCTAGAGTTTAAGTGTCTATCAACCACAGTGTTAATCAGTTAGTCAAGAGACACTGCACTCACCCTACTGATAGCTTTCCAAGCCCTACATAGTATAACAGTCCTTTTTAGTAGACCAGGAAAGACAAACGGGGAACAATGAAGAAGAGTAGGTAATATGCATGCATTAATAAATTGTAAAAGTAAAGGTTACGTTATACCAGAGAACTTCACTTTCTTTATGTAACTTCCTGGTGAATTCGAAGTCAACTTAATGACTTTAGGCTTTTGTTTAACTATTCTATATATGGTCTTTGCAAAAGAAGATACTACTTTGCATAAAAATTTCGATAGAAAGTTTATTCACACAGCCAGATGAAATTTTTCGAGTATTCCATTTATTTATTTAAAATAAACAGTTTATCTTACAAGTCCCTAGTTTCATAGCTACATAGTTCAGAAACGTTCTTTTCCCACATAACTCTTAAGCTTATAGACAGAATGTTGGTGAGTTTCGGTCAAAATAATTTGTATCATTCTACCAATCATCTTTAAGAAATTCAAATGGAACATTAATCAGAGTAGAAGTCAATTCAAGAGATAATATTTAGCAGAGAAAACAGAAAAAATGAGAAGTAATTTGGTAACTGCTTCAACACTACGGAACACCACAAACATTTATCAACCTCATTCAATAACTATATGAAGATGCGACATGCCAAGTAACTCACAATGGGAAGCTCAAAAAAGCCTTTGAAGTGAAGACAGGAGAAAGACAAGGGTGCCGTTTACTATCACCGATGATCTTCCTGATTGTTGTCGACTGGACTAGACTGGATCATGCAGCAAACAGAGGGGAGCGAGAAGATGGGCATATGCTGGACCGGAAAAAAGATCCTAGATGATTTGGATTTCACCGATGACTTGTGTCGAATATCTTCTAGCACAAACTCAAAGATATACACGCAAAATCCAACAAGTTGACAGAACAGACACAGCACAGAAGACGGGACTTCCTTCAAGTGAACGTACAGAAGACAGAGGTGATGAAGATACCCAACCAACACCAACACCAACAACAACAAGAGGCACCAATCACAATCAACGCGAGAAACGTAAAGCAAGTAACCACTTTCACCCACCTAGACAGGCAGCACACTCTCAACTACAGACGGCACACGCACACACGACCATGTCAAAGCCACGATAAGACAGGCGTTCATTAACCTGAAACCAGTGTGGGGATCTCCTACACTGCACTGCACTCAGCATAAACCATGAACAACATCCGCATGTTCAACAACAATCCAGTCAACTCAGTACTTCTATATGCTTCACAGACTCGGTGAGTTACGAAATGCATTTCCAACAAACTACACATATTCATCAACAACTGTCTACTCTGGCTCCTTACTCAAACTCACATGCCAAAAATAATGAGAATGAGCAACAAGGAACTCTGGCTAGCTGACTGTCTAGCTGGCTCACTGGCTGGCTCACTGACAACCAACTAACCAACCAACCAACCAACAACCTATCGCTCAACGAATATGTACTGGAAGGAAGTGTAGATGGATTGGATCAGGCATACACTGAGAAGACCATTCGGGGACATCACGTGACAGGTCAGACCAGACACTCGAGTGGAACCTAGATGGGAAACGGTGAGTTGTGTGTCCCAGCTAAGAGTGGGTGACATGGAGGAGAGGAGATTATGTCAGGAAGGAATGAGAAGTTGTGGGCATTGGTGGAGGTGGTGGTGAAAAGATTGCAGAGAAGAGAGTGGAATGGAGATGTGCTAGTGAAGCCTTATGTTCCACTAGGAACCCAAGGGACAAATAATAATAATAACTATCTTTTTGTTAAGTCACGTACTTAAAATCATAAGCTAGTATGTGTGCAACAATCTTACAGTAATATGATGATAACATTCCTCTCAGCATTTTACGTCATACTAATTTGTTTGATTAGCTTTTTAGAAGATGGATTCAAGAAAGTGAATGATTTGTAAGACAATAACTTCTCATTGTTCTATAGTATACTTTATTAATTCAAAACACTTTCATGTAAGACTTGAAAACCTATGACTACAATTTGATAGTTTCTGATAGATATCTTCTTAGTACTACGGTTAAGTAGTTGATAAATGTTGAGGTAATTCGTACAATTTGTAAGTAATTTTTCAAACAGTTCTTATGATTTTTAAATCAATCACAATCTTCATACTTATTAAAATTTGATAGTACAAAGCGCCAATTTAAAATTTCACCGTAGATAGAAATGTAGACTGTCAATATTGAATAGCGATCAAAAGAAAATTAGAATACACTCAACAATCAAATGTACTTTTATACAGTAAACAACCAACTACATTGATTGTGTGAGGGCTAACAATGCTAACTGGATGCCTGAACTTCGATAAGTGGAGCAGTCAGCTCTTAGTTGAAAGTTGAGTGTCTAGACGTGAGTGAACTCTATATTGGATGGCGATTTTCAAAACTCTATTGATTAGTTACTATTTATTGACATACTTGTTATTCTCTGTTGTTTTGTTGGATTGAATTGTTCGACCTGGGTACGAGGTTCGATTCTCAGTGGGAAAAACATCACTGGAGTGCATGTACATCCAGCTGACGAGTCCCAAATAGGACAAAACGCGCGTTGTGGATTCTTCTGCTAGCCACAATCAACCAAATTTATTGATTAAATTAAATGTTATCTGTATGCCTCATTGTCATTTGGAAAAATAACACTGAAAATCGAGCAATTTCTAACAGTTCTTTCGACCTAAACAATTTACCATTTGAATAACCTTCGGGAGAGAACCTGGTCACTTGGAGTCTTGACACGGGTGTTGTAGAGTCGAAAATTGTCGGCTGTCCTTTTACATTTCCCCTTGATGTATCACAACTATTCTCCTTTAACAATAACATGTTTACCATAAGACGTGGAGGTTTTATGTTCCACAAGAAATAAAAAAGATAGTATATACGATAGTGATAAGGTCTTGACGTGATTTGTAGTCTGTATTGACACCAGTCAATATGGCTTTCATGGTAAACGAATACAGTAGAGTTTAAGATAAGCCCCCAATATATACAGTCAGTCTATTGAGTAAAAACCTGCTAAGTTTGGTTTCACAGCAAACAGTCCTCGTAAATTCATAAAATGGTTTTTATTATAAAATGCTTAAGGAGACTAACAGTTAGTTATGAGTTTCGCGTTACATCTGTGGGTGACGCAGTAAATGATCAACTCACAGTAACCATATTTAGGATAAGGAAACAACAGTGTTTACACAGGAAGTAGTTGTCTTTTGTGACTAATGCAGTGTATCTAAACTAATTACCTGTCATCTAACTGATAATGCAGGCTTACTTGAATATCGGAAGCTACCTAAATTTCTCTGAGCCTGCAGACACCTTGTCGAAGTGTATGAAGAGGTCGTCCAGGAAATCTCAACTGCTGTCTCTAGACTAGCAATAAGTTTAATTTTTAATCTCTGGAAATTCAATTTGGAGATTTGTGGAGACTGACTGATTTCAAGGTGATATTCATCAGGAAATGATATTAGCTGAAGCATTAGACAGTTGTTTCGTCTTGGTATGGGAAACCTCAGTAGTGTTCACCTATAACCCTGCCAGAAATCAAACCCAGAAACTTGGGCTTCACAACATATAATTCATTGTTAAGCCATTCTGCTGGGACCTAATGATACATATTTTCCTACTTCTGTC
The DNA here is from genome assembly GCA_944470555.2 of Heterobilharzia americana. Lineage (NCBI taxonomy): Eukaryota > Metazoa > Platyhelminthes > Trematoda > Strigeidida > Schistosomatidae > Heterobilharzia > Heterobilharzia americana. The sequence goes on along the minus strand of OX104128.1, from coordinate 67,359,783 downwards.
AATTCGCGTCACAGTGAGGCTTTCATCCAATCCTTTCCTCATATCCGAAATGGTTTACTGCACCGGCTACGACCACGCACCAGAACTATGAGAAATCTCATCTCGAAGTAAGTCACTAATGAGCAAAGGAGAATAAATGAATTCGGATTTATTGGTTTCAAGTTAGCTGACATAATGGACTAATGTCTGGAAAGTTAATTATCCTTGTAAAAGGCTTTTTTGCATGCGATTAAATACACTAGAATTAAATATTTAATGTAAAACTAACATATTCGAACACAATTTTATTTCCTTCTAGGTTTGGTTTAGTAATCGTCGAGCCCGTTGGCGTAAACAAATCAGTTTCAACTGTCAAAGTACAGTAGATCCAATCGGTCAAATCACTACACCATGGCATTGTTTAACAAGATATCAAAATCTTGAAACATTGGAATCAAAAAATGAAACACAACAGAGAAGTCATCCAATTATTCCATTATCTTTACTGAGTATCAAAAATCAAATCAATGATTTAACAAATCAACAGTTCAAGGTGTCAACTGATTCATTGAACAATGAATGCCTCATTAGAAATCCGAGTGGTTCAATTAGAAATGAAACAACAACAACACCAACAACAACAAGCGATGAAAATCACATTTCACCTTCACTGAAAGATCAAGTATTCAATGATTATTGCAGTGCGTTGATAAAACTCTATCAAAGTACTCATTTAATTTCCAATAGAATGGATTACTATCGAAATGAATTGCTTGAGAATATTTGTCGAAATCCATATGATTCAAATGATCCTCGAGGAAATTTCTCACCTCTATCAATTATTAACCGAACACATAAAAGAGCTGAGGAGAACTCTGAACACCAACCAAAAATAGTTGACAGTCATTTACCTGTAAGTATGCATTGATAGTCTTCTTAGTTCAATGTTTTCAATCAGTGTCATGTAATTTGATCAAGAGTTTGGACAAAGTTTCTCTGTTTAATATCTAGCTTTAGTTAGCAGGAAGTTATGTATCCGACCTTCATACTTTAAGCTCGTAAACACATGAAGCACTTCAACTCACGAAACAATTCAGAATAGTGCCTTACTCACAGGAGTCAACTTTACATCAATTCTATCAAATCCATTAATTCCGCCTGTCATTTGTTAATTTCTGAGTGTATGTATTTCGATTAGAAAAACATTAATTTAAAGTCTTAGAAACACAACTGTAATGGTAAAAGGAATCATTGTCTACAAAAGTTTATCACCGAAAGAGTTGTACCTGGGCATTGTAATGCATAACTTATTGGAAATACTGTACTTCTTCATTTAAAGAACTTAGTGAGCTGGTTACTATCATGAGAGCAACTCTTGGGAAATAAAGTTTTCTTAAATGATTCTTGTAAAAGATTAACATGACCAGTTTTCAATATAAAGAAAAATTAGCCTTATTAAGGTGAGTAATACAAGCACCCATCGCTTCAAACGCTAAAACGTCACCTAGTAGGCCACTAGGGTATAATAGCCACCTCTTGTGCAATGGGCATCGGTTATTGTTTCATACTTGTAATTGCGTATTGCTATACTGGATCGCATCGTTCAACCTCTTTGAAACATACATCTTTATCCTGTACTGAAACCGTCAAGTGAAATATAACTCCACTGTGTAGACAACCAATAACTTGAGGTGCAAAGTTACCCAGCTTGACCAATAATAATTATACATTGGTAGTGAGTGATGGACCACGGCAGGATTCGAACCAGCGACCTCTAGGTTACGAGTCCAAAAGTCTGCCAACTGAGCTAAGGAACCTAACTGTTGATCAGGTCTTGATTTCACTTAAATCACTAAGACTTTTGTCCGGCTGCTGTATGAATCTGTGATGCATGACTACCCGTTCATCGTGTCACACTGGCTACCCAGTCAGGACTTCTCCTCTCAATCTAAATCGAGCTGAATTAGAGAGGAGGGAGGTGAACTATATTGATTATGGTCCCGGTAACCTAGAGGCCACCAGTTCCAGTCCTGCCATGACCTAGATTTGTATTTCATCTTTAATCACCACTCAGTATTAATAATAACAGTATACTAAACCAAAGACCTCCCAGATAGTCACATTGCTAATGCTGATATATACTAAATGATATATGAAACCCTTAAAAATGACAACAAAAGAACAGTAATTTAAGGAATGCACAGAAGTGAATCAAAACTATCAGATAAACTTCATATGGAGAGAGTTAAAAACACAACCTCATCTCACTACTATCAAAACTTTTCTTTGTACTGTAGATAAAAATAAGTCAAATTATTAAAAATTAATCATATCTGACTTTGATCGATAATTTTATCATAAATTTAGGATAAATTTTGGTCTACTGGGTTAAACAACTCTGGTGAAGGTAAGATGGTCTTCCCTGCGACTTAATACCACCTACTACTCTAGTACTTTTCACTGTTGTACACCTGAAGACCACAACTGTCAAACTCTCTGTAATGTGTTCTAGATCGAACTGATAAGAAAGCACGTTCGATTTATGAGAGTTATTAGTGTTTATGATACTTCAAGGTGTGACTCATCGGTCTAGGGAGATGACTTCCAACTGATGGTTCACGGGTTTGAACCTGCTGAGGTTGCGGAAGCCAAGCAGTATCACTTGCTCTCAAACAATAGGTGTCACCCATTGTTTTGCTGCACGAATGTGCACAAGGTTGCTGAGTTCATTCAAAATAATTAGAGCTAGGCAGAATAAAATCATAAGTTGATGGGAAGTGTCTTTCACTTGGAGAAAACCTAATGTTTCAAGCGGTAGCCGGGTAATCAGATAGTCTTTTGCAAAATTCTATAAAACAAATGTATATGTGTTTGTAAGGATCTGTAAAATGGTAAGAACCAAACAATTACCAATTAGACATGGATTTTCAAGGAATATTCAAATGACATCGAATTATAATAAAAAGTCGTAACAAATTTCAAATAGTCTTATTTGAAACATATTAATGGTGAATAGTGGCTAGTAGTGGGATCCAGAATGCGCGTTTCATCCTAATCAGGCTTGATCAGCTGAATGCATCTGCCTCCTAGTGAGCGATGTTGTTCCCACTATGACCCAAACCCGGGACAGATCGCTTCAAACGCCAGAGTGTTATGTACTAGCTTACCGAGTAACGCTGGCCACTTCTTGTTCGGTGGATACGGTTTTTATGTTCGGTCGAATTGATCAATCTCTACTAGCATGTAGGCTTCTGCCCGGATGCCTGTATATTACCTTCATTTCACTTTCACACTAATGGTGGATAATGGCTGGTTAGCAGTAGGATCCAAGAAGCGCGTTTCGTCTTATCTGGAGTAATCGGTTCCAGTTCTAGTAATACAACTGGGAGGCAGGTATTATTCCAAACAGCTAAAACTCCGTCTAGTCAATGCAAATTAGTATTGACAACCCACAGGTTAGTGAGTTATCTCTAGCTTATCTAATATTTCTGTTTGTCATTCATCAATATTCGTAATAGCATATTATTAGACTGTTTAAATGTATCAATTACATAAGGGAATCTAAGTGTATTCCACCTTTTTTTGTAGGATTATGTAAGCAACAAATACATCGATTTTTCCAAACCATCAATTTCGATTGGAACAGAAAGTTTACATCTTACAGAAAAGCAAATCACTAAAGCAGAAAGTGATCATCTCCTGGAAATTTCATTTCAACCATCTACACTGAATCAACAATCAAAAACTGATCACACCTCTGATATAAATGAACCTATTGAACCAGATTCTACCATGGATTATCAAAAATCACCTAATTCATTTCTTTCAACAAATTTGTGATGTATATCTTTCATAATTATTACACACTATTCATGTTAAATAATCAGCTTTTGTACAGCATCCACTCATAACATATGTTTCTTCATCATGTTTGTTTTAAACTACTTTCTTTTTAAATGTGTTCAACCTGATCTACACACTGTACATATAACACAATTCTATATAAGATTGTATTTACATGTTTGAGTCAATTAGATTGAACGAATATATATATATATATATATATATATATATATATATATATATATATATATATATTGCATTATTCAATACAAGATAAACAGAAGTTTTCTACTTTGAAACAATATCGTTTTCTGGTGCTTATATTATGCAACATTCAAAACTGTAGTCAGAGAAAACAATAACAATGTCGAGAAATTGATTTGATTCCCAATACACCATCAGTTGAACAGACAAAACTTCGCATATATACATATAAATGTATACTAGCCTCAGATGTCCAAAAAACTTCTGGTTCTAAAAAGATTCATAGAAAGTTGCATATAGTCGAAACTAGATGTTGTCCTTGTGTCTAATCAATTATGAAGGCTGACCAGACTGTAAAAAGACATTGTAACTTAAAGGTACTGTGATTGGTTATTGAAGTATCTACTGCCCTAATGAATTGGATGGAAAGGGATATTAATGACTAGAGAATGTTATAAATAATTATGATTTATTTATTTTTCCCTTGGGTTCCTAGTGGAACATACGGCTTCACTAGCACGCCTCCATTCCACTCTCTTCTCTGCAATTTTTTGAACATCACTCTACTACTGCTCACAGACTTTCATTTCTCCCTCACATGATCTCTTCCATGTCACCCTCAACTGGGATGCCTAACTCGTCGTTTCCCCCTTTGTATTCCATTCGAGGACCTGCCACGTGATGTTCCCGAATGGACTTCTCAGTGCATGCCCAATCCATATCCACTTCCTTCCAGTGCATATTTGTTGGGTAATATGTTGTTGGTTGGTTCGCTGCCAGAATTCTTTCTTGCCTATTCTTTCTGGCCATGTGACCTTCACTATCAAGCTAGCGTAGGCAGCAGCAGTTGATGAATGTTTGTAGTTTGTTGGAAGTGCTTTTCGTGACGCTCCAAGTTTCTGAACCATATAGCAGCACTGACTTGATATTAGTGTTGAAAATCTGGATCTTGTTCATTGTGAAGAGTACAGTAGATCTCTACACTGATTTCGTTATAAACAATACATTCTTTAAAATTAATCGATCGATTGCATTTATCGAACGCATATGTCACATCCATTATATGTATGAAATAGGGTGGGTTAAGGAATGATACTGCCCAATTACTATATATATATATATATATATATATATATATATATATATATATATATATATATATATATGCACGCATGAAGTTGATTTTCACAGTTCTCTGCCATTTTGACAGCTGTAACTAAAGTTTATTAGGAGTATATTTTTGCTTATCGGGTAACGTTTGGCTGGTATAGGCTTACAGCTCGCTAATTTGCAATTAGGCTTTGTAATGCATTTGTTGGACTCCATCAACTGTCATTTGATATATTTCATGATTTATTCTCTGTTGTCACACTTCATGGTGTCATCTATCGAGTATTTAACCTTTTTGAAATGATTATTTTAATTAAAATAAGGAAATTTCTCGAAAACAAATCTGTTTTTGAACACATTATACTCATAACCTGTACAGTTAAAAGTATTTAATACTAAAGCATAAATATTTGTCAGTAAGGGGATACGCTGGACCGGAAAAAAGATCCTAGATGATTTGGATTTCACCGATGACTTGTGTCGAATATCTTCTAGCACAAACTCAAAGATATACACGCAAAATCCAACAAGTTGACAGAACAGACACAGCACAGAAGACGGAACTTCCTTCAAGTGAACGTACAGAAGACAGAGGTGATGAAGATACCCAACCAACACCAACACCAACAACAACAAGAGGCACCAATCACAATCAACGCGAGAAACGTAAAGCAAGTAGCCTCCTTCACCCACCTAGACAGACAGCACTCTCTCAACTACAGACGGCACACGCACACACGACCATGTCAAAGCCACGATAAGACAGGCGTTCATTAACCTGAAACCAGTGTGGAGATCTCCTACACTGCACTGCACTGCACTCAGCATAAACCATGAACAACATCCGCATGTTCAACAACAATCCAGTCAACTCAGTACTTCTATATGCTTCACAGACTCGGTGAGTTACGAAATGCATTTCCAACAAACTACACATATTCATCAACAACTGTCTACTCTGGCTCCTTACTCAAACTCACATGCCCAAAAATAATGAGAATGAGCAACAAGGAACTCTGGCTAGCTGACTGTCTAGCTGGCTCACTGGCTGGCTCACTGACAACCAACTAACCAACCAACCAACCAACAACCTATCGCTCAACGAATATGTACTGGAAGGAAGTGTAGATGGATTGGATCAGGCATACACTGAGAAGACCATTCGGGGACATCACGTGACAGGTCAGACCAGACACTCGAGTGGAACCTAGATGGGAAACGGTGAGTTGTGTGTCCCAGCTAAGAGTGGGTGACATGGAGGAGAGGAGATTATGTCAGGAAGGAATGAGAAGTTGTGGGCATTGGTGGAGGTGGTGGTGAAAAGATTGCAGAGAAGAGAGTGGAATGGAGATGTGCTAGTGAAGCCTTATGTTCCACTAGGAACCCAAGGACAAATAATAATAGTGTTTAGTATCTTAAACCACGGTTAAAAAAGAAAAAGAAGTAACGTTTTATGGAGTGAAAAAGATGCGAAAATAAAGCTTAAATTTTACAAAGAGTTAGTTTTTAGGGATCAGACATCCTTAACATTCACTTAGATTATTGTCTGTCACACATGATTATAGAAAACAAAGATGGTCATTTTGGTCATTAAATACTTAGACTACTAGTTTTCATTTGAAAATGATTATAGCTTAGATAAAGAAGAGGAAGAAATTGAAGTTAACTGTTGATGTATATTCTGGCTGTCATACTGATATTGTTGAGTAAACACTCTCCGACTGACACCTTTTTGTTCACATTTCAAATGATGTTTGAGAGGAAAAATGGTTTACTTTTGAGTTAGCAGTACACAGTAATCATGTTGAGTAATAAGTATGCACTCATATGAAGGATAGGCGGCTTCATAACCTGCACTAATAATAATAATAATTTTCACAAAGTGAAACTCTGCTGTAAAGTCAATTGTATTGATTTTCAGTTTCAACATCTCGTACTTTGTCGGTAGAAACGAAGTAAATTTCATCCAATCAGCTATTTCCGTGTTGTAACTTTGTCTGTATTGCTTGATGAACTTACATGTGCACAAGAAAAGGATTGAATTTAAAGGCCACCTCAGCAACAACTGGAATAACCAATCTGATTTATGGAAAACTACCTTTCTGTCCGGAATACCGAAACCTGATTGGTTGTTTCAGAAGTTGTTAGGGTAGCCTCAAAAGTCACTCTAAGAAATGCCTTCATCACCTTACATTATGAGTCATCAACTGTATGTCTTTCACTATCTGATTGGTTATTCATGAATTACAGTCATGGACTGAGGTGGTAGTGTTACAAACACACAGACAAGAGAACTACTGACAGACAAGTGACTTAGAAATGGTAGAATAAAGCAGTCTTATTGTACAAACTTCAGTATTTTCAAATACTCGGAAATATTCTGTGTTAGAAAATTTTTTAACCTGAAATACATAAGCAGCTATTAATTTTCTATAGAGACAAGTTTAATATCGAAATTCTTCAATTAAAAATCATGGCAAAGAGTATTTTATGGTCGTATTCATCAAGAACTGACATCTGTTGTAGAAGCATTAAAAACCTGGCAACACTAGACACCTGTTTTGTTAGTCTATGCTAAATACTACCTTAAGGTAAAATCTCTACTAACTTCAAATAATAATAGTAATAATGATAATCGCTTTATTTCAAACAACATTATGGAATTCTCACCAGGTAATATTCAAACAAATACCGTTTCTGTAGAATATTTTTAAAAGAAATAATTATTCCATCTCAATAGTGTTAGTCATAACAGTATTAAAGGCACTTAAGTGAAACAGGAGGATGGTGTTATATTAGCTATATGGCGTGAACTTGGGGATTAATAGAAAATCTAGTGTAATTATGATCATAGTAGTGCAGTCAGTCAGTATAGAAATCTCCAATTCGATATAAGTATCGCCTAAGAATAGTACTGTGCTATATTTTTGAGCATTTATATATCCATTTCTATCCATCATAACGGTATTTTTCTTTATTTAGCTCTTAGCTTGAGAAAGGAACGTTTGAAAACTTCTTAAAGGGTGGGAGAGTACATGATACATTCAAAAGAAGATCAAAACAGACAGAAAGGGAAGAATTTTGTGAAATATATTCGGTAGAAAAAAACTTTTGGTAACCGAAGGCTTAAGCAGGTCGCATCAGAGAATACATTATTGTATAGTGCTCATTAGTGACATGCTTCCAGATGGATATTACAAAGTTCTAATGAGAAGCCGTGACCTGTGGGATCAACCAGCCGAAAGTAAAACGGATATCAACCGAAGATTTTACATGATAGTCGCGCTACATCGCGAAATGACAGAAGTGGGAAAGTGTCGACCATTGAATTCCTACCCAGTGGCTGAATGGTTAAAGCGTCCGCCGTAAAACTTGAAGGTAGTGAGTTCAATCCCTAGCCAGGTTGTGGGTGCGCACTGCTGAGGAGTCTTGTACTAGGACGAAACAGCTGTTCAGTGCTTTCAGATTTTGAATGATTCTCTAACTGATGCCAGTCCGTGATGAATACTACCTTAAACATAAGATCTGCATTAACCTCAAAATACAAAGGGTATTTAACCTAAAAAATTATTTCAGAAAGAATAACGCGTATTCTGACAATCTAAAACTGTATAGTTATGATGGCAGTGGCTAGCAGTGGAATCCAGGATGCGCATCCTAGATTGGTAAAAACCAATTATAACAAGCAGTACCTAAAAGTAAATGGTACCATATCTCTTGTTTTCGTACTTCCGTCAATTTTGTATCTATGCTTAAATTCGATCCCAATATTATTATTCATCACGGTAGATGACCATAAGAAAAAGTAAACGTTTTAAGTTAGTCTACAAAAGTGATGTAAATTGCTAAATTGCGTTAGAAATGTACAAAGACCAAAACTGAGTGGGCAGTCTGGTAAGGCGGGCAGTATCAATGAATAGGAGTGGTTAATTGCGCCAACAAGGTCACTCGTCACTGATTGGTTACTGTTATCACGCACATAACACTCATCTCTGTAACCATTACAATTTTCTACCGTACAGTCAACCACCTAGAATGTTTTTCTGGCTTTAAAGGCCACTCTAACAACTGCTAAAATAAACAATCAGGTTTCAGTATTTCGATTATGAAGGTGATCTTACATAAAATAACGACACGTAAATGATTATTTCAGAAATTTCTAGGGTTCTCTTTAACGTCATTCATAATTCTCACACGTCATTAATCAGCCTTATTTTAGCAGTGACAATTCATTAGAACAAGTATTAGCAATGTGCTGATTATAGACAATTTAAGAAAACCTATTCATTTCAAGGCATTATCAGATTATATTGAAAGCTGTATTTAGTAACCAAATCTGAAATGAATACACACCACTGATGTCAACAGAGAATAGGTGAACTATAATAAGCAGCAAATGGTATACGTGAATAGGTGATACAGTCACACGAAATAGGTTGTGTTCAAAGTTCAATGTTGTTGTTTTTTTACTGGATAGATTGATGCAAGTTATGATTCAATCAACGATAGTCTAACACACGCATTTTGATTGGCTCTTATAATGATAATTAGATCAATAATCCTAAAGATAATTTATGCTACGAGTATGAATGAAATACTTCCAGTAAATTCTTTCATCTCAAGGAAGAAAACTTATCAATTTCTGATTAGGATGATAGCTATATTTCCCACTCCAGTCAATTTGTAAGGGAGAATCATAACTTCTGTCAGTTTTAACATTTACTGCGTTATATATATATATATATATATATATATATATATATATATATATATATATATATATATATATATATATAGAGAGAGAGAGAGAGAGAGAGAGAGAGAGAGAGATTCAGCGGAGAACCTCGCACACAAGTGCATTGCTCAAGTTGCCACACTTCACAGTAGTATACAAAGAATAGGTGGATAGAAAAAGAGTAATATCGAAGTAGATAAAGTAGCATGAGAAAACAAACAATTTGAAGATAACTGGCAGTACAATTATTCAGGCTTTAAAATATGTCAAGGGGTGAATACATCTGCGCCTTTGTCACTGATTTTCAGCCATGTCACCAAGAATCCCCAATCACTCATCCCTATCATCTTGGGGATACCAGTCAAGTAGTCTATATTTCCCCACATGCTTCACACCAATAGTCAAGGACTTCATTGACTGATGCCAGATCTTGGTCTCTTCAACCTAATTTAACTTTCCCTAGCATGGTACGTCGAGATACGCAGTGAATCGACATCCGCAACCCAGGCCCAGGTCATCTCAATCGACCTGTCTTTCTTGCCTAGTACCCTTCTCCTGACTTTAACATTGCTCACATGATGATTCCACCAGACGCGAGAGATCTTGTGATGACACCTGTAATCAAAATCCTGTGACCGCTCATATATATATATATATATATATATATATATATATATATATATATATATATATTGCGGTCTGTTACAAGTCGATGAGTGCAGGACTTCCCCGCCTCCGACTACTGAGTAATAATAAATTAAAAGTAGACTCAAGTGTAAATTACTTACATTCCCCTGTGAATATCTTTTTCACTACGACAGGCAAGTCATAAAGTCTCGAACGGTTCGGCTACTTGAATGGAAAATAACCATAGGAGAGGAGAAGAAGACCGATGTAAAACTAGAGAAACAATCAGCATAATTAAAGTTTGAAAGAACAATAAGTTACCAAATCAGCTACTAGGAAAATCCTTACTAGTATGTCATGTCAATGATTGACCTAAAGTGACACATTTTATCAAATTTTGTGTTAATCCCTCTTCTAATACTTCTGATTCGTAAACCCTATGCATACCTAGTTAGAGAAATGATAACTTGGAAACTTATCTCTAGAAAATATCCTAGTCAAATTAACACTGACTAGGATAATGGCTGCTACTGTTTCAAATATTTTATAGTGAATACTACAAGCAAAAAGCGTAAGTGATGGCCTTCCCTCGCAGTTCTCTTGAATCACTAAATATATATGTATATCGTTGGAAAATGATTATCCTGATTATAGAACATCATAAATCTTTTTGTAAGTACACTACCTCCTCATGAGGTAGTACTGAAGGTAACATCTAAACTGCTCAAGAGAGCTTGGATGATTCCTGACCCACGCCGGAAATATTCATAACTATATTTAAAAAAAGTTTTTTTTTTTACAAACACGTAAAAATTTGTCTTCGCCGTCTCTAGCTAAGCAACATAGAGAATAAAACAAGTGTATTTTGCATAAAAACTAAGTAGTTACGTTTTAGAAGAAAACACTCATTTTAATGTTAAGTTACACCATGTTTCTCAAGTTATATGAGTTGTTTACATGAAATATCTTCATCCATCATAAATATAAAGAAATTCAAATGGTTAACTATTTTTGTTGCTCCAAAAAACGCCAGTGATGCACTTGAAGTGAAGACAGGAGTAAGACAAGGCTGTCTACTATCACCCATGATCTTGCTCAATGTGGCAAACTGGATCACGCAACTAACAGAGGGGAGCGAGAAGATGGGCATATGCTGGACCGGAAAAAAGATCCTAGATGATTTGGATTTCACCGATGACTTGTGTCGAATATCTTCTAGCACAAACTCAAAGATATACACGCAAAATCCAACAAGTTGACAGAACAGACACAGCACAGAAGACGGGACTTCCTTCAAGTGAACGTACAGAAGACAGAGGTGATGAAGATACCCAACCAACACCAACACCAACAACAACAAGAGGCACCAATCACAATCAATGCGAGAAACGTAAAGCAAGTAATCACCTTCACCCACCTAGACAGACGGCACTCTCTCAACTACAGACGGCACACGCACACACGACCATGTCAAAGCCACGATAAGACAGGCGTTCATTAACCTGAAACCAGTGTGGGATCTCCTACACTGCACTGCACTGCACTCAGCATAAACCATGAACAACATCCGCATGTTCAACAACAATCCAGTCAACTCAGTACTTCTATATGCTTCACAGACTCGGTGAGTTACGAAATGCATTTCCAACAAACTACACATATTCATCAACAACTGTCTACTCTGGCTCCTTACTCAAACTCACATGCCCAAAAATAATGAGAATGAGCAACAAGGAACTCTGGCTAGCTGACTGTCTAGCTGGCTCACTGGCTGGCTCACTGACAACCAACTAACCAACCAACCAACCAACAACCTATCGCTCAACGAATATGTACTGGAAGGAAGTGTAGATGGATTGGATCAGGCATACACTGAGAAGACCATTCGGGGACATCACGTGACAGGTCAGACCAGACACTCGAGTGGAACCTAGATGGGAAACGGTGAGTTGTGTGTCCCAGCTAAGGGTGGGTGACATGGAGGAGAGGAGATTATGTCAGGAAGGAATGAGAAGTTGTGGGCATTGGTGGAGGTGGTGGTGAAAAGATTGCAGAGAAGAGAGTGGAATGGAGATGTGCTAGTGAAGCCTTATGTTCCACTAGGAACCCAAAGGATGAATAATAACCATTATAATAATCTATTTTTTGTTTCATTCAGAAAGTTTTGAAGTGACAACTTTACAGAAAATAGAAAATTCTAATGGATGCATGGTTATATAAGGTGATTTAAACAAAATGAACCAATATGCTTTTGATGCTACTACCCACAGTATTAGATAATTAAGTCTATCTTAGTAACTATCACTAAGTGATTGAAAGAAAAATGTATTATATCATCAAAATAAAAATTGTAATTAAAATTAAATTATATATTCGCCACTATTCATTTTGGTTTCGTGTTTTGAAATAATGGAGAATATTTATAGCTTAGGTGGATGGTCTTGGTTGTTTTGTGTTTATTTAACTGTAAAGTTAAAAGCTATTCATTCATGTGAATAAATTGTTAATTGAAAAGATGAGTATATGCATGAGATCTCTACAATAAATGAAGACTAGTGATTGAAGTGAAATTAAGATATAATTTCCAACTGGTTGTCGCAGGTCAGTTGATAGAGCACTAGGTTAACAAACCCAGAGGTGGCTGCTCCGAATTCTTCCACGGCGCAAATTTTTATTTCACTTTCACTCATCATTCAGAATCAATAATGTAAGTTTACCAAACCACGATTATCTCAGATAGTCAACGTGAAATGAGAACATCATTCTCTTCATTGACTGACAAGACGTTGTGGATTGACTATTTTCACTGAAATAAACATATTCCTAAGTCAAGCCTGTTGTAAAATGATGTGGAAATACTGTCATGTCCTCCAGCTGAATAGGTGTAATTCCAATGAAAAGATCAAACCTTATCTGATCCTTGACTAACAATCGTAGAAAGCATAACTTATTCGTGTCTAGATAATATATAATGATCAATTTTGACAGCTCCTCACATTTATGACAGTACAACCTGTCAACTGCCAAAAAACAGGTTGCTTTACTTTTCCAAACTAGCTGGGTTGTATATGTGACAGAAAGCGGCCTAAATTGAAATCAGAATCCTAAGACATCAGCCACTAAGATAGAAGTTTTGGATTGCAACCTCGATTTCATGTTACGTACAGGTGGAAAAACCTTGATAAACAATTTTGTACTTCAGTTGACTAATGAAAATGAATAACCATTTTCTGACCTAATGACTTCATTTTGTCAGGAAAAACTGTATAGAATGTTGTCTCCTTTAAAGCCACAGGATGGTTTTTGATTTTCGCGGCTCAGTGAAGTGTCACATCTGAAGGAGAACAACCACTGCTCGTATGCAGTCCTAGTGTCTCACTGTGTTAGTAGTGTTTCTTGTACCGTGTATTATTCTGTCAGTTACTTCCACTCGGTCACTTCCCTATGACAAACTGTTTGTTTTTTTATGCTACCACCATCACGTGAATGCAGAATGTAGCGGTTTGAGAAATTTTACGTTTTGAATTCACTGAGATTACCGCTTTTATGGGTACATTTTTTGAATAAAGGGTTTTTCTGAAACGTCTGGAACATATTCCCATCAATATGATGCTCCTTCTTTTTAATTCAAGCATATTTGAACTGGGATAATGCGTCAGAAATTCACATGGCAGTCGGGCAAAACCCTTAGTGATTGGAGTGAGATAAAAATCTGGTCAGCAGTTGGACCTCGCAGCTCATTTGGTAGACCACCGGGCCACAAAGCCGGAGGTTGTCGGCTCGAGTCCTGCCGAGGCCAAAACTTTCGCTTCACCTTCGGTCATCACCCAGTATCAATACAAACCTGCCAAACCATGGCTACATCAGATAGTCAAACTAGGACATCGTCGTCTGATTAAGTATAGTTAAGAGAACTAGTAAGAATTTTTTAGAACTGAAAACTCCCAACTTTTGAAACCACAAGATGTCGTTAATTCAGAGAGCATAAAAAATGTAGGTATAAAACGACTCCAAGAATTTATCATTACCTCCATAGGGTTAACTGTTAGTCAATAATGTAGAGGTTGGGTGTAAAGTCCAAGGTAAGAGAGGTGGTCCAGTTGATGAGGTTGTGAACCTTCATCAACTGAGGCAGCTGGAGCTGGGCTAGACATACCTAGTCACGACTTATCCCAATTCACTGTGTTAGCTGAAATAGGATTTGTTTCAAAAAATGCTACGAGTAGTCAGAGTAAGTATGACACCAGTCTGTGAGGTCTCTGATTGGTGGTCTGAGCTATGTCGGGAATTATATGATCCCACCTTGAAATTCAAATAACGGCTGAAGTCGATGGTTCGACATTCTTGGTGATAGGTCTCAGAACCGATCTTACTGGTGCAGATGCATTTGTACCTTATTTTCCTGCTAACTGTAATACCCCTTTCTTGTTTTATGGATTCCTAAGACTTTTTCTATACCATTTCCATTTCTTTGTCTTTCATCTTCTTACATTGTGCCTTAATGTGGGTTATGCCAATTGGAAGTTTGTGTAGTAGTACCAGGCTCCATATTCACTGATATAAATGTCAGATATTCCAAGAAAATGTAATACGCACCCCTGACTGACAGCTAACTTCGTACGTAAGATCCACCGTCTCCAACCTGGACGAAATAGAAAAGAAGACTGAACTGGATAGGAAACACACGTGTGTGTATATATACATGAGATATGACTTTGTCCAGAAATTGAAACACTAACATAGTAAAAATAAGCACTAACCAATCAGCTATTTACCGCGAGATAGGTCCCATCACCAAACAGGAAACATCACTTCGTAACGCAACCATATGAAGACGAACACTTCTGCCAGAACATTCTGGTTAACTCTCCCCCAAATTTCATCAGTAGATCCTTCCCTCCTAATTGTCACGCTTTATCGTATCTGCGTTCTCCAGATCATCGGCTTGTTGACCGTACAAAACCTTCTCATAGGCAGACGTGCGTGAGATACGCCTCACTGATTATCCACACTCTTGCAGTTTCGATGCGGTACACCTCTCCGAAAGCTACCAGTCACCGCTTTCACCTACATTTCAGACAGAAGTAAGCTCCAGGAGACCCGGTCATTCTTCGGTCATAGCTACAGCAAACGGTACCCGGCATTCCAGACCGCTCACATTCGTAAGGTAAACCACATACACTCCTCTTGGGATTGCTTCAATAACAGTGACTACCAGGGTTAGGAAGCTGGACTCCCTTACCCTTTTTACGGTTCACTGCTCCCAGAACTAATTAACTGTGCAGAGTCCTCATGGTATACTTATCCGTCCGCGCTTTAGAGATCCGCATCACTGAACAGTATTTACAGACCTCATCTATCGCTAAGTCAACTAAGAGGATGATTAGTTAGAATCCAGAGGGACCACAAGAGGGTTCACCGTCATATACGAAACGAGGCTTGATCAGTAATCACTCGTATCTCCTACATCTCAGGCTTTTCAGATCAGCAGTTCAAATAACCAAACTATTTTACCGCACCACGTAGGCTGCTTCACTCTGATGCTTGGCACGTAGCTGCGGAAGGGCATTTGGCTACCTTAAGAGGGTAATAGTTACCCCCGACTGCTTTAGAAAAACTTCTACCAGTTCCGCATGATAAATAAAAAAACTATTTATGAACCTGTATAAACATGAATGCCAATAACACAAATTCATAGATGAACGTAATCAAGCCAAAAACTAATATATATATATATATATATATATATATATATATATATATATATATATATATATATATATATATATATATATAGGCCGTACACAAAACCCATAAAATATAAACTGAAGGCATGATTTCAGTTAATCAGCCCAAATATATAACTACCAAAGCAGTTATCATAAGTTGTACTACAAAGTGATTATTCCACAATGGACAACAGACACAATTATGAATACTAACAATAGTAATGATAATAATGATAATAATAATAGAGTGAAAACAAAGCAAAGATTACCAACAGTATAATAGAACAAATGAATAAGTTGTTGTGATAAGCACAATTTTACAAATACATGGAATAAAAGAACCTAAATTACACCTGAATTTTATCAAAATTCTATGAAATACAAGCCAACAACATGTAAGCATTAGTGAGGATTATGTAAACAAAAAGTGGACAAGTTTACAATTACTGATAGATGGAAAAAATATTGTGGTGAATTTTTATTCTTCTCTTATGCATACATACATAATCCCTTATTACTATGGAGACATTATATACTTATCAAACAATAACAACTTATGAATAGAGTAAATTTTAGGAAGTGTATGCGTAGATGTGACAAATGAAAGTTGACATAATAATCCATTTCAAAGTGACTTTATCACATTAGGATACGCGAAAATTCCCATTTGGACATTAAAAAAAAAACAATGTGAGCAAAGTAACATCTTTTTTCAATTATTTCTTTGTCGATGGCTCTACACTAACTATACAGTATCTTTAAAATATAAAATTATATGCCAGTCTAGTCATCATCAATATCAACATAGGATCAGGCATTACTGCATAACGATCTGAGTTGCCATAGCTTACATCACTACATCAAATAGAAAGGTAGTGAGGTGAAAGATGAAGATAAGAAAATTCAGTCAAAACAAATATAGAATACGAGAAGAAAGAAAGAAAGAATGACAAGATGGTGAGAATCGGTTAAGTGTTAAGATGAGGATAATATGTGTATACATCTGCGCCACTGACTTCGGTTCTGAGCCATATCATCTAGAGTCTTCAGCCACTGGTTCTTCTTGTCCTGCGTATCCCAACCACCAAGTCTGCATCGCCTTACATGGCTAAAACCAACAGTCAGAGACTTCATGCATTGGTGCTATGTTTTAGTTTGGCCACCTCGGGCCTTTTTTCAGCCTACACCTACTTCGGTCAACATTGTGTGACGAGGCAACCGGTGACTAGGCATAAGTAAAACGTGTCCCAATTATCTCAATTGATGAAGGTTCATAACCTCGTCAACTGATTTACCTCTATTCCCTAAAACTCTACACCTGACTTATGCATTACTCATGTGGTGACACCATGGAATACGGCCTATACTACGAAGACAATGGTGGTCAAACACTTGAAGCCTTCTCATGTCTTCTACCTTCAATGGCCATGTTTCACAGCCATACAATAGAACAGACCGGACTGCTGTGCAGTACACGTGACCCTTAATAGACAAACGGACATCACAGTGGTGCCATAGATGGCGTAAATTGGCAAAAGTCAATCGAGCCTTTTGTATCCAGTTTAGTGATGATAATTGTTTCATAATTGGTTATCAATCTCAAAGTATCAAGGGGGTGATAATAAATCAAGATAATTAAAGCTGTGTAGGTAAAGTATAGAATAATTACATGATAAAATCTGTGAAGTTGATATTTACCATGGATTGACATCAGTCAGGTAAACCTGGGAGCATTGGATAGCTATTTCGTCCTAGTATAGGAATCCTCAGCCAAGTGTATCCACGACCCCGCCTCGCGAGGGATCCAACCTAGAACCTTCAGTTTCCATGGTCAGAACGCTGAATTGAGCCACTGAGTCAGAATCCAATGGCCCATATTCCCAACTTCTGTCAGTTCACGACATAGCGCCACCATCACCCAATGTCATCGTCGAGTATTTATCTTTACATCCACTAGGTTCGCCCCACTGGTCACGACTTCTCATCTTAACTTTAGGAATCACTTCACAAAGCTAGTCAACAACGACCACTAGATTAATCCATTTCGAGGGTTTGTGGGGATTTATTGATTTCAAGTTGGCAATCATCATGGACCATTGAATTTCGACCTAGTGGTTCAATTATAACGTGCTGGCCGCGGAAGCTAAAGGTTCTGCGTTCAATCCCTGGTGAGGCGGAGTCGTGGATGTGCATTGCTGAGAGCTGTCAAATGCTCCCAGGTTTTCAATGTTCCTCCAACTGATATGAGTCCATGATGAATACCAACTTGAAATCAATAAATCCCAACAAACCCCCAAAATTTTGAAATTTTAAACAGGTTGTTGAATAATTGATAGTTTGTGTAATAGTGACCGACATGAAGTGAAGAGAAAAATTTTTATGTCAAGTGGTCAGCTGTTGCTGGTAATTAGAGACAACAGGGGGAACAGTAAGATGGCTAAAAGTGTAGTGATGATAATAATAATAATAAATAGAGACGTTCGTGAGATGAATTTCTTAGAAATATATTTTTAACGAATATTGACACACAGTGATATTATTATTATTTGTCCTTTGGGTTCCTAGTGGAACATAGGGCTTCACTAGCACGTCTCCACTCCACTCTCTTCTCTGCAATCTTTTTCTTTGACCCGGCTCCACCACTGCCAACAAGCTTTCATTTCTTCCTCACACCATCTCCTCTATATCCCCCTCACCTGGGACACTCAACTCGTCGTTTCCCATGTGGGTTCCACTCGAGGGTTTGGTCTAGCATATGATGTCCCCGAATGGTCTTCTCAATGTATGTCCAATCCATCTCCACTTTCTTCTGCATATTTGTTGGGTGATAGGTTGTTGATTGGTTGGTTCGTTGCCAGAGACCTTCCTTGTTTATTCTTCCCGGCCTTCTTATCTGATCTTCAGTATCGAGCGGGCTTTAGGTGCATGTCAAAGACAAACTCGTACAGCATGGGCGAGATTAGAAGGAATGTGACAAATAACTTTAAAAGCATTGCGAATATCGACCAGATGGGAAAGGATTAAGCTCCCTATCGACCTTGTTTGCCTTTTAGTTAGTTATGATGACTGGTGTTCGGCAATTCGACAATGGAGTTACCTAACTATAAGCCCAATATGAATGGCTCCACATGGGTAGTTGAACTGGTAAATACAGATACACAAAGTCAGTTAGTCAATCTTTAATTTGCGAAGTCACTATCGGCACACTGTAGAATGCACATCATAGATCTGCTTCATTAAATGACCTCCTTATGGACTTTCTTAGGTGCTGTGTCACGGTTTTGCTGATGATGTCACCCGGAAACTGTAGTCTTAGGAACAGCGGATATGTACTTGCTTCATAACATTCCATCTTTCTGTGAATTAGAGAACTCGTGAGACACGCTTGACCCATTAAGGCGAGTGGCTTAAACAACAGTTTGCAAGAATCATTCACGAATGAATGAACCTGAAACTGTCCAATGATTCAGTAAGACTATTCATAAAAATAGGTTCTTTATATTAAATCAGTTTTAACCATAATGAACTAGTAGTGATCGGCGAAACACTTGGCACTGTCAAGTTTCTTGAAGATTAATTGCAATAAAAGTTATCTTCTTCAAAAAAGCACCTTATAACTTGAAAGTCTATTGGACAGCATTTGAATTTTGAGTTATGGGTTTCGATTCTCGATAGAAATACCAGTAATCACAGAGATACTCTTTATGACTCAAAATGCGACAAAACACACATTTTGGATCCCATTACTCCAAACTGCCTACAATACCATTTGCTTGAAAGTGAGCGTAAACTCTGCTGAGATTACAAGAGTAAATGATCCACTTCAGGTTTACAGATTCTTGATAGTTCTCTCTATAAAAATCTTACATTTGAGTCAGTACTGAACAACAGAATACCTACATTCCATAACCAATAAACTCATTAATATGAATCTTGGGATTTCATTTAACGCCAGCTAACCTACAAATCTTCATGATTTTGTTGCATAGATATCAACTTTTCACATCAAACCAATAAGCTGGATAAATACAGAATAAACTGCTTTGATTTTGAAGACACTATGATTGTTTTTAACCTCGCCTGGTCAACTAGTTCACTAGTTACTAGCCGGTCCTAAGCCCGGGTAAAGAGGGAAGGTTGGGCGTACGGCTAGCAACTCTACCCCGTAAAACAAATCCAACAGCTAAAGAAACTTCAAAGCACAAACGATATATAAAAAATAACAACAAAATTATTCCTCGCTGGAATCGGAGAGGCGAAATGACGCCAGTTGGTGAAAGCTTGCAGTAGGGAAGACAATTGGCCCCTGTGTCTTCTCTCGATGAAAGCAAAAGTAAACGTGGGGACATGGAATGTCCGCACGATGTTTGAACCCAGCAAGGCAGCCCAGATTATAAAAAGAGATGAGAAGGTATCACATTGAAGTGCCTGGAATTTGCGAAAGCAGATGGAATGCGAGTGGACTCTCCAAACTGTCAACTGGAGAATCAATAATCTACTCCGGTCACCCAGACGACAACCACGAGCACACTCAATAATGGAGTGGCTATCATGATGTCCTCAAGAGCGTTGAAGGCTCTCATGCAGTGGGAACCAATCTCCTCCTGCTGGATCATGACAGCAAGGTTCAACTCAAAAGGAAGGAAGGTCACAATCATACAATGCTAAGCACCTACGAATAATGCAGAGCAAGAGAAAAAGGAGGAATTCTACAGACAACTTCAATCAACACTGGACAAGACCCCGTCTCAGTTGGCGATGTCAAAATTCCAATGGGTGGGGCGACATGAATGCCAAACTAGGAGGGGACAACACAGGAAGAGAACTAACCATGGGTCGAGAAGCGCTCGGTGAGGTGATGAACAAGAATGAAGAATTGTTTGCAGAATTCTGCGCATTCAACGATTTGGTAATTGGAGGCAGTGTGTTCAGGCACAAAGATATCCACAAAGCCACACGGATTTCACCAGACATCGGGACACACTAAAAATCAAATCGACTTCATCTCAATCTCGAGAAAGTAGGGACGCAGTCTACTTGACACAAGGTCAAGAAGAGGAGCAGATGTAGGCTCACACCACTCACTATCTAGTGCAAGGAACCTTCCAAATCAAGTTAAAAGCCTTCAAGGAAGCTGGTGACAGACCACAGTTCAAGTACGACACTCAGAAACTTAAGGATGAAACTACAAAGGAAATCTTCACGTCAGTCAGCCATCAAGACAAAATGGGAGATATCAAGCAACATCCCTGAACAAACCTGTGTGGAAGAACACTGGAAGTCTTTGAAAGAGATATGGAAAGAAACCTGCACAACCGTATTAGGAAGGAAGAAGAAAGAAGACAAGGAATGGATCTCGATGGACACATGGAAGATGATAGAGCAGGGAGAGGAGGATGATGAAGCAGAAGATAAACCAGTGCAAGGATGCTCAACGACAAGAGGAACTGAGCACAATGTATAAAACACTACACTGGACAAAGAAGTGAAGAGTGCACACAAAGACAAAAGACACTTCTACGAAACACTGGCAAGTGAAGCAGAACAAACTGGAGGCTGGTAGGAGAGACAGAGACCTGACAACATTGTATCAAATAACCAGGTTACTATCTGAGAAGAGATCAACACACATGGAGCCAATAAAAGATGAAGAAGGAAATTTAATTACGAAAGAAGAGAAACAAAGGAAACAATGGGCCGACCACTTCAAAAAGCTCTTGAATCGACCACCACCACCACCTGCACTTCCTCCAGAAATACCACCTGCAGCCCAGCCACAGAACTACAAGTGAACACAAATCCTCCAACAAAAATGGAAGTCCTGAACGCCATAAAGCTACTGAAATGCGGGAAAGCAGCAGGACCAGATGGAATCCCGCCAGAAGCACCGAGAGCAGACACAGAGACAACAGCTGACATGCTCATACCACTATTGCAGAAGGTTTGCAAGGAAGGAAGGGAAGGTACCTGGCGATTGGAAGAAGGGTTACATTGTCAAACTGCCAAAGAAGCGAGACCTCAGTGTTTGCAAGAACTGGCGAGGAATCACTCTCCTGTCAACCCAGAGCAAGCAAAATATTAAGCCGCATCATCCTGGAGAGACTAAAGGATGCATTGGATTCAAAACTACGACTGGAACAGGCAGGCTTCAGGAAGTACAAATCATGTACAGACCAAATTGCAACGCTTCGCATCATCATAGAACAGAGTATAGAATGGCAGTCAGCTCTCTACCTCAACTTCATCGACTTTGAGAAGGCCTTTGACAGCGTCGACCGACAAGTAATTTGGAAGCTGCTTCACTACTACGGAGTACCGCAAACCTTTATCCGCCTCATTCAACAACTATATGAAGATGCCACATGCCAAGTAATTCACAATGGGAAGCTCAGTGATGCCTTTGAAGTGAAGACAGGAGTGAAACAAGGTTGCCTAACATCCCCCATGATATTCCTGATTGTGGTCGACTGGATCATGCAGCAAACAGTAGGCAGCGAGAAGAGGGGGATACGCTAGCTGGACAGCGGAAAAGAACCTAGAAGACTTGGATTTCGCCGATGACTTATGCCTAATGTCACATAAACTTGAAGACCTGCAGGCAAAAACTAACAAGTTGATAGAAGAGGCAGCGAAGACGGGACTTCAGGTGAATATAGAGAAGACAGAGGTGATGAAGATACCGCACCACCACCACCACCAACAACAACAAACTCCAATCACCATCAATAGGAGAAACTTAAAGGAAGTAACCTCCTTCACTTATCTAGGAAGCACTGTTTCAACTACAGGCGACACAGGCACAGACGACGATGTCGAAGTCAGAATCGGAAAAGCAAGACGCGTTCATTAGCCTGAAACCAGTGTGGAGATCTTCTGCACTCAGCATGTGGAACAAGATACGGATTTTCAACACCAACGTCAAGTCAGTGCTTCTGTATGGTTCAGAGACTTGGCGCGTCACGAAAGGCATTTCCAATAAACTACAGATATTCATCAACAACTGCCTATACTGGCTCGTTACTGAAGATCAGATGGCAAGAATAATAAGAATAAGCAACAAGGAACTGTGGGAACGAACCAACCAAGAACTTATCACTCAATAAATATGCAGAAGGAAATGGAGATGGATTGGGCATACACTGAGAAGGCCGACTGGGGACATCACTCGCCAGGCCCTCGAGTGGAATCCCCATGGGAAGCGACGAGTTGGGCGTCGGTGCCGAGAGTGACATGGAGGAGATCGTGCGAGGAGGAAATGAGAGGTTGTGGGCAGTCGTGGAGCCAGGTCCAAAAGTTTTCAGAGAACAGAGCACATTGGAGACGTGCTACTGAAGCCCTATGTTCCATTAGGAACCCAAGGGACTAATAAATAAATATAAATAATACCTCACGAAATGTGACATTATACAGATTAACAAACCCCTCATTATGTCACAGTTCTCTCCCAACAAACAGTAATCCACTTATCTATTTATTCTCTGGCGCTACCACTAGTTTTATCATATACAACTGAGACTGAACATCAAACAAGTTGGGTCACTGGTTTGAATCCGGCTCCACCCACCAAGGCTGGGAGAGCCAGATAGTATTAATAATCACCACACAATAGATGTGGCACATTGTCTACCGCACAAAAGTGTATGTGGTTACCGTGTGGATTTAGATTAAATTCTTTCATGGCGTTCCATACTTTCATACCTACTGAATTCATTTGCTTAGGCTTGTTAAAATCAATACATTGGTTTGTAAAGGTCGTCGCAAACCAATGAAACACAATGGCTACATAATTTTGAGTAGTGAAAATCTGAGTCAATGGCCAATCTTATCAAATGGTTTATTCAAATACGTCACCTGCTGAATAGATGAATTTCTTTTATACCCAACTTATGATGCATAAATCTCATCAAATGTAACTAACATATTCTGAAGTAAATAGGTGGCGAATGTCAAAAAATATTTGTCAATTGGAAAGAGTTCATCGTCATATTTAATTCTAATATTACCTAAAAATGATAAACAAACAGATAGAATATTGATTATACAATAAAAGGGGAAATATTTGGAAAAAAATCAATTAAGGGGAAAAGATAAACTAGGTATACGTGCAGTTTAGAAGATAGCATAACCAAAGTAATCCTCTTAACAAAACATGATGGCAGGGGGAGAATGAAGAGGTCACGGTAATTATAAATCAACCATCAAGCATTTTTTTAAAAACTGAAAAAAAACAGGAAAATTAGTCTAGTTGGCAATGATGTATACAGCTCTGTTGAATGAAAACTTTAGTAATAAGAGATTTGTTTCAGTTGATTCCATCGTTTTGTTGTAGTGACGCGGGTTCGAATCCAAGGCGGGACATTAGTTCCGTCGAGGTTGCAGATATGCCTTGCTGACGAGTGCCAAAAAGCACGAAACCCAGGTCGAGCAAGGCTTCCTGCTGATCACCTGCAACCAACTAACATCTACGAATGTGCACTGCGATGCTGAGCTTCCTAGCTTGGCTACCACATTGTAAATATGATCGATAGAATTCGGTCTGCATATAGGACTAGACAACATAAAATTGGTTGCACTCCTATGACCAATCAATACACATTACCTTCATTTTTCGTGCATTCAGTCCATTATCATCAACATCAAAAATATTGCGTACCGGTTTAAGTTGCTAGATCATATATCATTACATCAAGTGAGAAAGCAATACGATGACAGATAAAGAAATAGAGAAAGTAGTCGAAGTGGTAGATAATCGTGGTAAGGTAATAAAGAAAATAATGAATTGAATATGATGATTAAGATGAGTGGATATATCTGCGCTACTGACATCGATTCTAAGTCATGTCACCTAAAGTCTTTTATCATACGAACACCAACCAGTAAGTCTACATTTCCCTACATGACTCAGACAACCAGAGTTTTTATGTACTAATGTCACGCTTTAGTTTGATTGCATCTAACCTTTTTTCAGCCTACAGCTACTTCAGTTAATATTGCACGATGGAGCAGACAGTGACTAGGAATACTTAACATATGTCACAATCGCGTGAGTCGATGAAAGTTCACAACCTCACCAACTTCCTTTCCTCTCCTCCCTAAAACTCTACACCTAACTTCTATACTACTGACGTGATAACACCACGACACCACATAGCCTACGGTACAAGGCAACAGTAAACGCCTCAAGCCATCTCATGTACTGTTCCCTTAACGGCGACGTTTCGCATCCCTAAAACAGAACGAAGTGAACTTTAGTGCAATACACTTAACCGTTAGTAGGCAATCGGATATCATGGCGGTGTCATAAATTGGTGAAAGCCAAGTCAGCCCGTTGTGTCCATGTAGATATTTCGTCAGCCACTGATACATCAGGCTGACTCGACTTCCCAGGTAAATAAAGCGCTCAGCGTACTCAACCACTTGACTCCCTACTGTTAAACAGAGCACCACTGAAGACCAGTCCGGAGATACGGTATGCATCTAGGCAGCGAGAAACACATCCCAAACATTTTCAAATTGCTACTCAAGCTGTCTAGAAGAATCTGAGCCTTCACCTACAAGGACTTAATCATCTGCGTACTCTAGATCTACCGATGGCTTTCCTATGATCAGATCGACCCCTGGGAATTCAGATGACGAGGGAGACTTCCTATATTTACTCCACTTGACAGTTCAATTGCAATCAATCAATTTCCTGCAGTGAGAATAACAAGAAACTACCATTGGCTTTAGGAGTGTACAGAGAATTTGCACTAGGTGATGTCGTGTAAGATGAAGCACGTTTAGAAAATTTAATCTAAATGACACCTATTTGGCACCACACCGAATACAGAACACAGCTTTGTAACCTGACCGTCTGTCATAGACTGACATTAGTAACCAGGAATAAATAACCTACCATAACCTGAAATAAGAAGTCTAGTGTAGTTCGATTTCGCAGTGGATTTCATCTTCCAAAAGGAATCCTGGTGAAGTTTAAATGACATTCAAGAGAGTAAACACTGAAATCCTTACTTACTTTTATTGTCGTATGTATGAAAGGTTGCCTAGTCCTATAGTTTTCTTTTTATTCTTCTCTCTTCCACATATTTACCAACAGACTATCTGATGACAAATCATAACAATTCTGATATTCATTTACTTGAATAGTAATGACCTGTGAAATTGGGTAAAAGTCGGAAGTATTCTATACATGAGATAATCACAACAGATGATTCACCTTTCTAGTTTTATTCCTTGACTTGAATGTGTAATATAACCCTCTCCATCAAGAAGTCTTGACGATTATAATAGTCATTTGAAGTGATTAAACAATTTTAGGTGCTCAGTGTCTTCCCATTCCTCTATTTTACTTAGCCTGAGATGTAACATAATAATAATATCTGAATTCAGCTTCTCAGGAATTTACCTTTTTACAATATTATACTATAAACCTTGAACAACCACGATGTCGAATACAAACAGTGATGTAGCTGAGTACGTTAAGGCGGAAGCCTTGGAGGCCAAAAAGAATGTATTTAATATCTCCCAATCTAAGCAACTCCTGCGGTAACATCTGCACATATTATATATATATATATATATATATATATATATATATATATATATATATATATATATATATATATATATATATATAATATCTCTAGCTTCTCAACTGACGGTAGGAGATATGTAGTCCCAGGTTACTAACAATGAAGGGTCGCTTCGATTCAGTCGAACCTCCTAATTAACTGTCTTAAGGTTGAGGTCTTAGACAAGAAATGCAAATCAGATTATAGGATAGCGAATATGCAGAAAATGAAACAATCGAAACAACTCACGAAACCCTAGTTACCGTTAATCTGGATGTGACCCCGGTAACTGTAGTAAGGTGAAAAAACTACTCGGCTAAAGCATAGCGGCTAAACCAATGAGTGAAATTTCCAACTGGTCCATGGGAGACGAATTTAAACTTCCTGATTTTAATAAGCGAGAAGCTGAAGTTCCCAAACGCGAGGCGATACATCCTAAAACCAACCACAACGGAGTAAATTGATAACTGGCAAACACCCTATTAGTTTATTATTAATCAGTGCTTCACTACAGATGCTGTCACCACTTTGGTAGTTTACTTGTTCTTAAACTTTCTCATGGTAAGCTTCATTGATGAACTGTCTAGTCTGATCCTATGCTGTTCACCACGTAAATTTGGTAATACTGTCACTTTGACATAAAATGGTACTTTCCAGGTTTTGTATTAAAATTAAGTTAGTATACAACTAATTTAGGAGCTGAGTGTAAATATGTGGTTATATGCAGATATGTTTATTACGACTACCAATGTCTATTACCCTTTTCCTATCACTAATTACAAATCCAGTTGATACATAAGACTTTTTTGGCACGTGACCGTATTACACAATACAAAAAATAACTAGTGATTGCTTATGTCCCTTGGGTTCCTAGTGGAACGTAAGGCTTCACTAGCACGTCTCCATTCCACTCTCTTCTCTGCAATCTTTTCAACCTAGCTCCACCACTGCCCACAACTTCTCATTCCTTCCTCACACAATCTCCTCCATGTCACCCTCACCTGGGACACCCAACCCGTCGTTTCCCGTGCGGGTTCAGCTCGAGGGTCTGGTCTAGCGCGTGATGTCTCCGAATGGTCTTCTCAGTGTATGCCTGATCCAATCTACCTCCACTTCCTTCTAGTGCATATTTGTTAAGCGATAGGTTCGTTGCCAGCCAACCAGAGTTCCTTGTTGCTGATTCTTATTATTCTGGCCACGTGAGCTTCACTATCAAGCGAGCGTAGGCAGTTGTTGATGAATGTCTGTAGTTTGTAGGAAATGCTTTTCGTAACGCGCCAAGTTTCTGAACCATATAGAAGCACTTACTTGACGTTGGTGTTGAAAATGCGGATGTTGTTCACGCTTTATGCTGAGTGCAGATCTCCACACTGGTTTCAGGTTAGTGAAGGGAGGCCTGTCATGCCGTCCTTCCGATCCTGGTTTTGACATCCTCGTCTGTAGTTGAAACGATGCTGCCCTACCTAGATAGGTGAAAGAGGCTACTTCCTTTAAGTTTCTCCTGTTGGTGATTGGTGCTTGTTGTTGTTGGCGGTGGTTGAGTATCTTCATTACCTATGTCTTCTCTACGTTCACTTGAAGTCCCGTCTTCGCTGCCTCTTCTGTCAACTTGTTGGATTTTGCCTGTACATCTTCAAGTTTGTACGACTAGAGATTGATATATTCACGTCATTCATTTTTATCAGTACATACATAACGGCTATGCTGAGAAGTTGAACACTCCACATTTCGCTGTAATGGGTGTCAGTTAGTGAGACCATAAATGACGCTTCACACTATTGGGAGCTTAGAGCAAGAGATTACCGCTTTATTATGGCGATAACAAAACCTATGTAGTCAAACCGATAAGGTATCACACTGGTTTATTTACTTTAGTTGAAAACAAAAAATCACACTGCTGTATCTCACTTGAGCCATCAAGACTTGCACAGTCGTACCGCGGCACTGATCTTCCCAATCGCTGCGTTTTACTGCATAATCCCTAGTTCGACAGCTCTTATCCTTGTTTTGTTATGCATAAGAGGCTTGACGACAGATCAAGTAACAGTCATTCAGTTTTTATCAAGTAAAGCCTACGTATGAAATAACACATAGTATCACAGTAAGCAGTCACAATTGTTTTAATAAACGATCATCAACACAATCTGTGGTTAGGCTGATTATACTTTATACCCGAATATATCTAAATAGATGGAATGGAATTCAAATCCGAGACTTACTAGCAGAAAGTTGAGTACCAGTGAAGCACGTGCAGAGCGGTTAACTGATAATCAGCTGATCATAAAATCTAACCATTATCATCTGTAGAATTGTATACAGAATGTTTTCAAGTTTTTCAGCAAGTAAGTAAGATTAAATGCAAGATATGTATATCACTTAATAAAAATACATATTACAGATACACGTACACACACGCAGATGCACTAACAATTGAAATAGTCAAGGAAACGAAAAAGAAAGCATAAATAGTAATTAATACATTTGCATCGTTATTGATGCTCAAAAAGCCAGTTATACAATAAAGTGTTTTATTAAAATTAAAAATAGAAACAAATATTTATAGGTAGATAGGTAAAAGCTTTGAAAAAGACATTGATAACAGTGACCATAATGATGCTAGTAGTAATCGTAGTGATCGCAGTAATGGATCAGGATAATAATAATAGTAGCAGTAATTTTTAGAAAATTAGTAACAATAATTATAAGTCTTGAGAAGTTATGAGAATGGTTTTCAAGCAGAAAATGATTGAGAATGCGATTGATAAAAACAAATAATGTAGATCGAAGGATAGGGTGATGGTTTTAACAGCGTTTCCCAAATTAAACGACTGGTACAAAACAATGCTAGAGATCAATCACATTATGGCATAAAAGTGGAAAAAAAGATACTGAAGTGCAAATCATATATAATAAAGCCAAGTTATTACATAAGATGAAATCATAACGGATTCCACTTGGAGTTTACATACGGTTTGTCCAAGTGACGAAGAACTGGTAAAAGAAACTACACAGTGATCAGTATTTATATCAAAAACGATAAAGAAATAGCCACACACACAAAAATTGACGAGACAAATTTTCTGCAGTAAATAAAACAATGAACAAAAGAGAAATAAAAAAAGGAAATTATTTAGTAAATTGGTTTATTATTTAAATCTTTCATTACCGAAACCGAAAGAAAGTAGATAAACAAATTTCGAGAATTTGTTCCATGGTGAAATATGTAAACATAATAATCAGCTTATACATTCTGTATGTATATGCAAGAGACACGGGTTGCGTTCAACTATAATTTCATTGGGAAAAATGACCGCAATACAACATTCATAATGCATTAAAAAAAAAGCAGAAAATAAAAACTATTTTTTATCGTACACTAACTTTTTTAAACCTAGTAGGAATGTATTATGGACAGGGAAAAAAAAAGTGAGATGAAATGCGAAATCACCTGCATCATGGCAATGGTGGCGGCAATTGAAAAGCATAATTTCTCATTCATTTATGAGTAAATATAATACATACGTGTACATAGAAAATTCATGTACGATTAAACACACAAAAGTAGAATAAAAAAAATTAATCACAAGATCAAAGAGGAATTAAAACAATTATTATAGGATTAGACATTTTCGTTTCGATGTCTTCTGTTTTACCGGTGGCAATTGTTTGTTAATTTGTTTAACAAGATCGATAAAAATCTAAAGAAAACAATATTAAAAAAAAAAGAAAGAATGGATCACATTTAAGAAACCACTTACATTTATGATTTGGTTGAATGTTACCTAACGCCAAGAACACTTAAGAAAAAAAACTCTTCCCTACGAGTACATTTCGCACATCGAAGTTATTATAACTTCACCTGATTATTATTTCACGTTGTTATTCATTGTAGACCGACATCAGTTGGAGGAACAAAGGAAACCTGGGAGCACTGGACAGCTGTTTCGTCCTAGTATGGAACTCCTCAGCAGTGCACACACACGACCTCGCCAGGGATCGAACCGCGACCTCCAAAAGTTGCAAATATGCATCATTGGATTCTGACCCAGTGGCTAACTCAGTGGTAACGTGATGGCCAGGGAACCTGAACGTCGCGGGTTCGATCCCTGGTGATGTGGGGTCGTGGGTGCGCACTGCTGAGGAGTTCCACACTAACACGAAACAGCCAGCTGTCCAGTGCTCCGAGGTTTCCTTTGTTGCTCCAACTGATGTCAGTCTACAACGAATTACAACTTGAAATACTTCCAAATCCCCACAACTCCCTCAAAATTCTATTATTATTATCTTAAGAAGCATGCGATTATGTACATTCAGTTTTAACGTTGAATTTGTACATGATTAGTCTAGAACACACTTGCCCATTCTCGCATACTATTTCCATCTACACGATGAGTCAGACAATTCAGATTTTTCAACCACACAACAGAATAACAAAGTTTGGTGTTTATTGACCGTATAATTATTTTAGGTGATCTGATTCATCTGCATATAGTAATGGTACTAAATTACCTGATCACAATGTATTCTAATTTAGAAAACTGAAACAACCAATTTCAAGCACAAGAAATGGGGTAATGCATAATAATGGATGGATTTCGCTCGACATGCAATTTTTACCGAACTATAAGTCATACATAGATGGATGAGGGATTAATTGAAATCTCTTGAGCCAAACTATACCATTATGTTACCAATTATGTCAAGTTAAGTAAACAAATCTTTAAAATAAGTAGAAATACGACCAATGACCACTTTTTAGTTGATATAACAGTAGCTAGTCGGCGAAAACCCATGTTATTAGTATAAATGCATCAGCTTAATAGCCACATTCTATATCTTGAAGAGTTCACTTAGATATTAATAATCAACTTCAACCCTTTACCAATCTTGAATTCTTCTATTATCTTGATCCTTTTACTTTGGCATTTCATTTTCGACTATAACAATTCGAAGATGACAAGAGCGTGAATATACAAGAGGATGGAAATAATGAGAAAGAAACAAAATAAATGTAAGAACGCTACTGTGATTGATTTTATCTTCCAGAATTTTAGATCATCAGTCATTGGGGTACACACATGGTCGAACCAGAAGCCAGCAGCTTCATGAATCTATCATACCTTAGTTTAAACACCATATTCTTTGTTTTCATTCATTTATATAGTAAACGCACACTGGAAAAATGACAACACATACAATAGTAATTACTGGTGTTTATTATAACTAATCGCGAAGCCAGTATTCCTTCCTAAAATGATATACCATAGTGAAACTATTTCATAGATATACATATAACGTGTTGATGTATTGTGGGAAAGTCTCCAAATTAAATTACACACTTCTATGTGGCGAATGAAAGCACATCATCACATAAACCGTTTCATCGAAGTATAATATATGCGGTTTTTTGAATGAATCTATTAGTTATCACCAATTAAATACGATCACAATCTGTCGGGGCTGTTACAGAACGATGTTTCTATAATATTAAGGTTCTCAGTAATGTGAACCCTCAACCTCTTTAAAAGTGGTAGCAACTATATATTATTATTATAACGAAAACAATACCGAGTATACAGGGTATAAACATCAACTAATTGATGGCGATTCAGTTATGCAACTATAACATGTCCACTAGGTGATCAGAAGGGATTCTTAAGTTTGATCTTGTCATAAAAAACAAAAAGACAACTTTAAATCCAAATAGTAAAAAATTATTGCTTGCATGCTAACGAAGGCCTAGTAACCGTCTAACCGGATGTATGACGTTTGCTGATCAATTTAGAAAAAAATTAGATGTGACATTCACCCTTAAAGTATCGGACTAATTGTTTGAGTCATGTAGGGAAATGTAAAACTCACATCTGAGGTCCACATGACAGATGAATTCAATGATTATAGACTATAGGTGATGTAACTCTGAATCGAATACAACAGAGCTGACACATCCGCACCCTACCTTTATCTTAACCACTACTTGTTCTTTTCATCATATAACTTTTAGTAAGATCCCTTCCTCCTACTTCTCTATATTTCATCTTGATGCCAGTTGTGGCAATTTGGACCATTACACAGTAGCACCAGGTCTCATATTAATATTGACTGAATTCTAACCTTCATCGTCACTCTTAGTTGTACATGTTAATTAGATGACATTTATTTATACTGTTTAGATTTTCATCTACTGTAATCAAAGCGATTGTTTTGTTGAGTGAAATTATACAATACGATATACGAGATGAAATACTATCATCCTGTCAGCTTTTGTGATCGTTACACACTTTTGGTTTCAGGGATTATCATAAATCAAGTTAGTCGATAGTTTCATTCTCATGAACGTTAAGCATTTTGCTTACACAACACTATAGCGTATTTATATTTGCCCTTTGAATCAATCATCATTCAGTTACCGCAGCATAAAATAAACCATAATAACTTTGTAACAGATACGCAGTACAGGGTCATAGATGAATAAAACTAGATTTGCGGACTGTGGAAAACAAGGTTATGCTTTTTTTCCCCCTGGTTTTATGCGGTGATCCAACCAATATATAGCTTTGAAAATGTCGGCATAACCACTGCACTGAAAAGCAGCACAATAACTTTTATGCACAATCCGTGTATAAGCTTAGTAACATGGTGAGAATTTGTTGTCAACTTGGTACGGTTGAAGGTAATCCACTGGTGTTGTATACGGAATTGCGATTGTCAGATTACTATCATGAATTCTATCGTAAAAAAGGGCATGTTACATAATTGGAATGCTAAAAATAACAAATAATTATTAAATTAGGTCATAGGTTTCAAAGTAGGGTTAATGGTCAAGGCCACTACAATTGTTTAAGCAGACACAGACAATGACTAACTCTTATGTTTATAGGTTTAAATTCTATGAAATAACTGAGAAAGCCTAACTGAAATTGATTATGTGACCAGTTGTAAACAAACTTTATGACAGTCAGAGACTGATTCGTGACCGAATCTAATTTATTCATGTGATTTATCAGTCTTTCTGACCATAGCATTAATTACAATAAAATCAGTCTTCAGTCAAATAAATGTGAAGAATGTGAGCTTATGAATTTAACCATCTACAAATATGAGTATATAAGCACATAGACAACTTGACACCTACAACTGAATCATGTCACTACTATTGAAGATGCTTATTTTTGGTGACTGGTAATGGGATCCAGTAAGCGTGTTTCATTCTATGTGGGACTTATCAGTTAAATAAACTTGGACCCCAGTGAGTGATTTTGCTCCCACAGGGACCCGAACCCTGTACCCATCGCTTCGAACGCCAACGCGTTATCCACTAGGCCAGTGGGAACAGCAGAACTCACTGGGGTGCAGGTACATCTAGCTGACAAGTCCCAGACAGGACGAAACGAGCACCCTGGATTCCACTGCTAGTCACCAAGATAAGCATAACACTGAATATCCAGGGAGATCAAGTACATTAGCAAAGGAACACATCTGCCAACGGAGGTCGAGCAATTCGGCCCTGTATAGCAACAGAAAATTACAAGTATCAATAAACTATTGAAAATAGTTAACAAGAAATCTTTTCACAAGCAAAAAACCAAGTTTTTAGTTACTTAGTATGATTTTACTGAAATGTGTGGAATGAGACCTACAAGGGAATGTCACCAGTTTCTTATTGTCTGCTACGCACAATGTGGTTTGTCAGTGATTTTCAATCAAGATATACTTAAACATTTTAAGAACAAAAATGTTACCACTACTTATCTGATCTTTTAAGGAGTTCCATGACAAGTTAGAGCTTGCATAAAATCGAATTTTGTAACCAAAATTGTCCGAATGAATTGTAATCAAATGTAAACTATCTTAGCATAAACATGATAACACTGAGACCTACACAACATGCTACACATTTCATCAGTGTGTCACTACCTAAGTCAATAAAGATTTATAACCACAGTAATGGACTTTTCCAACAACTATATACCTAATCTCTACATCCCTGAAGCAGTGGTCGGATTAAATGCAGACAACGCTTTGAAGACAAATGGTGGAAACGTGCAACCTTCCCAAAAATAGGAACGAATATAAAGGCTCTTGTACATTTACACCTGAATTTATGACGGGATATTGCTGATCATTAACAACTCTCAGTTGATACAGTCATACGGGTAAGCAGAAACTTTAATTTACCAGACGACTTTACATCATGGTATTAGGAATCGGTATGGGTTAACCAAGGAGAATAACCATAATTTAACAGGTGGGAAACGCAAAACGTTCCTAAGCCTAGGGTTCAAGGATTCTTGTGTCAAAATTTGAAGAACGTATGAAATCATCAGCAGAAAAAATATTAAAGGGCAACGATATCAAAGTTGATGATGATCACATGGAAATTAAGTACTGACATAGGCATGAGGGTGGTTGGCAATACTATGCATTGAGAAATGTAATCATGAAGTATCGGATTGTAAGAAAATCCCACATCGATACATTCTGATTGTTAGTCTTGTCAACAACAATGCTCACCGGTTGATGCCCTCCTACCTCTACTGGGATTCAGGGTGTCAAGTTCCACCTATGCTGTAATCTGAATAGTATCACTAATCCTCATCGAACTCTGACTGACAACCATGTATGCGAAGCTACATATAAGTACCAAACCTCAGTTCCCCTGTTTCCGTTTATTAGTCATTACCATTCTGAGATATCTGTCTGTTTCACTGACGAAAAGTATTTCAGCTATCTGTTTGTGTATCTCTACTCTCGATTTGTTGCTAATAGCTCCATTTAGTCATACTATATCCCAATCATTTGTTTACACCGATGTAGACTGTAGTTTCTGTCTTCATGTAGGGATCAGGTTTGTCTATCACACTGACCAGCTAGATCTATATTGACTGAAGAGCTTATTACTGGAGGTTTTTTCATGTCGAGAGGATTGGTTGGAGAACGATGTAATTAAATCAGCAATTGACTGGTAATTTCACAATCGAAGTATTACAAAATAATGAAGTTCAAATAAGATGTCATATAGCTGACTGCATTGCGACGTAGCAGCAGCTAGGTATTTCCTGAGAATGATCAGTTGACCCTCCCTTTTCTTGAACGAAAAAAGGGTTAGTTAAAGAACAGTTATGAAAATAGCAGTCTCCCCACTGGAATAAGCTGAAGATGACATAGAATCATAACCAGAGAGACGTGGAAAAAGAATAAAAAGCAAAGGTGTAGAATGTGTACACCAATCCGAAGAGATTTAATTGCTGACAGAGGTGTAAGGGTGGTTGACACTTTCCGGCTTCACATACTGTGGATGGTTAGTTCTTCTTTGAAGTATGTGGAAAAAAAGTGGATTAGTAAAGGTGACCTTATCAACTGTTATGCGTTATAGCAGAAACCTACAGACGTTTGTCTGAGGCTGGTCAATTAGTGCTTCAAATGCAGTTTTAGACTTAGATTTATGTTACGTGCAAACTAGAAAAACCTATACTACCGGTATCGGAAGACTACAGGTTAGCGAGTGCGCTATTTTTAAAGCTTCTTTTCCAACTCCCCTTCCCAAAGGGAAGGCAGCATAAACTGCTAGTCATTCACAGGGGAAAAAAAACCTTACTGCAGTCAAATCCTACTCAATAGGCAGTACGACCTTTCCCTAGGATACCCTCATAGCGTAAGCTATATACATTATAACGGCAACTAAATTTAGTCTTACTAATATCCGAAAAACTTTCCCGTAAAGCATTACCTCAAGGAACAATCATTCCAGTCAACATAGCTCGTTGGGACCTTGTGATATATGAGGCCGAACGCTACACTTGGTGTCGAATGTTCTCCACAGAATTATATAATATAAGGAATCCTAGTAAAATTTCAACGTTCTTGAAACAAAAAATCTACCAATGGTATGAACTATGACCGTAAATAGTGGCCAGTTGTAAGAAATCAGGAAACTAGAAGTAAATTAACGGGCAGTAGGGGTAAACGTTTCAGTTTATTGGTAAAATTAGTTTCATGGGATTATGCGTTAACTGGACTCAGCAAAATAACAGGCAAGTGAATGAGTAGATACTTTAAGAAACTGATTTCCATCAGTTTTTCCATTCATTAAGCAATCGGATATTGATGGAATAAGACATAGCATTCAGACAATTTACTTTAAAAGAATATAAGCAACATTAAGACCTGAAATTATTGTGTATCGACCCAGAGTGCCGAATTTTTAACCAACAGAACGAGATGAAACCAAAGAAACGACGCAAGAAAAAAAAGGGAGATATGATAATAAGGCATTCAATACCCAGATGCGGATGAGATATGGATGCTTCTGCAACACTACTATCGATGTTGTATCGGTACTTAACCTCCAAACGTCGATTTCGGTTGTCAAATAGATGCCTATCAGGAGACCCATACTTGTCTACACGACTGAGACTACCAAAAAAAGACTTCTTAAATTTGTGTCATGTTCCATTGGGCATCTTAAGATTTCATCCAATTTATTTCGAATCCATATAGCATCGATAGTTATGACAGGCTGCAGCTCAATGTACATTATACACGTCTCAGTCGGCTTTGATTTACATCGCCTATTGATTTACTTTTTTCTAACCGAAATACACATCTAACTTCGACTTTGCTAACTTCGAGAATCCCACATGCCGTCTACATTTCTAAATGATGCATGATCGAATAGTTCGAAGCTTCTTATATCATGTACCTTCCTTCGCCATTACAGACGTAAAGTAGAAAAGAGGTGTTCATAAGTATATTTTTCCTTTGCCCGGCAACTGTGTCTTGATACCATCGCTGGTGGTGTATGCTGACAAATGAGCCTCTCGTATTTACGCCGAGACTCATCAACAACCAGATCGTTGGTGTTGATGCAACTTTTCAAATTACCAAAGCGGCAAGGGGGTTCATTTTGTATCCCTAAACTGGGTACCAGTGTGCAGAACTCCTGTCACATTATTTTACATTTGGATGCCAAACATATGTCAAAAATATAAGATTTTTGCTCAGAGCGTTGATAAGATGCTGCAACTTGTCAGCTTTTTTTCGAGTAGCAGGATTATGTCGTCTGTACTCTCTAGATGAACCAGAAGCCAACCACGTACTAGATAAATATACCTGGAGTTAACTTTATTTACATGTTTCAAAAATCAAAATGTAGTCAGCAACCACGCGCACATTCGTGTAATAGGCAATGAGCTGCACTCATTGTATGAGAGATAATGACATTACCTGACTATCCAAACCTCGGTAGGTGGAACTTATAACCTGCCTACATATGAGCGATAGCTCCATATTTGTATATCTACAACAAAGTGGGACAGGAACAAAGGTGAACATTAGTAATCTACATCTTTGATCTTTATCATTCCAGAAGACAACTCTTTGCAAGCTCTGATGTGGTTACGACAGTTTGAGTAGAATGTCTTTGGTAACGTTATATGCTAAACGACTGTGGACCCTAATATAGTAGTAATAGTGCCTACTAGGAAAATTTCCCTGTGGCTAGTTCACAGGAATTTTTTCCTTCTTATAAACTAGGACGATCTAATACTTGGACCAACTTGAGTGGACTACCCCCTGTTCCCATACTTTAGCTAGTACTGAGGATAATCTAACTAGCGATTCCTGACCATCAAACTTCTACAAATAAACTGTGCAATACTGAAAATTTTGTTCTAATTTTAAACACAATTTCGGTACTGTATAAGTACCAATAAATGTGCCGCAAGATTTACGAAAGCCGTCTTAGCTCCGTTAGGTTTGAGAATTGACTCAGACTTCAATACACGTTGAAAGCGGATAGTGAGCAAATGAAGTGTAGCTGCTTATAAACTAACCGATTTCTTGAAATGTCACGTATGATGCTATAATCACATGTTTTGAAAGCTTTTCTAGGATGTATATTTGTCAGTGAACCCCACTGATCACCTCATTTTCGGGATATTTTCAAAAATAGAAGTAAATAGTGACCTAATGACGTTTTTTACCGGTTTAACTTTTGCCAATCACCACCACTGTTCGCCGTTGCTACTAGAAATTTTGGCTTGCAAAATTCAATTAATCACTTTCTAAATGAAATTTATTTAAGTATCAGACGCAAAACTACTGACCCATTTATACATGATAGTACAATGACAATCATATACATGAAAAAGGAGTGACTGGGGCAACATGAGTATGATAACGGCTCATCCAACAAGTAAAGATAGGCGTTAGAAACTAAATCCCTTACCAGTGAGTGTTAGAAAATTTCCTATTTGACGAACTTTGGTGGCTGTACAGATAGATGCAAGGTGGATGTCAGGTGTTTTTAATCTAATCGTTCTGGATTCATTCCGGAGACAAAATCATCTTTAAATACGCACAGACCGGGTCCCGGCTAATTTGGTCACCGATAGACTATCGATCTCAGGTATTCTACGCCATTATGCATGATCCGATACTACGCAAATATGAAATATAGACAATGGAAGCAAACGTATGAAGAATACAGCTTCATCATCAACACCTTGTAAACTAAAACGAACATCAAAATCAAATGTGTGGTGGGAGGCAAATCAAATACGCAGTTGATGGGACGGTGAAACTCCAGAGACTGGAATATTTAACTGTACCTCAAGGCTTTTATAGCAGTCACTTGAAGATCTCTTACGAGTCATCAATAATAACTACGTGGTGCATACCAAAATGAAAATGAACTTGTGGAAGCAAAGTAACTTGAGACGATCAAAAACATGGTTTAAATTCATTTTCAATGAAAGCAATGAGCCTAAACTTCAGTTCGATATCGCAAACACTTAATTTTGCTCTACGAGATTCCAAGTCTATCAAAAAAGGATGAATAAGAGATAGAATACTCACACTCGTCTAATTTTACAGAATAAGAGGGCACTATTAGAACTAACAAAATCACAATTAAATACTAACTACTGGTAATATTGAAAGGGTTTACTTAAGGCCTCAAAATTCAACGCATTCCGAACTTATTGTATTGTAAACAAACCATAATTACTCTACTTGGTAGTAGAGCTGTGGCATATTGGTTCAAGGAGCTGACTTTGAAACAGTGGGTCATGAGTTCAAACTTCACTTCGCCTACCGAGGTTTGGGAAACCAGACAGTAAC
The DNA here is from genome assembly GCA_944470555.2 of Heterobilharzia americana. Classification (NCBI taxonomy): domain Eukaryota; kingdom Metazoa; phylum Platyhelminthes; class Trematoda; order Strigeidida; family Schistosomatidae; genus Heterobilharzia; species Heterobilharzia americana. Next base: position 67,319,863 of record OX104128.1, on the reverse strand, counting down.
ATTAGCCTATACACAACAGGTATGGCTCATTACCTACTGCACGAATGCGCACAAGGTTGCTAAGCGCACTTCGAATTCGATTTATACTTGATCAGTTTAGTTAAAACTTCAGATCATACAGAAAGATGTTTAGAATGATCGTTTTGAAAATATAGATAGTTCAAAATGAATGTTTTGAAGCTGATGTATAGAAGTAAAACTCAGAAACTAATTACAAGCGTACTTGATTGACAGAAAAAGTAATAAATGATAACAATAATATTCAGCACGACTACTGAACTCAGTTTCAAACGAGTTTTTAAATTCACTTTCCGCATGAGATTCTGTTCCACTATTGTAACATATACATTTTTTTATTTCAAAAAACCAAACAATTAACAAAAGACCCGGTATAGTACTACACCGTAACAAAACTTATTTCGGTCTAACCACAATTCAAGTTTTTCGCGCACAAACAATTAGTGTTCGTTAAAGTTAACCTCCGGATCACTATCACTAACAACAAGTCAGTCGTCCATTTCTGATTTTGATCGATATGAATTTGAAGTAGATTTGGTGAACTAGTATGTGCGAAAAACTAAAATATCCACAGTATATCAGAATGTCAACGTTATCGATCTGTAAGTAGTATCACAACTCTCGTAAACCAACTTCGATAACCTAAATAATCAATATATACTGCTGCATAGATTTTTTCAGCAGTATATGTGAGAAGGTGAATCATCAGGACAAGCTACTACGCCCCTTGTGGAGAACTTCCCTTAAATCACTTCCTTGCGGGGTTTTTGCTGATGATATTTTCTATAATGGTAATGAGGGCTTCACGATTAAGACGTTCAGCTCAGAGAATACAACAATCTCCCAGCTAAATTATCCTCTTAAGCTGAAAATGTTCTACAACAATTTATTCCCCATAAACATGAAAAAGCTCTACAATATCTAACTGCGGAAATAGAATCATGAACAGGTTTTCGTGACCCAGTAGTAGTATGCAGCAAATGAAAAAAGAAACGTACCTCATTAACATTGATTTTGGCTTTGGCACTTGCTTCCATAAATGTACAATTTAACCTCCTACTTAACAGCTGACCTTGGTCACGACCAACTACCCTCTCTTCCTCTAAATCACATTTATTTCCTACAAGTATAAGAGGAACATTGGGAACATCTTTAACACGTTGAATTTGTTGATGCAAATCTATCAGATCATTGAAACTGGATTGGGATGTGACTGAATAGCACAAAACGAAACCTTGACCATTCTTCATGTATAAATCACGCATTGCAGTGAATTGTTCCTATCGATGTGAATTTAATGTACGAACAGATTTCAAAAAGATTAATTCACACTGGTAATAAAAATTTAAGAAAAAACAAGAGAATGTGGCTATATCACAAAACAATGACGGATTAGTGTGATAACTGGTATACTGGGTAAAAAGTACAGCTAGCAGCTCTAATGAGTAATGCAGTCTACTAATGATTAACTTCAATTACACTTATTTCGCGACAGCTAACAGTGCCACTTACAATTCACCCAAACCCATTGGTCGAAAGCGGAGCACACTCAACACTAAACTATGACTTCATATTCCAATCAGGATACAACCTAATATTCATCACAAAAATACCACTGTTCCAAGTGATAACGCAGTGGGGGAATTACCGCTAACTTTCGTGATCACCGAAGACATCAATCGACCCACCTGTTGGAGATAAAACACTACCTTAAGCGCTAAATGAAGGTGGTCCTTCATGACCAATTACTTCTTCAAACTACAGAAATAAATTAAAGTAGGCGCTTGATCCGAAGCAGACGACAGTCCTGTTACGAAAAAATGCCGAAATAAGACAGTCTTCTAAACACTGAAAATGCTTAAAATGCGTTTCTCACCAATCAAACACAATTTGTTTGTAACAGAACTGACCTGCATCAATACATCACCTGACAATAATCACTGGAGTGGTTGAGCGGGTTGTTTACATCACTTAAGAAGTCAGATCTGCCCTGGTGAATTTACAATATAAAATCTCAGCCGGGCTTTCTGGTGATGCAGAGAGTCCCAGCTCAGTAACTACACAGCAAAATGATTAATAGAATTCGGTAAGCATCCAGGTGGGTGAAATAAAAGTAACCACCAAATAGTATCATTGTTTCTAAATCCAATCCATTAGCTATTACTGTTGATTTCTACGATTGCGTACGCGTCATTCTGTAGGCATCCGAACAAATATTGAAGTACCCAACGAGCTCTCCATGTTCTAGCTCAAAAGAAAACTAAATCGTTATCGCAGTACACGACATAGTGGTATTTAGAAACAGTCAGCATCAACATGAAACTAGGCATCACTGAGTACCGGTCTACAATGCTACACCTCACATCAGCACATCAAGACAGAAAGCCCACTGATGAAACAGAAATAAGGAAGAAACTAGTCAAAAATGGTACAAAGTCAGCACAAGAGAAGAGGAACGGATGAAACAATAACATAATCTCACATAAACATTAAGATAATCCGTGGATGCGTGTACGCGCGAGATAGATTTCGAGCCACAACACCCGGTTAGGGATGTCACACGAACCCCAACCAATAACTCTACATTTCCCTACATGACTCAGACATAGTGAACTGATGCCGTCATTTAGTCTGGTCGCCTCTAACCCTTTTCTAGTCTAAACCTACTTCACCCAATATTGCACGATGGAGTAGACAGTGACTAGGCATGTACAACACATTTCCCACCCAACGGAGTCAATGAAGCTTCACAATCTCATCAACTGACTCACCTCTCCCCCCCCCTAGCTTATGCCTTACTGACCTGGTAGTTAACCAACACACGAACTATGCTACAAAGGGAATGGTGATCGAACAACCAATGCCTTTCCATCCCCCCTCACCTTTATTGGTTCAGCTTAACAGCTATAGAGAAGAACAAAGCAAACTGCAGTGCAGTGCTCTTCATCCTCCTTAGTAGGCAATCGGATACCACTCCGGTGCCATAGGTGTAGGCTGGCAAAAACTAAGAGAGCCCGTGCTGTCCATACAGAGATTTCGTCGACCACTGACTCAAACGGTTGATATGACGTCACAAATAAGTGAAGTGGTCAATGCGCTCAAGCATTACACGAGACACATACACACATACACACCAGTCTTTGAACAACAGTTTACATTCATGTGGTGAGAAACGTATCACAAACATTCCCAAATCGCTACTCAAGATGTCCACAGGACTCTGCACTTTGCCAACATCTTCACCTAGCAAGACTATGACATCTGAGAATTCTAAGTCTATCAATGAGTCTTCTGTTACAACGTCCATCTCGGAAAAGTCAGACGAGGAAAGGTCTCCATAACCACGCCAATGCCAAAATTAAATAAGAGTGGAGAGAGTAGACATCATCGACAGACATCACCATAAACTTTAACGTGTCGACAGGTGCTCCAATACAGAGCCTTTGACAGTGATGTAATCACCCCATACCCGCTTCAGTGAGAGACACTGCCATAAGATCTCCTGGTCAAGTCAGTCAAACGCCTCCTTCAGGTCAAAGAATACAGCTGGTGTCGGTAGGTGTATCTGTGTTCGAAAGTCTGGTGGGGAGTGAGGATTCGGTCAATACACGTATGACCAGGTCTGAAACCTGCCTGGATTTCCTGAGTTTGCTGCTGCAGAGTCTTAATAAAGCGTTTGATGATTACAGAGTCTAGGATCGCTGACACTACGTTCTACAGACTGATTCCCCTGTGGTTATCGCATGAGGATTTCTTTCCTTTTTTGAAGACCAGGACAACCAGTTGTTGAGACCAGCCCGAGGGGGTCATATCTGACTTCCATACGCCAGCCAACGTGGTCCATCTAATTAATCACCCTCGACAACCCCTTACCTTTCAATACAGCTGATATTTGCCCGTCAAAACCTGAAGCACTTCACATCGGGGTTACTTACAGCCTTTTTAACTTCTGAAAGAGTTTAAGAGCCTATTTTGTTGTTCCTTTTCGGGACTTAACCGAACAGCTAGTAACCGAATACTTGAGGGTCGATTACAGTACTTTACGCTATCTTGGCATTGCACTGAAGACGGTGCCGGCTTTCTTTCGGGTGATTTGTTCTGTTCCAGCTTGTCACTGCAACGAACCTCTGTATTTGCATTGTCGAGCTGCACTTTCTTGTTGCTGTCTGTAGTTTCCTGAATCTATTTAGGTGCAAATAAACGTATGCTAGAATGAGAGAGTGACCACTACCCAAACACATGCTCCAAAAGGAGAGGCAGTCTCCCGCCAGGCCGTTCCAGAGAAATGGTCTGTGTCCACTGATGAGTTAAGGTTGGTGGACACCAAGTCAGACAATGTCTACATGTCTGAAGTTTGTGCTGGCTACAAAGAAATGGTTATCTGAGCATAGTTGTACTAGGCAATCGCCGCTATCTGTTTGTTCGGCTGGGATTCCTTAAGTGCCACCTAATTACCGTTCTGTATGAGCCTATCCAGTTGTGGATTGGAACCACCCACTATGACAACCACATCTGAACATATAGTTTTCAGTAGGCTAGACAGCCAACAGTAGGACTTATTATTCAATTCATCCGAGCTGCAGTCAGTGGGTGCGTAAGCAGAGATCATAAACAGACAACGGCAAGTCTCATCGTTCTTTTTTATCCTTACTGTCCCATCCAGCCGAACAGCGCATAAGCGACAGCCAACTGGGATCCAGTTGAGTACAAAACTGTCTGCCTTAGTCCTCGGTCTTGTACTTGCACCCGCAAGGCGGTGAGGACTGACCATTGAGTCTCCAGAAACTAGGAGTAAATTATGCGTATTCACCCAGTTGACCGCGTGAGCTTAGGTGATTAACCACACTTGGGTCTTGTGTGCGTATCGCACAAACACAGCACAAGTCCATGGCCCGAGTTGTTAGTTTTGGCTAATAAAGTTTGTTGGTCGATTTGACGGAGGGTGCGGACATTGAAAGCTCCAATGTGTAATTTGGAGCGCGGTTTCAGGAAACCGATGATACTGTTCTTTGAACCCAGGTCGCTGTCGGAAGCTGCAGAGCTAGAAAAAATAAAGGATAGCGTAAGAATATCAACCGAGAAATTTCTAGTCTTATTCCCTCAATTAATTCATTAACCCCCTTTTGCAAATGTATCTCATTACCTTGACCAACCTTTCTTTTCTAAATAGCCAACCTTATTGAAGTGCTGGACAATGTCACTAATTCACCTCTGTATCGATTACTTGATAATAATATCCACATCACCTATCGAAATGATGAAAGTTTGTACTACTCTTTTCATGTAACTCCATACGTATATTATTTTAGGTTGAATCAATTCAAAAGAATCCACCAAATGAAATGAATTAACATTATGGTGCTCCAAAGGTTTTCACCGATTTAATAAGACATACTACTCCTTCCTCTCTCTTATTGCTTTGTATCGTTTTTTTCTTTGTGTATCTTTCACTTTACTACTTTGTTACTTGTTGTGTTGATATGAGGTTTAGCAACTTGGACCGTTACGCAGTAGCATCTGGTCCCATGTTGAAACTGATGGTGATGGCATTAAGCTTATCTCCATCGTCACATCATATTTCTGTATTCGCTTTACTTTCTTCCTTTCTACGATATTAAATACATTTTACTCCGTTTTCGTCTTTCATCATGCTTTGTATCTTGACGTGTTGATTTAAGACGTAGAAACTTGGACCAGGTCCTATGTTAACTGGCTGTAAGTCCAGGTGGTTTGTTACGTATGGGTTCTAAATTTGAAGGCATACACAATCCGCCATCCGAGGTGGTCCAACATATCTATGAATTTCCGGAGTCATGGATTTTTAGTGGAAGATAAAACATTACAAAAAAACATGAAAATACTCAACTGAGAATGCATGAAATATCATACTTACCGTGCCAGCCGTATCAAGAATTTCTAACATGCACTGTTTGTCATCAACTTGAATTTGTTTTCTGTAACTATCCTCTATGGTTGGATCATATTTTTCCACAAATATTCCTTGGACAAATTGTACGGTCAAAGCACTTTTCCCAACACCTCCACTTCCAAGAACAACAAGTTTGTATTCCTGCATAAGTCTCACAATTGAGTATCTATTTTTGTGTAATAAAGTCAGAACCACTATACGATAGCTACTGGGGCGGCCAAGGGAGTTCGAATATTGCGTCTCTTAACGCACCGGATTACAACACCTGGATGGCAGGTAAAGAGAATTTTGTACACGTTAACATTTGTGACAAAGAAATATCTTGCAAAGCCGAAACTTAACACCGATGTACTATGTAGGAGTATTTACACGATTAGAAACTCATAAAAGACATTTCGTCCACTATTAAGCTTTGAATGTCATGTTACAGTAACTCTTAAACATGCTACTCACCACTCATATTGGGATGCAAATAGAGTACTACGCTATGATCAAAGCCTGTGTGAAAGCTAACGATACTACTCGCTTTTCCATGCGGAAGTAGATGAGGATGCGGTTATAAACCCAGAACCCCTAAGTCAAAATTTCACCAAATAGTCATACTTTCACGTTCTAAGAGAAAGTCGTTAGAGGTTATAAGAAGCAAGCCTCTCTAAAACTAACGGTAACCTTCACCATCACGCTGCAATAACAAACCAAATAGACTTTGGAAAACACTCGGAGAAATTTTTACCGCATTTTTAAGGGCTGACGCAATCATAACACTTCATTGGCCTTTCGGTCACCTGCAAAAACAAAATTTCCAAGATGCAGAAATGTTATTCTGAATGTAGATTAAAACCTAGGAACTCAGATACTTTCAAAAACCAACTTTCAGCTGGATGTAGACGTCTCAATAAATTTGCTGTGGAAGTCTTTTAATCTGATGGTTGGTTTTCAGACCTTAAAAACTGAATGGAATTTCTCTCCCATCTTCATATCACTTGGGGAAAAAATCACCAATTACACATGAACCAATTTTTTTTACAAGCCATTAATTTCAAATAGCGTTAAAAAATGAACCGTGGAAGACTGAATATTCTTTACTTTTAACTGTTTCATACATATACAAGAGTGGTCTTGAAGTGTTTGATGAGGGAAGAAGGGCTGGAATATATATTCTTCGAAAGGTTGACCAGTTCTTAAAAGCATTAGTGAGATACTGCCTCAGGCGGATAACTACTTTCAGAACAGAATCTGTCAATGACTCAGTAACACTTGTGTCGCGATCACTGACTAGACTTTGATTCAACCTGGTATATACTTGTGCTAACAACATCACTGTGCAGAACCGTCAACTGCTGAAGAAGCCTTACTAAGGCAGTGAATGCTTCAGTAGTATCCAAAATAAAATAATTCCAAGAATGTTATGTGTGTCGTGAAAACATACCAACAGCTATGCTAGGAAAACACACCAATCTTACTTCGAGACTCAATAAAGCCGCCTAAATAAATGCGCTACAATAAGACCACTCGACATCCAACGGCGATAGTGTCGATAGGGAAAGCTAGTAGTTTTAAACTCTTTAGGACCTGTCCTTTTTGTCCAGTTACGCTTTTATGGCGGTCACATAACATTTCTAGTATATCTGTCAATAGTTTTGGAGTCAGGGATTATCTAGCTGAGGGTATTCTTTAGCAAATTAATATGCTGGATTGTTTGGAGGAACAGAGTAGCTGCTGATGAGATCTATGTGTGACGATCAACCGTCGATAGACCTTCGTCTACCATTTAAGTACGTTGTTGTGGAGGGGCTTGCCAAACAGTGTGATTAAATTTGGTGGAGCAGTCCACTCAGCCAGCACAAGAATCTGGAAGGGAGAAAGAAAGAAAACGTCAGCAGGGGATTTAGCAAGTACAAATAATGTACCTGCATCCAATAATAAGAGGCGATAGATGAACGGTAATAATTCACAACCAGAGGATAACGTGGTGGGAAAATCGAAACTAGACAGTTAGTTGGGTTTCGAAAGTGTGATTCTTGTCTTTATGTGTACCCTTTCATGGTAAGGGAGCAGGAGGAAGAATATGCATGGCTTTAAAAACCCTGCGACGAATTTTTCTGGCAGGCCGCATATGCGTACGTAATTTCTCGGCACTGGCTAGAAAGTGTCAACAGCTGGTCTAGCTACTTCTTTTGCTAGACCGTCCATAACGCGTACTCTAAAAAGATTCCGAACACCTAGCATCACTTGTGGGAATATGGGAAACCGATGACTTTTCAGCTTTCAAGTAAGTTGCTGGGGCTTGGTTCTGAGAAGTGATTAAACGTTTTCTCATGGTTCGAGTTTCATGTCTACAAACAGTGAAGCAATCGGTGAATAAAAAGTAGCAGCAATTGTGATGCTTTAGCAACATATATTTATTTCATGCAGCATAAGCTACGTGAAAACATACCAGATTGCGTGTATGATCACTCAGTGACATAGGGAATGGTAGGGGAGCGGCATTCTTACCAAATTCTGCCATCTCCAAAATCTATTTCGGCTAGATTTGCATGTGGTAATTCGTATTCGCTTGCTGAGTTACTCTTCATCCAGAACATAATACTGTAGCTCCGTGTGGTCTGTCGTATAAAAAAAGTAATATGGGACTATATCCCACCACCATGTATAAGTTGTCAACTTCTTACCTCAGCTTCGTCGATTTTGAAAAGGCCTTTGACAGCGTCAACTGAGAAGTAATTTGGCAGCTGCTGCCTCAACACTACGATTTTAGCGACAAAAACCTTTATCAGACTCATTCAACAGCTAAATCCTATATGATGCTAAATGCTAAGGGATTCACAATGAGAAAACCCACTGATGTAATTGAAGCGGAGGCGGGAGTAAGACAAGACTGACGCCTACTATCACCAATCATCTTCCTGATTGTAGCCGACTCGGTTGGACTGGATCATGCTAGTAACCATGAGGAGCGAAAAGAGGGGCATACACTGGCTGGACAGGTGAAAAGACCCTAGCAGATTTGGATTTCGCCGGTCATGATTTTTGTCTAATGTCACACAAAGTCAAGGGTCTGCAGGTGGAAATTAACAACTTGGCAGAAGAGACAGCGAAGACGGCACTTCCTTCAGGTGGACGTAGAGGGGACAGAGGTGGTGAAGATACCCAACCAATAACAACAACAAGCGCTAATCACCGTCAGCGGGAAAAATCTAGTGGAAGTTGTCTCCTTCACCTGCCTAGACAGGCAGCATCATCTCAACTACAGGCGGCAGCGGCGGCACAGAGGAGGACGCCAATGCCAGGATCAGAAAGACAGCAAGACAGACCTCTCAAATCAGCATAAAGATCTACCTCACTCAGTTCTGCATAAAGCGTGAAAAAGATCCGGATTTTCGAGTCAAGTAAGTCAGTGCTTGTGTGTGATGGTTGAGAGACTTGGCAAGTTACGAAAAGCATTTCCAACAAACTACGGACATCCATCAACAGCTGCCACCTGCGCTTGCTCGATACTGAAAACCAGATGGTTAGAAAGAATAAGCAACAAAAAGCTCTGGGAGTGAACCAACCAAGAACCTATCACTCAACAAATAAGCAGAAGAAGGTGGAGATGGATTGGGTCGGGAATACACTGAGGAGACCATTCGGGGACATCACGCACCGGGACAGGTCGTCGAGTGGAACCCGCATGGGAAACGACGAGTTGGGTATCCCAGGTGAGGTTGACATGGAGGAGATGGTGTGAGGAAGAAATGAGAGCTTCTGGTCGGTCATAGAATTAGGTTAAAAAGACTGCAGAGAACAGAGTGAAAGGGAGGCGTACTACTGAAGCCCTATGTTCCACTAGGAACCCAAAGGACAAGCAATAATACTATGTTTAAGGTTTATTCATAAGTAAGCGAACTGTAATAAGTCTAAATCTTATCCAGTACACCACCTTCATGCAAAAAATATCGCCGTTACTTACCTTTCGTATACTCGGGAATACTTTGAAGTCTCAGCAACTAAGGATGCACTCACTACCGATATTGGTGCCCATACCAACTATCCCAGCGCTAACCAGCATTTTAAAACTAGCTAAAGACTCAGAATTTTGACGCATCAGACCGTTTAGTTTTCATCCGGCCCTGATAATCTGAGTTACGAAGGACTATTTTACACACAGTTTTTCATTAGATCACATGCACTGAAAAAATATTTGAGTAGTTGTAGGTTTGTTTTGGACCACACCAGTAGTTGTACAGAAGTTGCAGTCTTCCTTGTGACTCTGAATTTTCACGCACATGAAATGGGTTATCTGTCTGTGGGCTCGCAACAAGAAGACAGTAAAGTTGTACAAACCTGAGGCACTCCGAAATCTCAAACTGGATGCTCACTTTATACAGTATATCGAAGTTTGTCACTTGAATTAGCTTATTGGACCACCACAGACCATCAACGGATGTCGTCAAGTAATGATTAATCCGCGTCGTTACCAATTCGCAATAACGAAACATTCTACATAGAACCCAGTTCATGCTTATTCAGGGGAAGGTGTATAGCTGGAGGAGCCTTCCAAATGGTACTCGGCGTATAGCTACAGGTGAAAAAGTGTGCAAATTTCGTGCAGAAAGCATCAAATGTATGTGTAACACTTCAACCATTTTCAACCTGACGGACTAAAAGTCATGACGAAAGAATTCAATCAAATTTTTAGCATCCATACCTGATGACTTTTACAAAGCCTTTTAAAATTCCTCCTGCTGATGGTATAAGAAAATGCATGAGGTGGATCGCAACCCTCTGATGATGGTTGTCATTTAAACCAGACAACCTTGCCGGGTTTCTATCCTTCAGCACACATAGCCGTATGAACCTTAAGAAGTGGTCCATATAATTATGGTTTCTACAGTAATCATCAAAACAGATTCTTTTGTTTGACTTTTTTACTTTGTTCTGGCTATTGAAACCGTATTTGGGTGCCCCCGGTAGGCATCATAAACGCTTCAGTACCCCATAAATGAAAATTTTGTATAGCTTTATTGGTATCTACCTCACTTTGAGCATGAGGGCACAAAAACCCTTCGGGCTTGTAAGCCTCGAATTAACTAGGCATTCGGAATGTTTTTACACCTCAATCTTGGCTCACAGAGCCCCGGGGACAACTTTTATGACAGAACTGTGTTCACTAGCAAACAAAGTTATGATCCTTCACTAATATCGGAAACCAGCCGCCCGGAAATAACTTTACTTGACTCGTAATCTGACAGATTCTTGCCGACAGTTCATCAAACACCGAGAGTCTGTTGGGGCGCCGCCTGGAGAATTTCCGACCTGCAATAAGTCACTTGCGGCGATGAACACTGCTGCTTAACTCGGATCCACAGGGGTAAGAGAATCTGCCCACCGTTAATTTGCCTGCAAAATTAAATCTCACAGGTGCTGTTCGATGCAGCCATGAAGAGGAAGAACGTTTCTAATCTTTGTACACTGCAAGTTTATAGAAAATCTCCCCTAACCTAATCAGAAGAATTCCGAACAAACGGTGGTTGTAATCCACTGAGAACGCCATAATAAATTCACACCTTCCCTATCCTTTATGATCTTGATATTCATCAGTGACCCTTACCGAACCATGAATAACTTTTAATTTGCTTGCTCTAATTAACCTATATGACCTAATCAAAAGAGTGCCTACAACAAGCGCGTTATAATACCATCACTGCTGCCCTGTTTAAACTTGGTAGTTCTCCACAGTAAGTCATTCTTTGCGCCAGCTACAAGCTCGGGACCAGTGTTGGTTAGCTGGACGTATGAACCCGATGAGGCCTTTTAGGCCTTCTTTAGAAGTATATATATTAATATTACTGCCCTACAAATATTCACGCGGTTGAAAGAAATATCAATGTCTAGTCACATTCACACTGACTGCAACGTTCTAGGAGTCAGTTCCGACGGAGGTCGAAACACTGGCGGCTACTACCAAACTTAGTAGGCCAAGCCTGGGATTATGTTTCGCCAGACTACAGCATTTCTTCGATCGTCACAGTATAAATTCCGGGGATCTACGGCACAATGACCTATGCTTCATTCCTACCCTCTCCCTTATTAAAGATGTTCGCGACTTTGTGCTACCTCAGAAGTGCGACTGTATAAGACGCCCAAGTATGTGATAGTTGGCTGTTTGTCAGTGTCAGGCAGCCAACACATCCAATGGCTGTTACAAGGGAAATGCTAGGAGACAGGTCACCATAGCAGTCTTTGAGACATTTGCTAAATATGTTAAGCAGTGGTGCTAACGGAGAAGTGCCTCCTAATGACGGTTGGATTCATGCGCCCCCCCATCATATCCGACATCATTTTGGCGCATGGGATCCGAACAGCATACTTTCAGAATTGGCGTGCATACCAGACTGCGTCATGAAGAGAGGTACACCACGGGATGTTCGTACAATACATTGTGCTAGCAGGCACAGCTTAACTGAGGATCCTATCACTATGGAATTAGTGAACTACGTAGAAGCATTAACGGAGGCTGTGACTCGAGCGCAACTAAGTAAAAGCAAAAAAGGAAAGCCGCTAAATAGACAAAGTCGCTGACAACTAAGAAGATCTAGAAAGTCTCGGCATTCCAGGCAACCTTGTAGGTATCATTAGAAGTTTACAAACAGTCCGGAGGATGTGTCGAGCCATGCGCCTGGCTTAATCAATCTCACTTGAAACAGGGAAGCGAACGGTCATTTTTCAGGCTGTGACTACTGTGGAGGGGTGCCCGAACCATTACTTATTCTATGTCACAGACAGTAATTCTAGCACAGATTTCCCAGTGGATATGGGAGCTGCTCTCAGTATCCTTTTCAGAAACAAGGTCAAGCTCGTACATCAGACGCCCCTAGTTACGCTGCAGACGGTTAATGGAGCACTAACTGTGACGCTTCGGCAAAAGATTATGGCCCATGGTCTGGGATTCAAACCACAATTTTCTAGAGTCATGCACTCACACAGGAATCGCATACGAGCTGTTTTAAGAAGACCAGAGGACAGAGGCGTGGTGATAAATCGAGTTGGGCGTGTTTTCAGAGTGGAGACCATGGAATTTCTAGGAAAAATGATTAACAGAGAAGACACATCGCCACTGACAAAAGAGGTTGATACTATTAAGCAGTACCTAGCACTCACCTCG